>JAPXFQ010000620.1:0-409803 GCA_028564705.1 Apricaphanius iberus | reverse complement strand
AGTCTCAAGTAAAAAATGAATGCCGCAAATCCTCTGCTCTGTGTGAGAGTAGTCCTAGTCTATAGGGACTTCATGAATAGCTCCAGGAGTGTTGTAAACAAGCAATTCCGTGGAAAAAGGAGGAAAGTACATTATCTCGCACTTTCATTCATTTACTCCGCCAATCTAATCTATTACCATAAATCACAGACTAAATGCAACAATAACTTTTCTCCGCCGTTGGGTGAGGCATGGGAGGCTGGTAAGTCCCACCCTGCTGGAACCTCCTGAATGCCTCATCCTGTTTGGGCCCCGTTGTTGCATTATTGTCGTTCGTCTGCTGCTTCATTTTTGGTTATAACTAAATGAACCTGCAGACGGGAAAGCCGTCTTTCCGCAAAGCTAAATAGCGTTCTCTCTCCTCTGGAGCTTTTACAGGACCGACATCCATCCATACCGTGGCCTCACACACACACCCACAAACACACCCACACACACGGACAGTCGGTCTTTCCTCAACACGGTGTAACTTTTGGGTTCGCGTTCAGTTCATCCAGCTGTTTCCTTTAACTCTTGGTTGATTTGTTGCCTGTTTGTCTTACCTGGATGCTGCTATCCGTGTTGAGGATACAGAATCGAGCAGCGTCCACTCCCTCGGCTCCATCTCTACAGCATCAGCACCACAAGCTTCCTCAGCGTCTCCTTGTTCAAAGCTGTAGCTCCACTGCGCCCCCTGCTTATGGGTTGTCTCAACCACTGCGACACGGAGTATCCAAAAGATTTAAATAAAGAAAATTGTGGGGAAAAAACTCAAAAATATAAATAACTTAAGGATAGAAAATTGAAAATGAATAATTGAGGAAATACGAGGAAATGACCTTCAAATAAATTAAAAACTTTTTTTTGTTCCATGTCCAACTTCCATCTTTGATACTGTTTCATAATTCATTCATGAACTAAACAGTACTACTGTAACATACTTTAACTCAAGTGAAATTAAATAGTAGCCATCTTAGAAATGTATCAAATTACCGTAAAAAGTTTTTAAAAAAGGATACTTATATATATGTATATATATATATATATATAGTAACTGATCACAACATCCTGATTATATTTAAGTCATAACAGACAAAACAAAAATATGTCAAATCTTGGTATAAAGTGTGGTATTTTAAAAACTGGATCAAAAGAAAAACACAATTACAAAAAAAACTCCAATAAAAATGTTCTAATAATGAATTAAATATATTTTTTATGCCATGTTGCTATTCAATTTAATAATTTTATTAACGCTCACAATGTTCTAGATAAATTTCAATCTGGTTTTAGGATGAACCACAGCACAGAGACGGCGCTTTTAAGGATTTTAAATGATTTTAGATCAAACTATGATGCTAATAAGGTGACAGTGTTGGTTCTACTGGATCTAAGCGCTGCCTTTGATGCAGTAGACCACATTATTCTTTTGACCCATTTAAAACAGATCGGCCTCCCTGGTGCTGTTCATAAATGCTTCACATCCTACCTCACAGACAGGAATTTTATGGTAAGTTTAGATACCTGTTCGTCAAAAAAAAAACTGTTTGGTGCAAACTATGGTATAAAAACTAGAAATATATAAATATATATATAACTGAAAAAAAATCAAGCAGAAAAACCCTCACTTTTTTCTAATTAAAACATATAGGACCAATATTAACACAACTATAGGCCTACAATATATTTATGTTTGCAAAGGACTTCCAGTGACAAAACCTTTGCTCTCGAAATAGTACAACAGGATCAGCGGGTGCATTTTTGCTTAAAAGAAGCTTGTTCTTTATTCAGAGTATCCAGGAATGTTGGACTAATATAACTGTAAATGACCTCCCGAAAGTTATTCTAAACTTTTCCGAAGTACATATGAGTAGGCATAAAATAATAGTTTGCTTATTTGGTATGACTGAAGGAAACGGTTTGAGGAGCATCGGTTGTCTGCAGTTGCCTGCATTATGCAGTAGGGGGAACAACGCCACTTCTTTTGAATCATCAGGTGCTGCCAGATATTTTATTTCTTATTTTTTACTACCAGATGTTTACCCATCATGGAATATTGATACTAAACCTAAAAGGAGAAAACTGTTGTTTCTAATGTGGCTGAACTATCAGACTTTAACCAATAAGACATTTAGCAGTCCTTGACCAACATAGTTTAAGGGTAAAATGTAATGAAACTGACAATAAAAAATATGATTTATAGTTTAAAATGTTTTATGTTTTAAAATGGGTGGAAATTAAACGGTTGTCAGAACCTCCCCTATATGTACCAATTGATTACAGCCTTCATAATTTCTTTCTCTTGAAAACTACTTCAGATGTTCTCTCTGGGGTTCAAGTCAGCTCAGTTAGAGACCTTAGGTACATCTGGCAGTGTGGTCAGGTACTAGGTTTGCTGGAAAATTAATTAATAATTTCAATAGAGATCGTTATCACAGGAAACAACTGTGTTAATTAAAACAACTTTTTTTTTTGGCTGTGCTAGTCTTGGACTGACCAATACCAGATAAAATTACTCCCCCAGTTAGCACAGACTTTGGAAGACTCTGGAATCTTGATTTTCAAATCAAATTTGAGATTTACTCTGCATCTTAAATGACTTTGAGAAACTAAGTCTAGACTTTTACCCGGCTTGACCAAACAAACAATAGTTGTAAACCACGCTCTGCATGTCTACATCAAGTCAGCGATCTTCCAAATGATCATGCTGGCCGTCACATGGGCCCAGCATCAAATTTCTGTATTAAAAATCTTTTTATTGGCCATGTATAACCAAACAGAATTTTAATACTGTTGGTATAGAGTATAAATACAAATGCACTTGTTTCATTGGGGAAACAAGTGCATTTTTTTTCTCCCTCAAATACTTCAACACACAAGACATCGATGTAAATATTGTATGCGAAAATACAAGTTTGTTTTGAGTCTACATTTTTTGCTTTTGGATGAAAGTATATAAATTAAGCAATGACTCAGATGACGACACGATCAAACAGCTGGCCCATTGCACTGGGTAAGCATCACATTTAAACATGTAAAACTATGTCTTATGATACAGTTTCCCTTTTTTTATATATATATGCAATAAGAAATTAGTACTAAGTTGTTTATGCAGTGCCAAATGTTGGGTTTGCAAAGTTCCCAGTCTGGTCTTCAGGAATGTCGGTCTCAGCGAAATCCTCGGGGTCGAGATCCGCCTCGAACATGCGCTGCAACAAAGCGTCTACCGTCCGGTATCCTGTAGGAAAAGAAAACAAACCACTGGTCAGCCTGACTGAAAATAAGATAAAAAACTTCTGCTTTCTGTTTAAATTTTTATCAGTTGCCTAAAAAACTAGAAATATAAGTGTGGGTACTCATAGGAAATTAGCTGACAGGAATACGGAGGTAATCCTTCTGGCTTGTGCTTTCTAAAATCATGGTTAAAAAGAAATGTTGAACAGGTTCTGAAATAGTTTAAAATCTAACCAGAGAAGTACCAAAGAACTTATGGATTTCATGCCGTCATTATTTAGTAAAGGAAGATGGACCTAAAATAGAAAATGTCATGTTTAGACAAACTAAGTAGGCTACACCTCATGGTTTAGTGACCAATAGAACGATTTTTAGCTCTAATAACAGTCTTAAACTGCATAACTATCAGTTTCTGCATGGTTGTAGAGCGGTCTTTGCCCGCTATTTCCTAAGGTTGCTCCAGTTCTTGGAGAAATCCAGCCACTCTAATCATCTCCCACCAAACAATGGCAGAATCCGGTGGTGCACAGCTGAAGGACATCTGAAAACTGATCGATGAGCTACAGCTCTTTTTGTTTTTGCAAGTTTCCACCACAGTGTCTCAGTTATTAAACATGCTGATGCTATTCTGTGTCTGCCTTAATGTAGATTTTCCTCTGTGTTTGGGATCAAAGTCATGTTTGTCGTTCCATTTTTGGCCAATCTCAAGTACAGACAGACTAACATTTTACTCAGAAATAATTCAGTGTACAGAGGTGTCCTGGTCCAGTTCCTGTACTTTTATTGTGTGTAAAAAATAAAATCCTAGAATGCAAAGACCGTGTCCTTTCTTTACACATTGACTAATTTTGTGAAACCTTCAAATTCCAACATTTCCTCAGTAAAAAAAAAAAAAAAAAAAAAAGTGGCATACCTTTCTCATATTATTTAAAAAAAGAGCATTTTTTCCTACCTCTTCCATACATACAAGGACTTACTTTTGGAAGCAACTTTAAATAGCAGTGGAGGCAGGTTTGCTGTTGGTGACTGCCCAGTTCCCAAGTCATTGTCAGGGGTTTCCATGGCGTTGACCAAATTGTCCTCCAGTTTCTCCCTGGTAAAAAAAATAATGAAAAAGTCAACACACTGAATGCATGTGATATGAAAACAAAACTGCAACAAAAAAAAGTGTGTGCAGTATGAAAACAGTGATAAACATATAACCAAATGCACAGAAATTAAAATCTGCAACAAATCAAATGATCACATAATGTATCATTATTATAAAAACAGTTAAACCCTAAATTGAATATAATAAAATGCAAATTTAAATGTAAAATCATGAACATTCCATCAACAAGACTGTTTCTGATTGGAAAGAAGTGGATTAACGAATATTTCATAAAAATAACCAATGTATATGTTTGCGCTGTTTAATTTACAGAAAAAAAGCATGTGAGAAATTATGTTGACCTTTCCCAATAATAAATGGAAAATCCTTACTTTACATTTCAGCAACTAAACCCTTCTTATAATGGTCATAAGGACCCAAGCTGTCTTTAGATCCTTCAGGGTCAAACCGTAACGTACAATCACTTTAACGTATGTAAGACCGAGGTAGCATTACTGTGCAATGGCGAGCTCAAGTTCCTCAATCTTCCTCTCCAGAGATGTCTGCAGATCATCTTTACTAACGGAGTACTCCAAAAAGAAGGCCTCGAGAACAAATGCCACAAAGATACTGCAAACAGAAGAGAGCAAGACGTCACTAGGTGAGACGCTTAGGCACTGAGAGGACACACACAAGTAGGAATGCGCATTTAGAGAAAACTCCAGATAAACAAAATGACAGAAATTAGAACCTAACAATCAACCATATAATTAACAATAAACTAACATTTAGAGTTTGATAATCTGATCTAATACATTCATTTTACAGTGACTATAGATTAAAAACTTGAGGTGTTTTTGTCTTTTCCTTGCAGACGAAATGGAATGTGGCGAGTAAAGCGACAATCTCTGATGCAGGTTTACCAATCTGTGCCACTAACTATAATAAATCTGCAATAAATCTCCCTGTATGTTTACAATAATCTGGAAATATCAAAGGGCATTTTTTTTACTCTAGAAGTAATTATCTAATCGTTACACAGAAAACAGTTAGATCCAAAACAAATGCCACTGCTTTTTAGTTGTCAGTTATTTTTTTCAATACTTTCGATTTATTGGAATAATTCAAACATGTTCAGGTGTTTGCATTTTTTAAATAACACAGGAAGGTTAAACAAACAAAAAATATATATTATGAGGATTTCATGACAGGCAAAAAATAAATCCTCATTTTTCTGACAACTGCAGTCTCAAAGTTAAATCAACCCACAATGTAATTAATCATGAAAGCACCATTTTGCATATTGGGCACACATGATGGAGTGGTCAAAGACTTCATTAGGTTCATCGACTATTATGCTGCATTGCATGTCAAAAAAATGGCTAAGTCAAAAGGAACGAACAAAATCCTTTATGAGGAGAGGTGTGCCTTTCACTAATAAGGATTTTTTTTTTTTTAAAAGGCCAAATGTTCCTGAAGATACAGTTTAAAGTTGAAGGAACATACATTACAGAAAAAAGGAGGCACTTAATGCTTTTCACCAGATGCCTTCGGGAGGCAAGACATCAAAAAACCCTTGACTGACTGCAAAAGACAAGGTTTTGTCCTAACAGGCAATGAAGTTTCGGTTTTGCGGTTTGATAAGCAAGGGCTTTATGTCTGGTTTGAGTCCACTATTGACTTAAAGCACAAAGAAAGTCAGCCTCTGTTTCCTCACAGCAACTATGTAAACAATCCAAAGAGGATTTGGGGTTCTGTGGAGCGATGATTCAACTTTGGGACATTTTGTCCCCGTGAATCAGCAGTATGTCTACAAGGGGAAGAATGAAGCATATGCTAAAAAGGACGCCATGCCTACTGAGAAGCACAGTGGTGGCTCAGTGATGCTTGGGCCTGTCTTACTTCCTCTGACAATGGAAACCAGTGGAGGGCAAGTTTAAGCTGATTATCAGGAAATCGTCGGGAAAAGTGAAATTTGAGCATCATTTAGCCTTCAAATTAGGAATTGAATCCCAAATTCACAAAGACTATTTCAGAAGATGTCGTGGAAGAAAGAGCACCTATAGTTACTTGCCCGACTTGATATCCATTTAAAATCTCTGATGAGATTTAAAAGCTGGCGTCCCGCTGCAAGTCATATAACCAAAAAGTTGCTGTAGAAAGGATGTTTGTCAAAAAGGGGTTGAACTATTTCCAGACTACTGTAGAAATTAAAACTGGCCTTTTCTTTTGAACTTGGAGAAAAAAAATTTGAATATTAGTTGTGTTTAGCCTTTTAATTTACTTGTTTCTTATTTTCCATCGCTGTAATCTTTTGCAACTTTGAATATTTTAATAAACCTGATTTTTAGTGGAGGACGAATAGAAAAAGAAAAGCCGTTCTTAAATAAAGTGTGTGGGTTGAAAACTGAAGTGAAATTATGTGGAAAACAAGAGGTTGTTGAACATTCGAGTTTTTCTATCGTCTGCCTGAAGTCGATGCCTCACGTTACTCTGATAATTATTTAACATGTTTTTAATGGGTTGTTTGCGGCCAACATTACTTTTCTGCAAAGCAATGTCAAAAACTGGAGATGGATTAGTAACAACTGTTCATACTTGATGATGATGATCACAACCATGATGTGGAAGAGGACGAAGAAGATCAGGGCTGCTTTATGAGTGACAGTGGCAAACCCGGTGCTGAGCAGTGGGATCAGATTAAGGAATCAAAATTAGTCAAACGCTGGGATTTAATTAACAAAATAATATATATATATAGACAACTGTAAGGAAAGTAGAAAGGTTGCCCCTCTCTTTGTCGAGAAAAAGGGGGGAAGCATGCAGTAAGGATATCGTGCCACTGGTTGACAACAGTGAGCTCCAACAGCAGGATGAAGGAGGAGGCCACATTATTGAAGTTGTTCTTGCAGTAGTCGAGTTGCGCGAACGAGCTGCCTTTCAACAAAGGGTTTCCACAGTAAGCCTTCTCCGGGTTGGTGAGGTTTCCATAGAACTTCACTTTGTTTTTGAACAACTCCATCCCCACCATGGCAAAGATGTAATATACTACCTGAGGAACAGGTGAACGAAAATAACTTCAGATTTATGCCCCGTGATCAGCCAAAACACACATCCAACCTAATATCTCTTTACAAATAATATGTTAATAGGTTTAAAATAGTTAGATATACTGATTCCCGTAGGTTGACCATATTTTGATTTCCAAAAAGAAGATACTGAAATCCTGAAAGTGTTTCAGGACTGTGTCAAGGCTTTTTATTTTAGCATATTTAAAGTGTCGTAATGAACAGTTAAAAAACACAATCCAGATGGGCTTTCACAAGTGCAAAAAATTCTTTAAAATTTCTGAAAATTCATTACAAACAGGAATTATTACTCTTCAGAATCAGAACATTCTAGGGATGCAACGATGCCAATTTTTTCTAAACATTACGATTCCGATACTTGGATCAGCGTACTTGCTGATACTGAGTACTAATACTTCTACCACACAAAATAAACACAATCAATTGGAAGGCGGTTTTTATTTTCTTCTCTGCTTGTTGCAGCAAATGAGGGTGAATTAGATAAAAAAAAGAAACATATCAATAAAAATGACCACAAAACAAAAGTCTGAAGTTAAAATTTTCAATTTTCCGTGAAATTACTGCAGAGTTTCCACATTTTGTGTATCGGTTCATGTTATCCGTTAACTTTAACCGATAAAAGTACATAAGACAGTATCGGGGCCGATACCAGCAATGGTGTCGGTGCATCCCTAGAACATTTACAATAATACTAAAGTCATACTGGGAAAAAAAAATAAACATGAAACAATATTGTGAGAAAAGAGTATTTTCTTTTCAATGTAACAAAAATTAAAAGCAATTTCTGCTTAGTGTTACTAAGAAACAAAGAAGATTTAAAAAAAAGAATGAATAGATATTGTTGTCCAAAAACATGCATGATAGGTGAATTGATCACTCTAAATTGTCCCTAGGAATGAATGTGAGTGTGAATGGTTGTCTGTCTCTCTGTGTTGGCCCTGCAACAGACTGGCGTCCTGTTCAGAGTGTACCCTGCCTAACGCCTGATAATTGCTGGGATAGGCTCCAGCTGCCCCGTGACCCTGAATTGGATAAGCGGTTAAGAAGATGGATGGATGGAAGCGCTCACAGTGTACAAAAAATAAATATATAAACTTTAGGATTAGTAAAACAAGTATAATGGATTAATAAGTATTTGCAACCAATCTTAAACAATTATTTAAAAAAGAATGCTGGATGTGATAGAAATGCTTAAATTGAAAAAGAGACAAATTTTTGTTTCTGACTACTCTGGCTGTAAGGTGTTCATTGTGTTCTCCAGAGAGGCACTCTAAGGGAAATAAACCGTTTCTGGCGACTAGTTTTCAAATAGAGCTCAGCAATGCTGGGAAATATTTATTTCAATATAAAATATTTCAGCGTTCCATTCACATTTTGATATTTCTCTATATAAAGAGTAGACGCTGCATCAACAGCTACTGCCTATCATCTTAGCCAGGCTTTTGTCTGAAGGCTCCATGGAAATCTGGCACGCTCTTGAACAAAACTATAATCCAAAAGGCTAGATGGAGTGCGCTCACCAAAACGTTCATCAGACAGAATACAGTGAGTTCAATTCACCAATAATACAAACGAGATCATGAACAATCGTTCAATGAACTCGTTCAAGCACAACGCTGGAGCTCAGTAGCGCCGAGTTTATGTCCAGGATGTGTGGGGTCTGCAGAGATGTTAGCGGACCGTTTCCCGACCCTAGACCTGTACAAGTCCTGGTTGGAGGGAAGTGATATGATGATCCTCTCTGCAGAAACTAATTGTTTTAGTCTAGACATGTCCTGTTTGGGGGATGAACCAAACCCTACAATGATGGATGAACACAGGACAGACTGAATAATAACCGTGTAGACCAGCAGCTCCTGTGGAAGTTTGTATTTATTGCATTGGGGCAGGAAGTCCAGACTGTGCTGGGCCTTTTTACCAACAGTGTTTATGTGTGAGGAACCAGAACCAACTTGTGTTGTTGAGGTAAGGGGAGGGAGTGTTGGAGGAAGATGCGCCGAAGCGAACACAACCTTATTTATAACTTTCAGAATGGCTGCTGTTAATTTCAACATGGACCTTTCCATCCAGACAATGATAGACTCCAGGAAGCGTTAGATTGAGTTTAACTGGAAGGTACTTACCAGGATGAGCTGTCCAAATGTCAGAATTGCAGGTCCAATTCTGATCAGTGTATTGATGATCGCACGAAACCTAAAACAGCATAGAGATCTTTATTAGCTTAGCAACATTAATGGGCACTCCTTACAACACAGACAAATCAACTCAGATGATAAAGTGACACAAACCCAGGTGCTTCAATGTTGGAAAAGAGCTACAGAATCTATAGTGACGAAAAACTGTGCTACAGATTTCTAGAAAATAGATAGTAGTTTTAAATCCAACAGCAAAGGGACTGTAGGATAATCAACGCTCATCTGACTTTTACTGAATGTGGCAGACTTTGATCATTGGCTCACTGATTAGTGCACGATTGGTACGTAAATATCAATGATTCACACACAGACAGAGACTTATTAGTGAGAATGTAAATGCATTTAAAACCTTTTGATGCTGTCCACCACCCGAATCAATCGGAGGACTCGGAGGATGAAGACGATGTCCAGAACCTGCCGGCTGGAGTATCCACTCGCTGCGTCAGAACAGAACATACCGTTTAACATTTTGTGCCATGATTAAAGGAGACCATGAAAGATATGGCTTTATTTTGAAATGCATCCTGTGTTGTGCTTCCATAACTTGTCAGTCATATGTGAAAGGTAAACAGAACATCTACTCCTACATGTCAGGCTTTTATCATCAAACCACTTCCTTTATAGAAAAAGAATAAATAAATACAAATCTATGTTGGAGGAGTTCTATCACATTAGTTCTGATTTGTTCTTTTTCTAGACGTTTGGGCAATTATTAACTCTGGTTTTGCATGCTGTGCAGCTGGATGGATTTTTGCTATATTTTATTATATTTACTTTTGGACATTTACGTGTAACCATAGCAACAATACATTGCTTTTACAACTAGGATTAGCCGATAAGCATCTCAAAAGCTCAAACACCTAACCTCCAACCTCACATCGCAAGAGTAGTTGATCTCCAACGTCTTTTTTGCCAGGGTCTCCAACCAAACGGCCAGACAAAGATTTGAAGACGAGCGGCAAAAGCAAGTGAGGTGGATTAGCAGTGTTTGCCAAAAAAACTGAGGGCCTAATACAGAAAATTTTACTGTGGAATATCGTCGCTACTGCCCGGATATTTAACTGTTCCATGTCCTGATTTTCAGATTTGTTGTATGACTTACGTCTACCAGAGATGCTTTCTGCCCACAGCATCATTATCTACAATGACTTGTTTAAAATACTTTTACGATATGAATTCCTGCAATTCTTATTTCCCTTTGAGATAAATAAAATATTTTTGAATTTGAATTGAATATCATTGTTGCATCTCCTTGGGATTTTGACTTAAACTACAATTTTTAATGTCTTTTTCTTATCCGTTCCCACAGGGGGAGGACCTCTCTTTTACATCTGGGGCAAGACATCATCTCAGCTACTTTGTGGAGGGGCATCAACAGACCCATTCCAGAGACGAATGCCACTTTCTCTTTCAATAACCACGGCTTGCTACGAAACGTCTGGGTTAATACAGAATCCAAAGGGTGTGCATGCAAATCAACCAGGTTAAAGCAGTTCTTTGTTTTTCTGTTTTTCAAATATATAAATACATATATAGTTATTTCAAGCACCAGAGTAAAAGATAAACTCGGTTCAATGCATCAGAAAAATAAAGCAACCCTTACATGACTTTACGGCGGAGTTGACAATTGTGGCGATAACAGCAGCAATGACTACAATGGTGTCAAACCTGGAAACAAAATACAGTCTTCAGTACACAAGCCAGTCTCTTAGAAATCAATATGCTGAGCTACAGAAACACAGTGAGAATGCATTAAGAGAACTGGATGGAGAACATCTACAAACTAAAAAAAAAAAAAAAAAAATCCCCAAAATGACTGGTTTCCTTTTTTTTTTGTTATCCAACTTTAAACAAATGAGTGACATTTTTTTTTTTTGCTAGTGAAACTGTGTTTCCCATCCAGTCCTCCTAATTCATTCGAAGCATCGAAAACGCCCCATTGCAAACATCTCTGGTAAGAGTCAGCACCTGCATTGCTGTTGAGCAGGGGAGCGGGCAACTGAACAAAACAAAATGAAACTAAAGGAAAATAATGGTATCAGCTGCAGCTAGAAAGTATAAGTTCTGCTCAGCTCAGCAGTAACAGCACAAGTGATACATCATGGACACTTATGATAAACCAGATAATCACAATTTGTTATTATTTCTACTATCAAATGTAAGACAAAGACTAGTCTCTTGTATTTCTTGGATACTGCAAAGTGAACTCAGCTATAAAAATAAATCTTAAAAAGTAGAATTTAATTACTAGATGTGGCACACACAAAAAAAGTCAATATAGTACTCATAAGAAAGAAACCTTCATGTCCTCAATCACCAAAACTGAATCTGGGTGGTGAAAGGCATGAATTAATAAAATAAAAAGAAGAAAAGATAAAAAGAATTACAGGCTGGGGATGATTGTGCCCTAAACGATGAATGTAATGTATTTACAGAAGCTTAAAAATAAAATCTAACAGAATGAGGTAATCTTCATCTAGTGTACCAAAGGTCTAAACAACAAAGTTAAGCCACTGCTGACTCTGGTTTATCTTGTACCTCATTTCCTACTCCTGTGATGCATTTTATACATACCCATTTCCATTTATTGTCCATTACCATTTTATATCAATTTCCTTAAACCAGTGTGTATTTGTTTAGTATTTTAATGAATTTTGGAAATGAAACTTTCAAATCTCATGCATTATTTAATTTATTTTGTATTTTATAAAAACTTCTATTACATCACATTTAATTTGGTTTCTTGCATCCATATGTGTCTGGCATTCCTAAAACCAAAAACCAGAAAAAACAGCCAAACTGCTCCAGCAGCGTAATAATAAAGCAGGCTCTTTGCACCAACTTCAACAAATATACATGGTCAGAAATCTAGAAGAAAAAACAGAGAGCTCTCATGATTCTAAATTTCTTGTTAGTGTTTTTTTTTTCTTTTTCCATGAAGCACCTCTGAAGTTTTTACTTTCAGACTTTCGGACTGTAAACTAAGCGGCATAATCCAGAAGCTGCTTTGCTCCTAAACCCTTCCAAACAAATAAAACTGCTGCTTTAAGCATCAAAGAGCTGCTCCAAGCGCTTCTAGATGTACAATACAGAAAGCAGCCGACAATAGGAGCTGAAATGTGTCACATACCTGGTACTTATAATCTGGGATGTAGACAAGCTGTGTGAAATGGATGTGACACGGCTAATTGATTATGGCATTGGAAAATGAATTTGATTACCTTTTATTATGTTATTTAGCAAAAAGAGAAACAACATGCTTATAGAGAAAATGTTTCTCTAAAGCCCATGATCCATTTTGGTCTGTTGAAAAAAGAATCCTCCCCAAACACTGACCCTAAACCAAGCTTCATGGCATTTAGCTCTGAAGGTTTGAAATAAACTGACTGAAAAAGAAATGAAAGCAGTCACATACCTCAGCTTCACATCTCACCTTTAGGAGGGTAAAATTAGTACATTTTAAAGGCACAGCCTGTAATTTTCGGCCAGTAGGGGGCAGTGCATACCTAAATTATCACAAGCATGCAGTATCTGTGTCTTCGAGTAAGAAACTCAACAACAGAGGTCCAACTAGTGCTTTTTTTCAAACGCTCAATTCCCTGAGAATTATCTATTTGCAGCAACATGACGAGCACATCAGTCTCTCTTTCATCGCTTGGAACTAGCGAAGAGGTAAAAATGTATTTTGAGTGGAAATCAATGTTTTAATAGCGGGCTTTTTCCGTGCGTTTTGTCTGTCCGGGCTCTTGTAGAAGTAAAGACGTCATCTAATATGGCTTTCCCCTGAAAAGAGGACCTGCGCCTATGTATTTTAAAACAGATTTTTAAAGTCATATTTTACAATATCGCCAATATTTTTGCAATTAATGTGCTTTACGTAATTATTATTATATAATATTTTAATGGCTATTTTCAAAGATGTACTGCAAAAACTACACGCTGTCACTTTAAGCAAAAATCTTTTACTTCCTAAACCCATGCAAAACAAACCAACTTGATTAATAAAATGAATAAAATCTAACGGGACAGTTTGTAGTTTCCTGACGATAGGGGGCAGTACATACCTAAATCATAGCAAGCAAGCGGTATTTTTGTGTTAGCGTGACAACGCATGACCATAAAGGCCAAAAATCGCAATGCGCAGTTTTCTACTACGACAAGGCAGCTAGTTCAACCTCCATAGAAATATTCGCAGCAACATGAGAAGCACATCAGACTCTCTTTCATCACAGGCAGCGAGTGAAGAGGTAAATTTGTAAAACACCATTTGCGAAAGTGAAAAATGTTTAGCATTTTGTAAGTCAGTGATATTATTCAGGTATTTTTGTAAATGAATAAACTGTAATATTAGACGGAATTACTTCAATGGAAAAAAAATGACATTTCAGTGTAGTTTCACTGTGACTAGCGCTAGTTTGAAAACAATAAAACACATTAAGGTGAAAGTTGTTACCTGTCCAGCAGAAAGAATGTGACCTCAGCCTGTTTTCTTAGAGTTTGCTGCTCCTTTAGTTATTTCCATTAAGAGAATGCAATGCCGAGGTTTACTCTAGTTTTCTAGCTGATCGTTGATCGTCTCTCTGGGCTTCTGCATCAGATGCAGAGCCGCGGACCGGGTCTGTGTAGCAGGAAGGCTCGGACACAAAAACCGATTGCGCACCTCTCCCCGAGCAGGGACAGCGACCTGGGTTAGGAGCATCTCGGATTGGGTCGGTCGGTCAGGGATGGAGAAAGTTTTTTCATTTAAACTTCTAATGAGGACGAGGGGATAGGAATGTATCCATACATTCAGAAATCAGTAAAGGCGTTTTGTCTACGTCGGCTCACGTAGAAGGAAAAAGCGTTCAATATGTCGGTCCCCATACAATAGGACCCGCGCACATGTATTTTATACCCGCTGTTAATGTTTATGTGTTATGAAGCAGCCAATACTTTTCAATAATTGGGCATTATTTTATTCACTTTCAACAATATTTTGATGGATATTTCCAGAGATTAATGGTCAAAACTACACACCGTCACTTTAAAGGCAGAAATATTTAGCTCATAAAGAAAGAGGGAGTTAGTCAGAGTTATGGTTTCATAATCACTGTATTTTTTTACATTTAAATCATCCGTACAGTTTAAAAGCTCGACTCTGTCTGGAATAGGATAAGGAAATTCTGCTCGTCCCCCACCTGTTGCTGTAAGAGAGCTGCTAAATTTTTCTTTCACTTGCAAAAAAAGACAAATTTAGCTGTTTTGAAAAAAAGTCTGAAACTAAATCTTCCCTACTAAAGCCACTAATTTGGCATACATTAATTATACATTTCTGCCGATGTTTACACGTTGGAATGATGAATGAATATGTAATGCTGATTATCAGCTTGTTTTAGCAGCAGTTGGAATAGTAGATTCTTTTTTATGCAGAAAAGCAATCAGAGGATAAGCATTTTGATTCAAATTACTACTTTAAATATATTATCACATTATAGAAATTTGGTATTTTTACCTTTAACTGAACTGGCGTGGGCACAGAATATTTATGTTTAAAATCATTTTTGTGCCCCAAACTAACTACAAAAACATAACAACAGAACAAATTTTGCAACATAACGTGTGGGTGGTATTCATTGCATGCTCGTTCTCACCAGTTCCAGAAGCTGTGTTTGGAGAAGAAGGCCCTGGGCTCAAACACGTAGAGCTTAAACAGGATCTCCAGAACATAGAGTGCCAGAAAAACCCACTCAGAGTTGGAGATCAGTGGATTCTTCTCATCCAGACCGATAAACACGGCGTTCACCAGAATGATCAGGTCAAAAGTGATAACAAAGCCCCTTAAGTCAAAAGAATAAAAGTAAAGTCTAAAACCACAGAGTTGTAACACTTTCAACAGCCTGTTTCTTTATTTTTTTTTCTTTGTTGTGCAACAGCCAGTCGGTCAGAGCGCTCACCGGTGTTGGACCACTCTGCAGAGCAAGCGGCTGGGCGCTGACAGGTAGAAGGTGGGGATTAAACTCTGAAGTGGGTGCGGTCTCGACTTCAGCGTGATCACCTCGATGTTCAGGAGGTCAGCCAGCTGGGAAAAAGCAACTTTGCCTAAGCATTAACCAAAAGAGAAGGGAAAGAAAAAAATGTAAGGATCAATTAGTATAAAACAAAATTTTGTCTGAGCTATTTGTGTCATTGTATCATACTAGTGTCCTGAAAAAAAAGGAATCTACTCATCTATCTTGGCCCGAGGAGCTCAATTTATAACTAGATATTTCAGTCACATTTCACTGAAAGCCAGAGAAACATCTCAGGGACCAAAACGCAATATCTTTGTAAAAGGCTTCTTATTAAGGAAGAGGGAAGATTAAGATTGAGACGTCTCCTGCTGCAGCAGACACGCTGCATGGTTCATCACAGAAAATGTCTGAAAGCACGTGATAAGCATCTTAGTTTGTCCCTGATTGTGAGAGACAACCTACGATGAAATGGCAGTTTTTGTATCTGTCACACTAAGCAACCACAAACAGCCGTTTCAACCTCGCAGGAAGATATTTTCTCAAATGCTTTTAAAATAAAAGACTTTGGCCTGGACAGCAAATAACCGCACATTATGTACCCGGTTCCAGCTTATTAAAAGATGAAGCTGTGCGATAAAAGGCCAGAAAAAAAAGAAACAGACAACTGTTGGTAAAAGTTTAAGTGTGAAAAAACACTGAGAATCTAACCTAAGGTGAATGAACGTCTGACATTTGTCCTAAATTACATAAATTAAGTGAATGTGTAAATATTCACCCCCATTTAAATTGACTGACCATATTCAACATACTTCCAGCCAATTGGTGCTAGTACTGTCACGATGAGGGGAATTTTTAAATGTAAAAATCATCCCATTAAGATGAGCAAATTAACTGGGGGTGGGGGTTCTTTGCGAGTGACAGGATCTCGATGCATGATCACCCCCACTTTCTTGGCAAATTTGAAACATTTCCTGAAACTTAATCACAAATCAGCGCTTACGTTTTTTTGGGGTTATTTTGCTCAACGACAGACACCAACATGAAACTGCTGATAAAAATATTATGTCAAAGTAAAACAGTGTCAGTGTTGCAGTTTCTCCGTTCTAACACTAGCTGCTGTGTAGGATTAGAAGTGTACTTATATTTAGGAACATTTCTACGCACAAGTAAAAAATAGATAAATGCCTCACAATGCGTAACTATGCACAGATCTGGGCGTAAGTACGGTTGATAAATGAGGATCCCCGTCCTTCGTCAGTCAAAGATTTATGGGAGAGTAGCAATGAGAGAGCCACTATTGACTCCATGGTCAAGTGGAACAAAGTCATTTGGTCTGATGAGACCAAAATTGAGGCCAACGGCCTCCGGGGGGCACTATAGCAGGAAGCGCAAAAGTGAGACAGACATGCGGGGAAAGACTATGCGCTGAAGAAGACACTAGTTTGGATTTGAAGCACACACTCTCAGCCTGAAAAAACACATTAATAAATGGATATAATGCAGCTGTAAAGTTAAAGGCAATTGAGATAGCCATCAAAGCAGGAAATAGAGCTACTGTCCATGATCTTTACTTCACTGAAGCAATGGTGAGACGTTGGTTTAAGTATACAAGAGGAAGATGAAGACACCAACCAAGACTTGCTTGGTAGGCTAAAGTATGTTTTATTTTTTAACATGTTAGCATGTTGCTGTTGTGTTGATGTCTTGGTGCTCTAATTGCAGATTTTAAGATTTGCAGATCTCCTCCAGGCCCACTCATCCCCTCTCCATCATCATGTTGCCATCCCATTATAACCTTAGCTACTTTTCCAGTAAAAAGTATGTTAACAAGATGCACGGCTGTGTCCATGCTGTTGCTGTACTCTTCCAGTGGAGATTCTGTGTGAGCGGAGCCGCCTATGAGCCATTTGACACGGGAAAAAGAGTGGAGGTTAGCACCGCTGGTCGTTTGGTGGATACGCACTTCATGTCGGACCAACCTCAAAATGAAGCCAGTTGTTCCTGTTCCCATTGCGGACATTTCCTAAAACTCTCAACATCTGTTCATAACTTTCTGAGTTATGTTACCTCCTGGCGGAGGTTATTAAAACTAAAAAAGAAAAAAATATCTAATTCTATATACTGTCTATCTGTGTAAATATCTCATGGTACAGCATGAAAACCTGGGGTGTATATATATATCTATATATATTCAGGTGTGGCCTATCAATTTTACAATTGTTTTCCTTTAAAATGTAGCTGGTGGGGCTTATATTCAGGTGCACTCAGAAGTCTGAAAATTACGGTACACAGAAATTGTTTAAAGAGTGGCTTAGTGCCAGACCAGACCCCAATCTGATCATTTGTGGCAGAACTTGGAAAAAGGCTGTCCCCAGCTGATCAGAGCACACAAACTGACGGAGCTTGAACAGTTCAGCAGGAAGAATGGCGTAAAACTGCAGTGTCCAGATGTGCAGCCTGATTGACCCATTCAAAGTAGGATCTACTAAATACGGACTTGAAGAGGATGAATATTTATGCAATCATTTTATGTTAAATATTTGTATTTGTCATTTTGTAGAAATCAATTTTCACTTTGACATTGAAGGTTGTTTTTTTTTAAAGGCACAGTGTGTAATTTTCGGCCAGTAGGGAGCAGTGCGTACCTAAATTATCAGAAGCATGCGGTATCTGTGTCTTCGAGTAAGAAACTCAACAATGGAGGTCCTACTAGTGCCGTTTTCAAATGTCTCTCATCGCTAGGAACTAGCGAAGAGGTAAAAATTTATTTATGGCAAAACTTTTTTGCATCTTGAGGGGAAATTATATTTTAATGGCTATTTTCAAAGATGTTCTGCAAAAACTACACACTGTCACTTTAATTCTTTAAGGTGAAAAAACAAAATTTTGTTGGTCATGATTGATTTGTAAAAACAATAAAAACTGTAAAACATCCAAGACGGTGAATACTTTTATAGACACTGTAAATGTCTTTAGTCTAACAAAAACTAACTTTATTAAGGATTTAGCTTTAACGACATTTTTACTCTTCCTCCATGATGTAGATGCACTAAGCACCCCTGATAAATGAGATTTTTTTTTTATTTTTTTAAATGAAAATGATAAGTTTATGTGAATATTATTAAACAATACAATCAATCAAGGTTAATATCCCACATATTATAAAATCTTAGACCAGAAGCTAGATAATCTTCTCACCCCAATTGGCCAGTTGTTTTGACTTTACTGTGAGAAAACAAAGCTAATATTTTAGACTGAAACTGAACATGCAGCTTGGACCAACAATAGAGATAAGTCTATACAGAACTGGATGATCGAGCAGTTTTGACTTCCTTTATGTGGAAGAACGGTGTAAGGAAAGTGAGTCAGCGGGCCTCCACTCTGAAGACAAGTCTGAAGTGCATCATGATTGGCTTCGACTTTTAGGTGTTAAAAAGTTTATTTCAGTTTACTGAATTTAACGTCGGTCGGGTCTAAGCAGTACACGTCTTGTCTGTTAGACACAGAGTTTGTTTCTGGGTGTAAGAAATTATATTTATGTTTTTCTCAAAACTTACAGAAGTTTTGTGTTTTAGGTGTTCCTGCATGTACATTTTGGACTAGTTCCTCAGCGTGTGGTGATGTTAAACCCACCTATGAAGCCCTGGTTGTTGTCATCACAGACTCTCCACAGAAGCTCTCTGTGGGCACTGCTGATGTCGGGTTGCGCCTGTTGGACCAGCTTGTTAAAGTTTTCATGGCTCACCACAGGCTGCCCGCCTTCTTCCCTCCGTTCCTGCAGGACGGCGAACGCTCGTGCCATTTTGTACCGCTTGGCCCTCACCAGCTGCCGTATCTCCTCCTGTTTTAGAATATAATCATCCTTTATTGTCCCATCGTGGGGAAATTTAGCCTTAACAACAGAAAATTGACTAGTAATTAAAGCATTTTGAAGAAAAATCTAAGAAACAGAATCAAGAATGTGATTATTTATATATATATATATATATATATATATATATAGTAGAGAAAAAATTAAAAAAACTATTGTTTTGTGCAGTTATTAAAAACAAAAACAGCTAACTCAGATTCGAGGAATGCGCAACTGAGCACAATAATAATGTAAAAATATTTACAGCATGTTTGTGCCTTAAAAAACATATTTATAAGAAATAAAAATATACAGACGTGGACAAAATTGTTGGTACCCTTCATTAAATAAAAGAAAAACTCATAATGGTCACAGAAATAACTTTAATCTGACAAAAGTAATAATAAATAAAAATTATATAAATGTTGACCAATGAAAGTCAGACATTGCTTTTCATCCAGGCTTCAACAGAATTATTTAAAAAATAAATGCATGAAACAGGCCTGGACAAAAATGATGGTACCCACAACTTAATATTTGGTTGCACAACCTTTTGAGGCAATCACTGCAATCAAATGATTCCTGTAACTGTCAATGAGACTTCTGTACCTCTTAGCAGGTATTTTGGCCCACTCCTCTTGAGCAAACTGTTCTAGTTGTTTCCGGTTTGAAGGGCGCCTTTTCAGACAGCACGTTTCAGCTCCTTCCAAAGATGCTCAATAGGATTCAGATCAGGGCTCATAGAAGGCCAGTGTTTTCCTCTTAGCCCTTCTTGGGTGTTTTTAGCTGTGTGTTTTGGGTCATTTTCCTGTTGTAAGACCCGTGACCTGCGACTGAGACCATGCTTTCTGACACTGGCCAGCACATTTCTCTCTAGAATCCCCTGATAGTCTTGAGATTTCATTGTACCCTGCACAGATTCAAGACACCCTGTGTCAGATGCAGCAAATCAGCCCCAGAACATAACCGAGCCTCCCCCATGTTTCACAGTAGGGACCGTGTTCTTTTCTAGATATGCTTCATTTTTCCGTCTGTGAACATAGAGCTGATGTGCCTTGGCAAAAAGTTACATTTTTGTCTCATCTGTCCACAGGACATTCTCCCAGAAGCTTTGTCGCTCTTCAGCATGTAGTTTGGCATACTCCAGTTTTTTTTTTTTTATGATTTGTCCTCTGGCTCAAACAGCGAAGGATGTTCCGATCTGACACTGATGTTCCTTGAGCATAAAGTTCAGCTTGGATCTATTTTGAACTCTTTCTAGGCTCTTTTGTTACCATTTGGATTATCCGTCTCTTTGATCTGTCATCAAATTCCTCCTGCAGCCACGTCCAGGGAGGTTGGCTACAGTCCCATGGATCGTACATTACTGAATGACGTGCAGCTTTAGTCACAGAAACATCTAGCTGCTTTGAGATGGTCTTATAGCCTTTACAGTTAACATGCTTGTCTATGATTTTCTTTCTCATCTCCTGAGACAACTCTTTCCTTTGCTTCCTCTGGTTTATATTGAGTGTGGTACACACCACGTCACCAAACAACACAGTGACTACCTGGAGTCCTATATATAGGCCCACTGAGTGATTACAGGATTGTAGACACCTAGGATGCTGATTAGTGGACATACCTTGGATTAACATGTCCCTTTGGTCACATTATTTTCATTCTTTTCTAGGGGTACCATCATTTTTGTCCAGGCCTGTTTCATGCATTTATTTTTTAAATAATTCTGTTGAAGCATGGATGAAAAGCAATGTCTGACTTTCATTGGTCAACATTTATATAATTTTTATTTATTATTACTTTTGTCAGATTAAAGTTATTTCTGTGACCATTATGAGTTTTTCTTTTATTTAATGAAGGGTACCAACAATTTTGTCCACGTCTGTATATAAACTGTGCAAGCAGAGATGCACATATAACAGCAGCACAAATTTTATTTAAAATGAGGAAAACAATAATATTTGCATCCCTGCTGTAATTTGCACTGAGTTTGTTGGGAGTAGCGCTGGGTATAGGGTCTCACAGCTGCTGGATCTACGATAACCTTTCTTTATGCTCCCAGGATGCAGCAGTTTGTCGCTGAAGGAGCTCTCCTGCTCATGCATGGGCTGAGAGACACGGTCCATCAGTGAGGTTATTTTAGCCCGAGCAACAGAAGGTGCATCAAGAAAGTTTTATTTTAAAAGTTAACTTATGGCTTTCGGTTGTGGGGCATTTTTAAAAGTGATACACCTCCCATTTTTTACTTTTTTGTAGCTCTGTTTTTATCACTACTCTACACTTTGAATATTAGATATGGATAATAAGAGCCAACAAGACCAGGGTTTATACGAGTGTAACAGTACTGGCTCTAGAAAAAAATCTAACATTTATATATCAGTCAGTCGGCAGGTACCTTAAGGTATTTTTTGTAGTTGTTGAACACAACAGCCAAGAAGACAGACATGAAGATGTATGTGTTGATGAGGATGTACAAGATGAAGAATAGGGCGAAAACAGAGTTGGCGTTGTACGCAGGCATCCTGCAAACAAGAAACAGACTGTATTTAATGCAAAAGACTGACATAGTTATCAGATACAAAATCATTCATTCCAGCCTTGTTTAGTTCATTTAAAACAAGCTCTACTTCTTTTCCTCGCTTTCTTCTGGACCTTTTGCACGGTTGTGAATACAAATCAGCAAACTCTGGTGCAAACCGAGACCCAGCTGAAGAGGTTGTCAATTCCAAACCAACCCTGATGCAGAGTAAATCAGGTGTGATTTACAACCGAACTTTACAGTATCTGACCCAGTGAACAAAACAAACAAAACATGCGTTTTTATTCTGGACGGGCACCCGTCTTTGTAGCGCATTATGAGAAGTGATTATTTATTTATTGCATTTTTATATGTGTGCTACAAATCCAACAATCCCATCTATCTGCATCCTATTGTACACTTATGTTACATCAAACCGTCTTAACCAATGGCCGCTGGCTGCTCTGCTTTGTGACCGCATACCACGGAGGCCGCCATTGCTCCTCCATTGCTGTAGTACCTCCATTTGGCCGCTAGTTAAAGTTAAAAACAACTTTAATGCCTGGTGCCCATTTTTTTACAACTTTCTATGGCTACATATTCTTCCTGAAATAACGCTGGGCTCATAAAAAACCTGGGCACTAGGCTGGTTTTCGTAAGATAATTTCTTGAAATCTTGCATAATTAATGAGGGGGCCGGACTTTGATTGACAGGCTGTTTCGTTGGACTTTAATTATAGTAACACTACATTTTAATAATTATTTCAAGTTACTAGTTCTTACATTTTGAGGTTTGAGAAATAGGAGAACCGTCGGAGGAGCGCAGATACGGCAGCAGTCCGGCATGGGACTATTATCCTTTAGCTTAGCTAGCCAAGTTTAGCATCAGAGCTAAAGATGCGGGAGCAGAATGGGCGTGATTACGACCGAACTACACACCCATACACGCCCCGCGAGGGCAGAGTCTACAGTGACGATCCCGCCCCTATACCCTTTTTAGGAACATGCTTCGTCAGAGCTGGGGAGGAGGATTCTGTGAATCCGCCATGAATTCCCCCATGAAAGTGTGTCATTCTGGTAAACGGGGAGGAGTGAGGAGGCGCTGTCTATTCTTTTTTACAGTCTATGGTCTTTACACTAGAACATTTCTGTTAAGATCTCTAGCTGTATCAGATTTTGTGATACAATCTTTGGTTGTCAGTCATTTCAATAGTAAAAAAAAAAAATCTGGTTATAATTAAACTGTTTCCGCCAAATTTTTTAATGATTTAAATTATAAAATATTCAGTAGTTCATTTTCATCCATTTTAGTTTATATTAAATCCAGACAAACTAACCAGAGAATCATAGTCGTGCCATCACACATCGTGCAGGTTAATAAACTGCATGTATGAACATTTTACAGTCCTTAATGCGCTGCCAGGAGCTGAACTGCTCCACTCTAATGGAGGCAGAAGCGCCAATTCAGCCATGGTTTTGAAATGAGAGAAAATGTATCCAATTGAATTGAAAACTCTCTGAACAGAGGGCTTTTCGGTTTGATTCAGTTAGAGGAAATCCGTCAGGATGCGCACTTTTTGCATTAGAAAACTGCAGCAATCTGTCAATGCCAGTATATGTTCTGCCACCTGTGCAGTCACAAATGCGCTCAAAACATGCTGTCCGCTTCAGATTTTTCCATTACAGTTTTAAAATCTGTCAAATACTAAAAATATGTTAAGCTATTTTCATATGGCTTTCTGATTTTACCCCAGCTTACACACTTAACTGTCAAATGGATCAAAGACCTTAGCGCACGTCTTTCTGTTGAGAAACTGCTGCGTATACTCACAGTGTGAATAGGAATCGAAGCGGGAAAAAAAGGAAAAAAAAATTTCTGGACCAAAGCAAGTGAACTAATAGACCTTCATGGTGTTAATAAACCAACATATGCTAAATCACGGGTCAGTTCCTTCCTTCCGAGCATCTCGGCAGGCAGAAACAGTTTATGTGGTTTTAGAGCCACAGCTATGTCACTTATGACATAAATACAATCAACACATTAAAATGCAATAATGAAAAGCATAAAGCTGACATAATAATTATTATTATTATTTTAATTCAAACCAAAATTGATGCAGCAGGCAACAGAATAGATCTGGATGTATCAAAATCTGATTTAGAAATGAAAATGGATCAGTTGGATTATTCAATCTGTGGCTAAGAATCAATAGTTATAATCATTGTTTTTCAGTCAAAAAAAGACTATAGATTATTTATGCATGTATCGTTTTGTTTTGTTTTTTTAATCCTTCCATAAATACTGTGATACAGCATGACTGCAGGGTTTTTACTTGAATAAGAATCAAGTTAATGGTTGAGTAAAACTGACTTTTTTTTTTCATTAGGACAGCATAATTTTAACTTCAGCGTAGATTAAGTAATCAGAGAAAAAGAGATATAAAAAAAGTGTAATAAGTAGCTGCAAATTATTCATAGATGTGCTTTATATTAATGGAACCACAGCAGAGTACAGATACTGTATATCTGGCTGTTCTGGGGGACTGTGGCTCAGTGGTAGAGTAGTTGGCTTGCAATTGGAGGGTCGTAGGTTCGATTCCAGCTTCCTCCAGTCACATGTCGATGTGCCCCTGGGCAAGGCACTTAACCCCTAAATTCTACAATGTCCTACCGAGCCATGTTGGGTGTCGGTGTATGAATGCGAGTGTGAATGGGTGAATGTGGCTTCAATGTAAAGCGCTTTGAGTGGTCAGTAAGACTAGAAAAGTGCTATATAAGTTCAGTCCATTTACCATTTTACCATTCTGCTTCCTCCCAGCAATACATGTATTTAGCATCTATAGTTTATTTCTCTGGTTGGTGGAAAGTACTGTGGACATTGACGCAGGGCTTTATAAAATCTGTGTTGTATTAGACCTTTTTGAGTATGATAGACGTGACCTATAAAAGTTTTGTAACTCGGGGACAAAGGTTTTTAAGAGATCCCCAAGTCAAGGCTAAAATAAAAAGGTTTTAGATGTGCACGGTTCCCTTACATGACGTCGGGGCTGTTGGCTGTGGTGACGAGGACGTACAGCTCAAACACTATGTCCAGGTAGTTGCTGAAGTATGGATTTCCTTCTATGGTCTTCAGGCCTCTGCAGACAAACACAACAACACAAAATATTCAATAGAGTTTAAAAAAAAAGAAAATGCTCCCCAAAATATCAACAAGTAAGATTATTTCAAGTCTGACGATAAAAAAAAAACTGTTCAGATAAAAAAAAGATGCAAAAGTTCAAATTGAACTACTAATATCTATTTGAGATATAGACACAAATTAGTTTTTAAGTGTCATATACCGTTTGCTCAGCAGCTTGAGGGCCATGAGGGAGAAAATGAGGACACTGAATATGAAAAGCACGAAGACGTAGGAGATCTCAGGAAGAGCATTCCGGATGCTTCTGAACGCTCTGCGGAGCTGAACACAAACAAACAAATGTGCATAAACAAACAGTTAATGCACGACCTCTCTGGGGGTTGCGAATGTCCCACCCTAATCGGCATGGACACAACCTAACGATGCGTTCAGGCGCCATCAGCTCGTTAACGGAATCATTTCAATATTTAGCAGCAACAAGCTTAAACAACACAGGTAAACGGAGCACTGTGTTGTGATTAAAGATTTTATGATCAGGAGTAAAACAACATGTCTAACGTGCTGCTTAGCTAAACACACAAACATGCTACTATAAAAAACATATTCTTTTTAAAATATTTACACACAATACTCCAAATTTTAGAGTGAGTGTCATTCCACCATTTTAGAATATTTATCTACTGAATTAATTTTATTTTTTATTTTTTTTAACCACACACTATTTCATGTTTTATCAGAAACCGGAACAAGGCCCTTCAAAAAAAATACAAAATTGTGCACTGATCCATTTAGAAGTTGAAATACAAGTAGGTGGATTGTCACAGATTTAATATGCAAAAGCTGTAGTCAAAGCATGGCCACCAGCTGCTGCATTCATGTCCTTGCCTGCCGTCCTTCTGTGACGTTGATCAATAGCAGCGGGCGCAGAACTCGAGACCAGCGAACACTGTAACAGTTAGCAGCTTCCAGCGCTCCGTAGATGATCATGTCAATTAAGGTGAGCTGGAAGACACAGAGATGAACACATGCATTGATAGATGTAATAGGCCATGATTTTAAGAGCAACCCAGATATTGTAGATGTATTCATCAAATGCAGACTTCTAAATTAATCAAAAAATCTGTTGCCGTTTTTAAAAATTAAAATCAGAATTAAAAAGACCATCTGTAAAAAGTTTTCTTACCTGACTGACACCAAGATGAAAACCATATGTACGTTTTTTAGTTCAATCTTAAACTCCGGTTTAAAGTAATTTGCGCTAAATGTTAGTTTACTTTTTAATTCCTAAATCCTGCATGTATTTAAGTGAAGGCATAAACAGTTTTTATATAATTAAAACAAAACGTTCACATGTGTGAAACGATAACTGAATGCACTTACTGCAACATTTGTAAGCAATGCATCTAGCGGTCGTGTTTGAAAGTTTTAAGCAGGACAAAAAACTATTTTCACTTGTGGCTGAAACTATTTTTTATTATTTATTTAATATATGTCTATATTTTAATGAAAAACATTTAAAAAGTTTAATTTTAAAGCTGTAGCATTGGAAAGCGCATCAAATCTGTTTGATCTATAATACCTGTAGTTCACTCTGACATCGAGGATAGCAACCTCTGGATTACATCCTAATGGGTGCATTTTTTTTTATTATTAGAGCTTTTAAAATTTAGAGCAATTTTGCCAAGGTGTGTGGCAGAAGAGGAACACCTCAAATATGTAAGAAGATTAACTCTGAGGACCAGGACGGATAACTTTGATCTAGACTTTTCTGGTTGTTGCCTTGCAAAAGGATCGGCACCAGAATGTGCAGCTATATTGCTGGACGAAGTTGGTTTTTGAGGAAATTTTGACCCCATTTATTTGCCAACTGCTCCAACATTCCAACATACTGCTGGAAATGCCATATTTGTTGGCTTTTATATTCCAGCAATCAGGGACTGAAGCTCTGCATTTCAGAAATAACTTCACCCTTTTTCATGGAGTATCACACTGTCACAGATTACAATGCCCAAGATGTTGAAGGACACAACGAGAGAGACTTGGAAACATCATGACAAATGAGAAAGAGAGAAGTTAGAAAAAGATTTATTCATTGCAGATGATTTCATCATTCCAATATTTACAAAAAAGAATCATAGTAGTTGTAGGCAATATAAAGGGTAGAAGTAGAAATGCAGAAATTTAGCCAAAGGTGGAGATTTTGACTAAAACGCCATATCGCGGTTATGCATTTTGGTAATGTCATCAATTTGTGCCGACATACTTTGTACCAGGTACACAAATATACTCATGTTCAGTGTTTGACTTCATATAAGATATTTAAGGTGTCAAATTTTAAAGTTAAAATGTTTATTTTCATGCAATATTAAATGTATAAATAAGTAACCAGAAAAGAAGACAATTGTGGGCTTTTACTTACGTAATATTTAGCTTTTATTGTATTTTAAACATCTTCGTTAATGTTGTGGGACTTTTTTGTGTTGCATTATTTTAGAAAAAGAATTGAATACACTTAAATACATGTGACACTATGAAAGTTCTTTTAATGGCATTCTAAACTTTTTTGAAATAGGTCTGCTGCAATGTGTCTGGAAAGTTAGAACGTTCAGTAGCAGTCACTGACATAAATAAAGAACACAAAAAGAATGTATCGCAATACATATCATATATGCTTTAGATTATTTCACCATATAGATTTGAAGTAAAAATTGCCCAGTCCTAAATCATTGCATTTTTCTCTTAAACTTTGCACCCAAAACTTGCTGGACATAGATATCCTTTGTTACCTCTCACATTGATGTTAATGACCGTCAGAAAAACTTGTTTTACAGCAGACATAATTTCCTTTATCATAACTTCCTTTGATTAAAAGTAATAATGCAGGCTTTCCTTTTGAAGGTAACCATTGGCAAATAGTGGGAAATAATTTCCTGTTCATCTGCTGCTTTTTATAACCATCAGATTCAATCTAGGCTAGTGTGTTTGTAAAATGACTGCACTCAAATAAAGTTGACTCATCACATTTTATTGAGCAAAAATGAAATGCAGAGTTTAGCTGTAGAATAAAAAGGCTTTTTTTATTAATGAATCTTAAAATTTATTAAATAGGTATCTGGTTACTCTTCACAAAAATCTTACAACAATGTGACCCGTCACCACAAAACCTGAAGGTGTACACTTTGCAGATAATCTGTGTCACTGCAGAAACCACTGGCCATGACTGGAACATTTTAAACTATAAAAAAGACAGAGGAGAATCCCCCTACCCCTCCAGACGGTGATCCGGATCACCCCCAAAATCTAATCACTTTTTTCTGGTCCCACTGCAGACGTTTACTGGAAATTTAATCAAAATCCATCTATAAACTTTTCAGTTTTGTTGCTAACACACAAACGAACGCTGGCAAAAACATAACCTCAGTGGTAGAGGCAAGAATGCTTTAGTCACACTCTGTTTTCAGTTTGTTTCAAAATAAGTAAAAAATATTAGAAACTACGATGTTCCAAACTGGCCAGCCAAAAGGAGGGAGAAATACTGATGCAAGTTAAGATGTTCAATCAGAGTACTTCCATGTTCGTTCTAGCTAATAGTGAGCCTCATAGTCACCAGGAAGCTGTTGTTGCTCTAAAGGCGCTGACTAGACAATATTCCTGGCTAAAGGCCGTTTCACAACAACAGCCAGAACGTCTTCTCAGCACATTCAAGCACACCATTTCACATAAAGGATCTCTGCTCAGCGCAGAGTAACCATTTCACACATAAGCAAAACAAGGAAGGGTCCAAAGCACACGAATTACCACCAGGATACACCATTTCAAGAATCTTAAGACTGACATTCACCCCCTGGCTCTGATTCAACTAAGGTAGCCACATAATTCTTGAGCAATCTCTCTACTAAAATTCAAAAATACAAGATCCAGACTTCTAATTTTACATAAAGCAGATTTCCTAAAACAGAGTGCTGTAAATGATTTGGATGAAGTCCTACCAAGAGGACAGTGATGATGCAGATGTTTTTGGGGTCCTTCCAGAACTTGTCTCGAGGAATCACCTTGGCGTAGTGGACAAGTCGAACGGTGAAGACCAGCAGGCAGAGCAGCTCCACCAGCATGGTGACCTGGAAGCAACACAGCACAGCAGCAACCCAATGAGAACAACGTGTCACACTTATATTCAATGCTAGAATATACAGCAGTGCATTAGCCTTCCTTGCAGGTTAAATTCAGAATGTTAGCTTTGCAAAAGTATTCAGACCTCTAGAAGTGAGGGTGCAACAGCACCCCTTTTTAAAACCAATACGATACTTTGATCTGAGTACTTGCCAATTCCGAGTACCACTGCCAATAATTCTACCACACAAAAATGTAAGGAATTGGAAGACAGGATTGATTTTCTTCTTTGCTTGTTACAACAAATTGTGGTGAATTAGATAAAAAATAAAAAAAATTAATAAAAAATGACCACAAACCAAAATTTAAAGTGAAAAAGAAACATTTTCCTTGCAGAGTTTCCCCCGTTTAAACTATCGATTCATAGTATCGGTTAACTAACCGATACAATTCGAGTACATTATAATGGTGTCGGTGCATCCCCATCAAGAACATGATGTTATAGTACAAGCACAAACTTCACAAATTTTACTAGGATATCCATCCATCCATCCATCCATCTTCTTAACCGCTTATCCAATTCAGGGTCACGGGGCAGCTGGAGCCTATCCCAGCAATTATCAGGCGTTAGGCAGGGTACACTCTGAACAGGACGCCAGTCTGTTGCAGGGCCACACATGATACTAGGATATCATGTAAGAAAAAAAAACCAGACCGAGTGGTGGATATTTGTAAAAGTGAAAGGCTGATAGTCAGTTTATATTTTCCTTTTTTTCTCTCTAACAAACTTGCAGAAACACCTTTCGTTGCACTAATTTCTCCCAGTTTAAGCCTCTACGGACTGACATTTAGAGTCATTCTTGTTTGCAAAAACAGGCTCAAGCTCAGTTGGATTGGATCAGACTGGATGGATGGTGTCAGAGTACGTTGATTATTCAACTCCGCAGATTTTGGAATGGATTTAGAGCTGGACTTTGGGTTTGCAGTTCTGCTGGAAGGTGAACCTCCGCTCATCACTGCATCTTTCCATCAACTCGCCACCACCTGCTGAAGAAAAGCACCACTACAGCATGATGCTGCATCCCCGTTTCACTGTTTGCCCGGCACACATTGAACCCAGAAATTTCAGATTTTATCTCGTCCGATCACAACTGTCTCCCTGATTCCGTCTGCTATGTCACTTAGTCTTCATTGTGGTGCTTGTTTAGTAATTGTTTCTAACAAACACCTGGGGTCTTCAGAGAACAGTTGGGTTTATAAATTAACTCAATATGAACTCAATCGACCAGTTATGGGGCTTTTTAATAAAGTTGCGTGCACTGGATTTCATTTAGAGGCATCAGTTGCTGTATTTCTGCAACTTGAACACTACCCTGAGGTAAAACACTTACCCGGAAGACATCTATGCTTCCTAACAAACTGAGATTTAGTCTTCTTCATCATTTTAAACAGTGTTGGAGAAACTTTTTTACTGTAAATGGCAAAGGGAAGTGTCCCAGGTCTGTGTTTACATGGTGTGGACTTTGTTAGCTCATTAAGCTCTTTTTTACAGAACTTTTTTTTAATGGGTGTTTCTTTTTTTAGCTCATAACTCGGACACGGAAGTTCACCAGCGTGAGGAGAACGGTCTATAATTCAACCCTTTACCATTTGGGTTATAAGCGTCTGTCAAATGTTCAACGTCTCTTTTAAACAATGAGGCTCAATGTTTCAACCTGTTGGGAAGAAATTGAGCAAAACAAGTTTTCCCATCAGCCCCAACTGTTTATACTCGTCCCAGACAACAATTCCAGTTTTGGATATTTGAGAACAAAATTATAGGGGTTTTATTTATTTTTTTTCAAATCTTACAATTACAGAGAAATAAAAGATGCTAATGGCTACAAAAAAACAAATGACCTGGGTTTGGGATTAATGTGAGTTGGATACAAACTCAAGTTTTGACCTTACAAACCAAAGATTAAAATCTTCCAGTTTTTTTGTAAATATAAGTAACAGAATAACATCTTCTCCATCTCAACTTTTCCACACATGTCCAGACTTCAAACATTTTAAAAGTTACTGTGTAGGAAACGTGGTCTGAGTATTTTCACTGTTTCCTATGCACATATAGCGGAAGAAGTAGCATGTAAAGGTATGAGAAAAAATGATGGGTAATTGAGGGTCATCCCCCTGATAGAGCTTTAAGTGTGTGAACGGCAGAATCTACCATCGTACCCACGTGCGTAGAGGGAGCACTGCCGGTTCCTCGAAGATTGCCAGGGACAGATTTACCAGGATGAAAAAATACAGGAGGATCTTTAAGACCCTTTTGTTGTAGAGAATGTAGAGTCTGCAAGCACATGACCACACATGTAACTGAAGGTGCTTCACATGATTGGTGGTAAAGAAACCAACAAAACATATGATAAAAGCATGGAAAAGCCTAAAACATACAACATCAGAGAAAGCATAAAAAATTACAACACCAGAGAAAGTAAAACAGCAATTAAGAAAAGCATAGAACACTAGAGAAAACAACAGTAATCGAGCATAACACACAAAATTCTAATAATGGATTGTATTTAGTGAATTACTAAAAGGCAGCTCTACACATATAAAGCCCAAATGTATTACAATGATCTGAGGATTCAACACAGACATACAAGATTTATTCTTATTAATAGGGACGCAACAATGCCACTTTTTTCAAACCGATACTTGGACCTTACTACCAATGCTGATACTTCTACCACACAAAAAAAATGCAATAAATTGGAAGACAAGTTTTATTTTCTTCTCTGCTTGTTACAACAAATGATGGTGAATTAGATTTTAAAAAAATTTAACAACTAAAAATATCATCAGGACCGATACCAGTATTGGTGCATCCCTACTTATTAGTAACCCCCATCTCTTATTCCTAACCATTTAGATGTAAAGTTGGTAACAAGACCTCGGATATGAAATGCGGAGGCCTTATTCTCTTCCATAAAAACAAAGCAAAATAACTTTTTGCTAAAAAACAAAAAAAATCCCTCTCATCTTGTGAGCAAAGGAAACATGCACACAACATGCTAACTCTGAGCCGATCACAGTCTCTGAAACCGCAATTTTATTTCTTGAATGAGTCACACTGTGATTATTGTAAAGCTGGAATATCAACCCCATCAGTCACTCCTCATACTTGTTCCTCCGCGCCACTAACCACTGAATATGATATTTTAAAAATACAAGGTGAACGATTCCTTTTTTACTACTAGCAACCTGACAATACATGCGATCTGCGTAACATAAATGTCGTTAGCAAAGGAAAGATATTCATTTTCAGATTGAACTGCTTCTCTGGATGCATGTGTGGAAGCCAGAACAGAGGGAGGGCCGTGTATGTGTGTGTGATAGCTAATGTGCTAAAGTCCTAACAATAAGGGTATTAGACAGCGAGGTGTGCTGTTAGGTTGTAGTCCTTGCATTAGGACGGCATGGCTATTCCTCCTTCAGCCTAGTTTATGCTTCTCCGACCACAAATTTGCATTCAGACGCAGACGTATTGACGGAGACGTTTTTTGTTTATAGTACTCCGCTTTTCCTCTCCACTCTATTGTTTTTTCAACGTTGCTCGACCAGGACAGCAGGGGCTGCTAACTAACTTTTCATGGCGTCTCTGCCTATTATCACAGTGTCGTTTCAAATTTTTTTTTTCTATGCTTTTGAAAATATTTCTTCCTCAAGGAGCAATGAACGTCAGAAAGTACGTTTTGATTAAGCTGTAAAGCTTTTTACTAGAAGTGCAGCTCATTGAATCCTCTAGAAACACATGGAAACACAGAGCAGCCTTTGTTGTTGTTTTCCTACACCTCCTTGTGTTCAAAATCGGCAAAATAACAGATACGATAAATTATTCTTTCAATGTAAAGCATATAGTGGCCAAACGCTGCATTAACTACTGATAAAAGCGAGTATAGACCCCGTTCTGGTGAAGCGATCTCTGGCTGTTACTGAAACTGACCAATCAGATGCATACGCTATCCGTTGACGGATAGTTAAAAATTGGGCTTCTACTCCGTGCGTCCTTGCGTAGGTGACGGAGAGCCCTTGCGTTGACGCAGAATGGCGTTGCGTCAATCCATCTCCATCAAAACGGAGAAGCATAAACTAGGCTTTAGACCTCTCAGATGTCTCGTTTCAACTGAGCACTGTGCCACGGGTCAGTGCGGTTCGCAACAGTGTTTAATGGTCCACCGTAATTAAGAGATCATTTCCACCACGAGTTGGACTCTCACTGTGTAGTTGGAGTTAAACCCAAAGGCCCAATGTTGCGTCGAACTAGTTTGACAAACACGACGCACTAGTATGTCTCATGCTAGTCGCAAGCAGTCACTTTCCGTTTTTCTGACCCCCAATCAATGGACTGTGTTCTATGACACCAGTAGCTCCACCTAAACCGTACGATTGTCCTATTGAGCTAAAACTGAAGAGGGCTCAGGAATGGTGCCGTACAGGTCAGTAGGATGGGGTGCTTTAACAAAGGCAACAGCATTCTGGGTACCCAAGTGAACGTAGTGTTGACAACTCAGATAAGACCGTTTGAAATCTGCAACCCAAATAAGTACTCTGCAGCACATCTTCTTCTGGGCCTTATCTGTCTCCCTCAGTGGAGAAACAAATAACAGTAAAAAAAGAACACCTTGGAGGTTCAACTCACTTCCCTTTGCTGGTGTTGCGAAATGGTCAACAGACTGAGATGTCCAAACATCTCAATTCTACCTCAATCCTCTAAACTCATCTGTCACCTAATGATGATTATTTTTATACTTTTTTACACAAATGAAGGAAACATTATGACAGCCAAAAGACGTGTAGCAAAGCTCAATGACAATTTGGATGGCCTCACCTGACAGCCTGAGGTGACGTGTCAAAGTAGATGTTTCTGTTGTACTGGGCGTCGGACACATAGATGGTAGCCAGGTCAAAATCCTGAAAAAGCACAGGGGCATTTGTTAAAAGACAAAAAAGCATTTTCTCACTGCTCTGCCTCAACCTTTGAAGACAGAATCAGCTTGCTATGAAAACACAGGTAGCGGGTGAAGAATGCGTCTGCTCTATATCCAATTTCCTGTGTGTTTACCCAGAACCGTTTTCTACTGGATCTGTTGTAGATATTGAGAGACAAAAACAAGTCTGCTACACAAGAAACCCTCCAGACCTCATTGTTAAGAAGGATCTCTTCATAATGTGTCCAATCGGCTGGAGCAGGGATTTCTGATTCTACTTAATCTTTATAAAACAACAAATTTCATCCAAGAAAGTCACTGTTCAACTACCATGCTACCTTTAAGGCCTTAAACTAAAGCTCTGATCCCTCTAAACGAGTTACCGTTTCTTTTTCTTCTTTTGCCCGCACCTTTTTGAGGTCCCCACTGTGGATTATCTACATCTCGCCCTAATGCTAGTACTGCCAAACCTATATCACACCAACCCACTGAAAGCATTTATAGTCACCTATTGTAAAAGCTGGCCCACATGGCCCTTGGATGGAAATGATGGAGCTAAACATTTTAGCTGCTATTTTGACCCATTCTTCCATGCAGATCTTCTCTAGAGCTTTGAGGTTTTGACTTTCAACTCCCTCCACAGATTCTCTTTTCGACTGAGGTCTGGAGACCGGCAAGGCCACTCCAGGACCTTGAAATGCTTTTTACGTACCTGCTCCTTCCTCGCACTCGCATCATTGTGATGCTGGAAAATCATTTTCCATGCTTTCACTGATGGAAAAAGTTGGTTTTTTTTCAAAAATCTCATGATACATGAACCAATTCATCCTTTCCCTAATACGGATCAGTCGTTATGTCCCCTTTGCAGAAAAGCAGTCCCAAAGCATGGGGTTTCCACCCCCATGCTTCACAGTGCGTATGGTGTTCTTTGGTGCCAGAATTCTTGCTTCTTTGTATGTGCCATCCATCCATCCCCTTCAACTTATCCGGGGTCAAATACGTGGAAGAGAATGCTTTTTTGTCAATGCAAAATACGTATTTCTTCCTATTATCTATTTTTTTTTTATCGTACAATGATTTCCTGGATTTTTTTTTTTTTTTTTACATTCTTTCTCTCAAAGTGTTTTTAAATTTAAATGTCACAGTGAAAATTTAAATCTCACCACTGAAGCTTGTTTTGTCCATTCTACCCTGCCTGTAGCCTTTTCTTCGGTGGCAATTGCTTTGGATGCTTGAACCTCATTACTATCTACACCTCTTTTCCATGTAGCTTCACTATTCCACCCATCACCATCTGCACACCTCACCACTGTCTTCCTGTCCATGCGTGTTATGCAGCATCCTCGCACACTTCTCTGCCACCCTCACTTCCTCATACAGCCCCTTACTTCCTCTCCACAAGACAGTACAGCTTCTTCTTTACTTCTGCATCTCTCTCCATCAGCACTGTTGAAGTAAACATCTCTTTAGCACTCTCTCATCACGAAACAATAGCACTACTCACTAAACAATCCTTCTCTCCATTACCTAGTTTCTTCATGACAATATTAATTTAGTTTAGACGGCCACAGGAGCTTGACATTGAAAATGTTTGTCATACCCTGCAAAGACTTCGTCAATTAATTCATTATTTCAAGAACCATTATCAGAACCTCTTATTTTATCACTTTATTTTCCATCCCTGGCTTCTTCCACTTTCTCTCTTCTTTTTATCAAAAATAAGCCTAAATCAGTTCATTTGAAGGTTTTATATTGAAGAACGATGTTATATATCCATGTTTGAACGGGGGAAATTTTCTGGTCATCTATTTAATTAGTTTAATTACAACTAGCTTAATTCCAAAATCTTACTTAAATCTGACAACAAAGAAAAAATACAAAGTTATTCTGCCAAATGACTATGCAGTTTAGACAGTTTAATATATAAATTGCACTGATAAGATACAGAACAGAGGAGATGTATTTGAATAATCAATTAAAAGACAAAATAACAGTATATAAAAACTATAAAGCAAGTAGTTGAACTTATAATACAGAAAGTCAACTATCCATTCCAATCACGGTTAGGAATCACTATGCATAACGACTTCACCCAAACTTTCTGTCTACTTTGAGGGTGGAAGCATCAAAGAATGACTTCTGTTTTTCATAGTGACAAAACGGTTTACAACTTTTTTGTCACTTAGCTGACTTACTAGGTCATGTTCAATTAACATGGCTTCAAAGTTATGAAGCCTTTTCTGCTCATTGTTTGACGCAGCCAGGTTTGCAGCCAACGCAGTGCACTGAATGACCTTTCACGTGGAAAGAATCTAGAAGAGGATACATGTGCATATATAAAACTTTTATGCAGTTTAGATGCACATATATGTTGCCTTTATACAGCAAATATGTACACATATGATCAGATATATGCCGCATATATGCTGCCTATATACAGCATATGTACATATATGATAACATATATGCCGCATATATGCGTATATATGCCACACATAGGCCAAACAGGTGCATATACATGCCATATGTCTCTGGTGTTGGTTTTTAATAGCCACATATAAGCCCTATATGTACACATATGTCTCCTAGGGATGTGTATTGGCAAGAGTCTAATTATGATATGTATCATAATACAAAGGGGACGATACGATATATTCCGATATATCACGATAACATGAGTAAGACTATATACATTTTTATTTTTACAATTGAATTTAACTGTAGCAAATCTGTCACAACATTATAAACAATCCAACCTGTTTTTATTACTAGATCTAGTTGATTCACTGGAACAAAGAAGGTGAAAACAGCCACTAACTACCACTCATACTTTTAATTTTATGACAAAAATCACTGTAATTTTTAACGTTTTAATTAAAATTCTTAAAAAATAAAAACGATTATTTGCTTTTGAATATCGATACAATATGATGACATAAAATACCACGATATATTGGTATATCAAGATTTTCTTACATCCTTAATGTCTCATATAGCTCCTAACAGGATCTGGTCATTTATCTCACTTTGGCAGGCGTCATACATGAGGCCTAGCTCATATTTTTATTATCAATGTAATAACTACATATTTGTCTGATGTACATTACAGGGGGGAAAAAAGTAATGCAACCAATCATCTTGTCCTACACTGTTTCATATATGCAGATATAGGTATTGAGGTGTCAGACGAGGTGCTTGGTTGAATGATTTTTTTGTTTCCTGGCTGTAATTGATATGTGCATATATGCTGTATATATGCAGCATTTATGTGCATGTAAACTGCATATACGTTTCTGATATGTACATATATGTTTTTTTTCTATGTGGGAATTACTGACATCAATTTACAATCTAACTTTGTGTTTATTTACAGAAAATTAAACATGGAAGCAATCAAGAGGCATATGATAAGGGCTGCAGAAATGCACAGCCCAGGAAGGAGAATGTATTGACAAGACAACTATCAGCTATTTACCATACAGCTGGCCTTCATAGAAGAGCAACATGAGGAAAAGTACTTTTGGGAAGAAAAAAAAAGAAGAAGAAAAGCCCTGTTTAAAGTTGGGTAGAAAGTAAAGATATGAAAGAAGGTACTCAGGTCAAATGAGACCAAAACGAACATTTTGTGCCTACAAATAAAACTAACACTGCATATCAGTGTTAACACACCCTCCTCATAATGAAACGTTGTGGTGGCAGCATTATGCTGTGGGAATATCTTCTTCACCTGGAACGACGAAGTGTTAGAGAATTAATAAAAAGATTGGTGGATGTAGAGAACAGTGCAATTATAGAAAAAAAATAAAAAATAAAAACAACAACAAAATGTTTAGATGCTGCAAATGGGTTTAGACCGGATCCAAGGTTCACCTTCCAGCTGAACAACAACCCAAACATCTGGCCTGAGCTACAGTGGAATAGTTTGGACAGGGGTCTGAAACCAGCAGCTCCTCGAGCTACAAGTGGCTCGTTGGGTCTTCCACAATTTCTTTAGCTAATCTGCTAAAGAACCAGAAAATTATTTTTATTCTAGATATAATGATTAATTCAGCCTTTTTCGTGGAATTATTGTAATATTTTTAGGAACCGGTCTATTCTAGTTAACAGGTTGTTGTTTTTTTCATATCAAAATCCCATAGAATAAAATTTATCCATCCTGTTAAAATTCTAGATTTTATTCATTTTAAAATCTAAAAAACAGACATAAAATGGCAATTGCCTAAAACGTGACTATAAATCTCCTAAAGTAGAAATTTATCAAAAATTCATCAAATATCATGTAACATTTGCAGCTCTAAAGGTAACATACCCCTAGTTTTGACAAATCAAACCCCACACTTTAATCCAACTCACAATCTGTATTAGAATTTGAAAACTCGTTTCATACAGTCCACAACGTACAGAGATTTCAGTCTCTAGATGTGCAAAGCTGTCAGAAACGTAGGCCTAGCCCAAAAGAGATGGAGCAGTCGATGCATCAATAACACAAGGATTTCTCTCAGGGAATAAAAAAAACATTCTAAAAATGTGTAATTTTCCACCCACTTTACAGAAATACTATATTTTCTGTTGATCTATGACATAAAACCCCATCAGAGTTTTGTGTCTGTGGTGAGATTGCATGTGAAAAAGTCTTCATCCTCTCCATAGCTGCACGCAGTCCAACAGCACAAACTAACGGATGGTCAGGAAACAATTTTCAATTAACTAGTGACAAACCTCACCAATTAACTGAACATAATCCGGTGTGATGAAGATGTGAGGGTCTGTAGGATTGCGACGATTAATTAAATTACGAGGAAAAATATGAATCTCAATTTATAGTGTGACCTACAATTTTATGATAACACGATAATCATTAAAAAAAATCAGATAAGAGTAAAATGAAAATTCCTATTATGTTTTTTTTTCTAAAGAAGTTGCAACTTTATAAAGATAAGGGTTCATCGTTTTTTTATTTTTATATTAAAATAAATGGATTAGCTGGAAGTTTGTAATCCAGCCTCTTCGTCGGCTATTTCTGTGCTTTATGGAACTGAAGGGGCAGAAGTCCAGGAGTTTACTGCTGTACTCCGACATAAAAATAAAAACTACAGAAACACATGATGCAGGCAGAGCAGGACCAGCTGTGTGTGTGTTGTAGTTTCTGTGTCTGTGTAATAGTTTGTGTTCTCACCTCTTGGGTTTTTGCAGCGTTGCCTCCGTTCGGAATTCCTTTTCCTGCAGACGCGTCAGGAATGTTTTCGCTTTTCTCCGCTGGTTCCGACATCTCCGAAAACCTCACACACAACTTATTCCAAACTTCTCCTCTTTTTCGGAAAACTTCTAGGAAATCTGTAAGCTATTTTATGTCGAAGTTTTTGTCTTTTTGTCTCAACTGAAAGAATGAAACGCGTTAATAGTCCTTCTTTTGGCTGACAGCGTGATTAAAGCGCGTCCATGTTCCTGGACAAACATCAGATATTTTCCTCTCCAGCACACATGAAAAGATCCAGAACATCCATACCTAACTCAGTCTTCATCAGATCTGCTCCGAACTGCAAGTTCAGCCCTAATAAACTACTGCTCGTGCTGCATTCAAAGACCAGCAGAAATCTGATTTACAAACGCACCAAAAGTTAATTTGAAACCACCTGTCTTAAAATTCCGGTTAAACTACGGATGGAAAATGTGGTAAATTAACGTTTTAACATTATATACGCACTAAAATATTTGTCTATCTAAATGCAAGACACACATATCAATTCAATATTGCATGCGCTGGTTTTTCATCTAACGTCTGTTTTACGCAGATTTATCTGAGACCGTAAAGGCAGCACCAGGCGTCATGTGATTCACAGCAGCAGGATAACGGAAACGGAGGCAAAACTCCTGAAACGTGCAGAAAACCTTCACAAAGAAGAACACTCTCTTAGACTAAAGTGATGTTTAGCAAATTGTTCAACATTTCCAGAATGATCTTCTTAATATAATTTTGTTAAAATATTTTTGCCTCAATTATAGTATGATTTTTGACCCCTCAGGTGACTAAACAGGAAAGTAACTTTTTTCTTGTTTAACAACAAATATTTTTTTATAGCTTACTTTCAGTTCGTTGAACTAAAATATTTAACAATTGCTTCATTCAAGACTTAACTATAACTCTACTTTTCAACAAAATATCTAACGTATCCTGCAAATTTATTCATCACTTGGGTGTTTATTTTTACTGCAGCTGTATTGTATTTTATTTTTTAAGTGAACGGGAAGTGAGACAAGATTTTCACCTTTTTCTGTATGGTGTGTTTGTACTTGCCCACATTTACTCTAATAATGACCCACAAATTGCCTTTTAGGCACATTCTGAGTGTCAACATTTTAATTTCAGTATAAATCCAGCAATGTTACGAAGGCCTCAGAAGGTTGGAGAATATTCAAACAAACAGCTTCATAAATAATATTCCAAGTTTTGAACATCCCATACAAAAATTTTTAATCTGTCATCTGAAAATTAAAATACTACAAACACAACATATAATTAATCAGTGGCAAATTTACTATAATCCGTTGGAACACAGAAAACACGTGAAAAAAATGTGTTTTCTTGCTTTGCAACCAAAACAGAATCTTTTGGCCCACATGCACACTACTGTATATAGTGGAAAACTTTACATTGTAGATCAGCCTTAACTCAGCATTGATTTAATAAAACATGGTAGGTCCAGCATTGTGCTGTACAAGGTCAGAGGGGCTGATGGTATGGAGCAAAACAAAGATCAGTCCTGGAAGAAAAAGCATGTTAGAGGCTGGAAAACCCATGTTGGTGAGGAGGAGGTTCACTTTCCTGTGGGACAACAACCTTAAACATTCAGCCTGTGCAACAATGGTTTAAATCAAAGCATATACATATGTATAACAAAGCCCAGACCTAAATTCAATGGTGAATGTTTGGCTGGGCATGAAAATATGCTGTCCATCTAATCTGTTGGACCCTGAGCTGTTTTGCAAATAACTTTTAGTTTTTGGAGGTGCAAAGCTGGTAGAGAAATACCCAAAAAGTCTGGTAATTGCTCAGAAAAAGGGCAATAATCTGATTCTGAGGGTCAAATTATTATTATTATAATTTAGAAGAACAAGTTAAAAGTTTAGCAGCTGTATTTTGGACCAGCTGGAGACGATCCAATGAGCTTTTACTGAGACAAGTCAAGATTGAATTACAGTAATCAATTATTGATTAAATAAAAGAAGAAAAACTATTTCCATCTCAGCACTTGAAATCACAATACTTATTAGAGGAAAAAAGCAGGAACCATTTTATTTTTTACACTGGGTTCAAAAGAACTACCACAGCTGGTTTCACACATTTCATTTTAATTTTAAAAAAAATTAAATTTTCAAGAGGTTTCAATACCTTTAAAAATATAATCTTGGAGCTTTGAAGACTAACCTTAAGGTAATTATTTTAAAATGAACCTTTTTCTCTAAACTGTTTTTACTCATTTAAGAGTAGCACTCCTGATCTTTTGACAAAACCTCAGATGTAGATGGAGGAAATCCTGGAAGGAAAATCTGTGACGTCAAAGAACATTAGTTGAAAATCAAATCCTCAACCTACAGGAGGAAATCACGCCCCTTTAATTCATCTTTAAAATTGCAATTAGGGAATTTGGGAATCACTTCAATAGAGAAAATGATCATATGTATTATCAGTCTAAAGAAACAGGGCTACGGTAGATGGCTCCAAATTTACAGTTTAGTTGTTTCGTTTTGCTATCTGCTGTACATTTCTGGCAGTGCGGGAAAATCTGAAAGACAAATAACTGAACACGTTTCTCTTTGCGATGGAGAGGATGTATTAATCCCATCAACATGAAATGTGTTGGGAATCATAGGATGGTTTTCTGGAATTTAATGTAAAGAAATTAAGTTGAATAATCCACTTTGCAGCAGTGGAAACATTTGTATCGATCAACAGGCAACATCTGGGGATCTGGTAGAAACAGGTTTCTTTCAGTTTCCTTTAGGTTCTGCTTCGATGAACGACCTCAGATCTCTACAGTTCAGTGGGTATTCAATTATCTTCTGATCTTTTTTTAATGACCTGCCTCATTGAAAAGCTGAAGGACAACATTTACTTAAATGCAGGATGAGGATTTATAAAAGGAATAATGTTTTCAATTGGTAATAGGTCAAAGAGTACAATTGGATTTCTGTCTAGCTCTTTAGTTGGGCTCCTTTTACCTCGGAGAACAGAGCTCGTAGCTGGGTTTGCAGCACATCAGTTTTATAAATGAGACCCCAGATCAAGTGATAGTAGTAGTAAGCCTACACTTCTGTATGAAGTTCTTTTAATTGGTTTGATATAATGTTAATTTTTTAATTCGGTGTAAGCCATCATCACCAGAATTAACACCAGAATTTCATAACTGTGCACATCGACGGAATAGGATTCACTTAAATTAGATGTATGTTTGGAGGAAAAAATAATTACTTTTTGATTACCAATATGGATTTCGATCCAATAGATCAACCTCCGTTACACTAATAAATCTGTCAACCATAATTTATAGTTGACAGAACTACAAAACTTTGGATCAAGGGGTCAGATATATAAATGGCGTGAAAGCTACTTGCGTAATAGAAGGCAATATGTTCAATTTAAAAAACAGAATTCAGACTGTAAAACAATTGTATGTGGAAACTCAGGGTTCTGTAATCAGCCCTGGACTTTTTATACTATTCATTAATTATGTATTTTTAGGCTTCCAAAGACATTACTTTTTTTTGTGTTATTTTCTGAAGGAACATCAGTGTTCAAGACTGGGACAGATTTAAATGAATCAATTGCCAACATTGAAAGGATAATGACAGAATTAAAGAAATGGTTTGATTATAATACTTTTTTTTTTACTGGGATAAGACAAATTATATGGTTTTTGGAAATAAATAAAAAAAATAATGTACAAAATTAATTATAAAGGATCTAAATATTGAATATATTTCAGAAATAACATTTTTGGGGATTATCCTGGATAGCCAATATCGATTATATCCAAGGTAAAAATTAATAAAAATATTGGTGTTCTATTTAATGTTAAACACACATTGGATGAAGCTTCATTAAAGCTTTTATACTCAACTTTAAACGTTCCATATTTAACATACTGTATTGAAGTGTGGGGAAAAGCATGCAGCAGTTTTACAGAAAGGATATTCTTACTTCAGAAGAAAGTTGGAAGAATTGCAAAAGGTTAAAAGATTCCACACAAACGAACCGTTTATAAAATTGCTGACCTAGAAAATTAAAGAGTTGGTCAAATCTAAAATACTACAAATTATGTGGAGAGAGAAAACTAATTTGGTGTCAATAGATATCCAAAACAAATTTACACCAATCACAGACAGTAACAGTACAAGAAACAGCAATTTCGATGTTTCATATTCACGCACCTCACAAAAACAAAAAGGGTTTCTTGTAAATTGGATTCGTTTATGGAACTCCTTGAATATAGTCCAAAAATCATGTAACAAAAGCTGAATTTAATTAAAAGTATAAAAACACGTAAGCATAAGACCCAATGTCTGACACATTTGAAACTGCAAAACATTTTAGATGTAAAATAATGTACCGTATAACAGGAAAATGCGTTAAAAAAACACAAAAAACAGCAAGCCACCTATTCTGTGACAGCTCAGAAATTTTGGTAAAAGGGGCATGAAATTATAAGACTATGTCTTCCTCATGCTCCTATTCAGCATTGAATATTGTTATTTTGTTGTTATTGTGTAACATTATGTCTGAATAAAGAACTTGACTTCTTTAACTGAATTACTAATGTTTAGTGTAAAATCCCGACATGCATCCTGTCGTTAAACTAGATGTCGAAAACTCTGGCTGCAGAGATAACAGTAGACTTGCTTTCTTATAAAAATGATTATTTTATTTTGTTACCCAGTGAGACTAAATAGAATAAATGAGTTAAGGCTTGAATAAATAAACCATCAATCGCCTCCTTAGAGCTGACGTTGCAGCTGGAATGAAAACAACAAAAAAAGTCACATCACAGTCAGTGCTTTATTAGGTCTCAGTTTCAAAATAAAAAATCAGCATTTAGTTGTAGTAGACATACAAGCGAGCCTTTATTATTACTATTTTTGTTGTAATACATCAATTTAAGATATTTTATCATCTTATTAAAAGCATTACATTTTTACTGAATCATTTAGATGTGCATATATCTTATTTAAATATTGCATTTTGATGGCTTTCTTAAACAAAATCATACAAAATTCTAAAAATGCTTCTTTTTTTTTTTACTTTTGCACACAACACAAAAGCATCTCGATCAAACATGTCCAGAGCAAACAATTAAATTCAAAATCATTAATACCCCTGACAGATTTAGGTTTTAATTTAGCAAAAATTGTTCTTCTGACTGGAAGTAATACATTTTTTAAGCATCCTAGCAAAAATCCTGACTTGAATCAGATAGAAAATCTGTGGATTGGCGCTAAAGATTAAGGTGATGTTGAAGAAGCCTTCCAACCTAAAAGACTTAGAGCTCATTGTCGAATATAAATTGTCAAAATATCAGTGGACACATGCAAAAAGCTGGCAGATATTATAAGAATTTGGTTGCTGAAGTACCAATTGTCATGATACGTGAAGTTTGAGGAAAACCAGAGTTGAGATAAGAGCTCAGGATCCGTACTGAATGCATGTTTATAAATGATCAAAATGTAATTGTTTTAAATTTGATTCTTCTTTTATTGCTTCATCTGCTGAGAGATGCTGGTTTAACTTCTTATCAAACTTACTGGTTAAATTAGTGTAATTTTTCCTCTATCAGGCAGAAGTATTAATAATTTTGGGTTTAAGCGTATGATATTATATGACGCTTTACTATATGTTATCTTTAAATAATTCAAATGTACAAATAAACTGCAACCGTATCAAAAAGTATATATTAAAAATTTTACTCTATTTTTTCCAGAGAATCTTATAATAAAATCATAAAACTATTTAAAAATCTGTCATTGTCGATTGTTTTTGTTTCTTTGTTTGGATGAATATGGTTTCGACTTTTCATCGAGTGAAATTAAATATTAGTGTTCAGTTTTTAAAGTGTAATTCATGTGTATACTTTTTTCATTTTTTTAATAAAACCCGAAACGAGACCGATATTTCAGTTATGCTTAACTTAGGCAGATTCTGAGTTTCAACAAATTAGAAAATCTTCCAACAAGCTCATAAAATTTTTTGAGAATACAAAAAAAAATAAAAAAATAAACATGTTTATTAATATTTCATTAGCAGCAAACCAGTAAAGATCCTTGTCTGTATTGTACATGAATAACTCGCTGCGATTTCGCTTGCGACACAGTAACGACCACCGAAAAACCTCTCTCTTTTGTGTTTTCATATTTCAAAAATCTTTTATTTTTTAACATTAAAATCTGTTGTTAATATGAATTAGGTGTGTATAGATAGAAAGCGAAGCTCTCAACCTCATTTAATCTGATTTACTCATATGTTTTAGCCAAGGAGCTGCCTGTCTGCTAATGTAAGACATACATGTAAACTGGGTTTGAAAATGCAGCTGCATCCTGAAGCCTGGCGGTCTGCACCGACGTCCAGACACTGAAAATGAACTGAGATAGTCGGTCCTAGTTTCTATCTGCCCATCTGTCCTCTGAGTAACAAATTAATAATGATATAAAAGTATAGAACCAGGGAAATCCCAATAATAAGTCCATAGATGAGACATCTAAGGCACTTCCAGTGATACTGAGGGGTCAGCGAGTTAGTAGCTTTGTGGTAAATGAAGTTCAGCATTTTAGTGCATCACTTCGGTAAACCAGGACTGTTTTGGGCAGTAAGACAAAACATTTTTTTTTTAAATCGACAGTCTACGATGGGAGGGCAGCAAATCATCAGACTGGTTCACTTTTACACCACAAAAGCAGTGAGGTTGATTTTCCTTCTCTTGTCCAAGAAAAGTATGAACAGAATTTAATCCGATTTCTTAAGGCATTTTAGCAGCAATATCATATATCTTCATTAGGGACGTCCTCCGATCCCGATCCCATCTTTTAACCTCAAATCTGATCCGATTTCGAATCCTGATCCGATATTTTGTCTTTAGTATTGAAATGTATAAAACTCAAGACGTATTTCATCCACAAACATTACCAGTATTGTAGTAAAATCTAAATCTTTAAGAGAATTAAAGATCAACTTCAGTTTAATATTTCAGACAAAAGTGAAAAGCAAAACACTTCGGCTACTTGGTACAGTATTATACTTTTATTAATTTTTTTCAGGAGGCTATGTGTTTGTGTGCACAATACTGCCCTCCACTTTCATGTCATCACATTCACTCTATACGTTTTAATTATATACCAGTGTTAGAAAGCCAACCTCGTTCTAAGTTTGTCAGTTGCAGTATTATTATTGCCGTTTTCACTATAAGCTGAAATATCTTATGCTACTGAACTCAGCACAGATTTCCGACGTTGTTTGAACGCAGCACAAGTGCAGTTCAGCATTCAGCGTCTGACTTTTTGTCCTCTCGGACTGAATTTATTTCGGTGTACTGTTATGTGAGTTTATATGCCTTTATTATATAGTTTAAAGTGCGGTTAAGCCGATTTGGTGAAGGTCACCCACATTAGAATTGTGTTTAATCCGTTCTGCTGATCTGTGGTAATTAAGATTACTTGTTTACACCGCTACGGACGTTTGAATTATTGCGCAATCACCGTCAAACGTAACTAGGAGGTACTTTCGTAAAAATCGGCGCGGCTCTTCAGCTAACATAGCCGATCTCCGATCACTGAAAAATCTGAAAATATCGGCACGATCCGATGTTGAGATCGGGACATCCCTATTCTTCATAAATTCAGAAACATGAGGCATATGGCAGAATGCTGTACACTGCATTTTAAAGCTTACAGGAACGTCAAATCAAAGATTGTGTTCACTTTGCTGCAGAAACAGCAGATGTAACCAGCAAAATAATTGTTTTTTTTTTTTTGGCTTTTAATCACAAGAATGTGTTATTTCTCTTTCATATAATTATGTAATATACACCCAGTCTCCTGATATGTTTGGTTTGACAGCAGTTCGGTTTTAATAAAAAACTCTCAACCAAACGATTTTTACAGTAAAATGTTGGTCTGCCGAATATAATTTGTTAGGGTGAGTTTTAGTTTCCCCGATAGAGAAACCGTAAACAGCTGAACAATATCTATCTAAAGATTTACAGCATCAGGATGTAGATTGTAAAAAAAAAAAAAAAATGGGGACAGATCCATTTGCAGATTTATACTTTTCTTTTATACCCAAATATTCCCATTTTGTCTCCTTCTATTTACAATTCACAAACACATCTGTATCTATGCACCTCACATTTAGTTAGCAGGTCGCTAAGTATTTGCCGAACCCTATTTCCACTTAGTGATTTAGTTGTTTTTAGAAATATGGCAGGTTAGGACCCAAGGCCGGGCCAGAATATCTCCGAAAGACATACGGCTGGTAGATATTACTGAACAGAGTCACAAAGCCACATTTCTCAGAGAAGAAGGTGATAGGATATTAGAAAACCAAAGTGGGAACAAAATGTCCAAAAGGCGGGCACAAACTGACCCATTGTCGGCACCAAGCGTCCCATGGGAGACATGCATATCCAAGAAGTTAGGTAAGGGGGAAACGGACAGAATCCACTAGAAAAGCTAAATAGCGGGTGCCGCTGCACGATTGTAGCTACGCCCTTCAGCTGTATTGCATTCAATGTGACAGGCAGTGAAAACACCTGAAACAAGCCTACTGTCGTTTCAAATGCTCTAAACCAGGTCCGAAAGACAAAACCTATTCCAGGCAGCTCATAATGAAACGGCAACTTTAGCTTAAATGTACGACGGAGTAAAATTGCTATTGTAGATAAAAGAAAAAAAAAAATCTCTCAAGAAGTCTTACATTTGTGAGAGAAAAGTCATATGTTTCTCTGTTCAAAGGCATAAAGGTGTAATATTTAAAATAAGATTTCTTCTGAAACTGTAAAGTCAGAAAAATAAAAAAAAACTTTGCAGAAAATTTGAATCAGTTCTTTCCGGACAATTACAGATAAGTTTTAAATTTACAAGATGCGCGCTTGGATAAGTTCAAAAGTTTTTAAGGGGTTGTGCGGTTCTGTGAGGAAGTGTGCAACTTTAGTTATTGGAACATACAAAGATCGACATGATGCAGCCCTGTTGGAGCTTCTTCGTCTCTCTGGTTCGAGGCGTTCAGGAGAGGTTGTTCCGATCCGGGAAAAAGAGAACCACTTACAGCTTTGAAAACATCCAGACGTGCATCTCATGAAAGTAACACTGAAATCTTAGAGGATTTCTAGGCATTTTCTGTCAGAAATATCTGATTCTCAAAATAAATTCATTTTTTTGTCTGATAAGTTTTAGAGTTGTTTTGTTGCAAATTTCTGACTTTACAATGTCAAAAAATGTATGAATAATAATGATGTTGAATATGTATGCCTTTAGTCATGGAAGATTTTTAACCTTTCTCTGCCAAGTGTATGACTTTTCAACAGCAGAGAATTTTTAGGAGTTTTATTCGATCTAAAATTTTGACTCCTCCAATTTCTTTTTTCTACAACGCTCGTATTCTTCCATCGTATAAATTGTAGAAAAATGAAGCCGAAAAACAGCAAACTGTGTATCTAAACATTCACAAGCACATTCCAAACCTAAAAATCAACATGATCTGCCTTTACGTTTCTAGATATGGCTTAAAAAGTGAACCTAAGTGAGGTGGAGCCTGGTTACCTCACCACCTGATCGCTAGAGGAGTTTGGGTCGGGCTGGGTTGGGCCTGACTGAGGAAAAGGCCCCAATGTGAGTAATGAGGTTGGGTTCCACGCTGTGGGATCTTTCTCCAGGAGTGGTCCGGGCTATTTGGTAAAGAACCGTATCCTTGGCGTTCCCTCTGTAGCAGAACGAGCCATCCAGAAAATCGGCCGCCCTCAGCGAGGCATTGCCGGGGAAAAGCATGGCCGGGGTGCAGCACTCGGTGGCCGGGGAGACGGCATAGAGCTGCGGGGAAATCCTCCTGACCTCCAGGAGGTAGTGCCTACCTATCAGCTCAGCAGCCGCCATAAAGTAGAGGGTGAAGAAGACGAGGTGGCTGGCAGACAGAGTGAAGGAGAAGAAGCAGGGGTTCCAGTACGGGATCGAGAGGAGGAGAGCTGTCGCACCCACCAAACCGAGCCCCACCCACTCCAGGAGGCGGTACGGCTCAGGGTTCCAGTAGCGCTGCAGCCTTTCAGGGTGATACAGCTTGATGTAAAGCGTGTTTAGGGCAAACCGACGGGACAGCAGATCCTTTACCACTCTGAAAAAGTCCTCTCTAGGAAGGGCATCGTCCTCCAGGACGATCATGTTCTGGGGCTTAACCAGCTCCCATCCCTGGCGTAGACAGAACACGTAATCCCTCTTCTCCCTCTCGAAGGTGTTGATGGGTCCCCTGTTGGCCCGCTGCTCTTGAGCCGAACGGCGGATCACCCTGAAGTGGGCCTCCAGCAGCCTGGCGTCCTGGTTCTCCTCTGGGCCGCTCTCCACGTCGCAGAGCACCACCTCGGCACATTGGCGGCCCCCGCAGCCGCCCGCGGCGCTGCTCAGCCGGCGCATCACCTGCAGCAGGTAGTGGAAATCCCGCGCCTCCTTCCGCGCGGCCGTCACCACGGTCACCAGTAGCTCTGGATTTTGGGCCATGTCGCTGAATCCGGTCGACTCCCGTGGAGAGCCGCTCTGCCAGAAGCGTAGCGCGTCCTGGCCCTCCTCGAGGCTCCTCTGAAGGGCCTCATCGCTCATGGAGTCCAGGTGCATGAACCTGAGGAAGTAGTAGGAGTAGAGCAGCTGGTGGCAGCACAGAGGGAGGACGAGGCAGAACGTGATGGCGGACAGGGCGAGGGCTTGGGTCAAGGAGCTCGACCATCGCAGGTGCTGACTGAAGAAAACTTTCCATTGACGCATTGATGAAAACAAACAGCTGAATCTCTTGGCAGCCAGAATAACTCCGCTAAGGAATCGGGTCTGATCAGAAATGTTCAGATGGACATTTAAAACGGTTTGTTCTTTCGGGGAATAGGAGCGGTGAAATCAGACGTCTCTGCCGTAAACCGATAGCTCTGAGGAAAACCGATCCAGCTGTCGGCTCGTCTTCATCTCGTCAGCCAAGAAGCTCCAGGTCTGTCCGTAATGCCTGAAGAAAAAGGCACAGAGTTTCTGTCAATATTTGTGACCCCAACCAAACTCAGAACCAGTTTGAACCCTCATCTGATTTTTATTCATCCAACTAAATCCTGGTGTTTGTAGGTTCTTAGTTCTTGCTTTAGTATTTGATCTGTTCTGATCGATGATCTACGGAACGTTATAAAATCCCAGTCTTTGGTCGATGTCTTTGAATTGATGAATATCTTCTGTTTTTTACTTGAAAATCGATTTAGTTAAAAGTAGGGATGTTCGATATTGGCTTTTTTTTACCCATATCCGATATAGCCTAACTCATAATTTCCGGTACCGATATGTGGGGACCCTCCCTCATTAAAAACAAAAACTACTAAGCCCTTTTAGGTAACCACAATGAAATATCTTACATCATAGCAGCTTTTATCTTTTCATAGTTCTTTTATATACATATAGATTATAATATTTATAAAGACTTTAGCCTTATAGCTCATTCTTTTTCTTTTTATTTATTTTATTTTATTTATGTTAAATGTTTTATGTTGCACGATTGTACCGAGAAAAATTCCTAGTTTGTGAACTTGTTCTCAAACAATGGCAATAAAACCTATTCTGATTCCTATTCTGATTCTGATCATGCATACTTGAGCTTTAAAAATTTAGAAAATGTAACAAGTACTAGAATTTTAGTTGGGCAATTGAAAAAGGTGCCATTTTTATTTTGTCTTCAAAAGTAGCTGGAACATTTTCTCACACAGAGAATACTGACAAAGGCCCACCACTCACGACAACTTTCTAATTTTAGAAAATGTAAACAACATTATACCTTTATAGCAGTGAGGTAAAGTGGAAACAACTGAAACAAGAATAAAAAAAAAAAAACAGCAAACATTTAAGCAGGGCCAATAATTAGCCTACCTTTTGATATATTGAAAGTTGTCTCAAACAAATAATATCTCAAAAACTAAACCTCAAATCTGTCATATTTTTACATTCTGAGAGAGAAAAGAAGTAGCTGAAGAGTTTGATATATAATATGAGTATGGTGTGAAAAACTCATCTTATTAAAAAAATAAAAACCGATACCGATAATTTCCGATGTTACATTTTAATGCCAATATCGGCCGATAATGACTTTAGGCCGATAATATCGGACATCCCTAGTTAAAAGCAATTGTCTACAATAAGAGGTGCCAAAGTCTGAGGAGGTAATTCAAACAATTTGGTTGTTTGGTGCAGGGATGCATCAAAAGGACTGAAATTTAAGACCTCTTGGCCCTCGTTTGACAGCTTTCTGTTTCTCCAAATACACCTGCTGATGCGGTTTACTCATTCCCTTATCTATTTGGTAGAGACGGTGCACATTGATGAACATCCATCTAATATGCACGCATATAATAAATACACGTAAATGCGTCAGATTATAGCATGAATGCTAATTTACACACGCGGTCCAGGTTAGTCCACAGAAACATTCCAAGTTACCGACAGCAGTCACCGAAGAAACACGTCACAGACGTACAAATTTAATTTCAAACACTAGAAACGGCTCAAAGTTTAATGGTTCCATGACTGGATTGCGTTAAGACAGCGTTTGAGTTGACTTTTGGAAGCTTGTTGAGCACTCACTTCTGGGTAATGGGAGTCTCTTCCAGTGAGATTGTCAAGGTCTTAACAGAAACAGCATTTTGTCAAGAGGTTGTTTTTATGTATGGCACCTCACAGTCCCCTCTGGAAGAGGCTCTGGCTCTGCTGCGATCTCTTTTTAAAAAACATATATACAGTCAGACACATTAGAATCAACTTTATTGTCATTGTAACTTGTAGTCAGTGCTGACACAGTTACTTTGAAAAAGTAATATGATTACTGACTAGTGGTTACTCCTTCCTAAAGTAACTTAGTTACTTTACTTATTACTTTATTTTAAAAGTAACTAAGTTAGATTACAAGTTACTTTGTTAGTTACTTTCTGCAGCTCCCAATAACACTCCGCACTGCCTCAACATAAACACAATAACCACTTTTACATATAATCACTTTATTTGAAGTGCATTTTAACAGTAAGAACGGATATATACTTGTTTTTTAACCTCACATTGACACCAGCAACTATAAAGGAATAAGCTGTGTCTTGGGGACATACTTGCTCTCTCACTGCATGTACAAATGGAGAGTTCCACTAGGGGGCAGAGTAGGCCTACAGAGTACAGAACTCAGATTCAGGCCAAAACAAACATGGCACCCGCAAAGGAGATTATCAGCTGTTTCGGCAGCAGTAGAAGGTAGGATCATATTTACCGCTATTGATACTTGTTTTCTTAATACTAATGCCGCCATGTACCTAATATATCTTTTTGCTCAAGAAAATGACAAAAATAGTAACTCACAGTGGCTTGAACAAGTAATTTTAATCTGATTACCTGCATGAAAAAAGAAACGCGTTAGATTAGTCGTTACTAAAAAAGTGGTCATATTAGGAGTAACGCGCTACTAAGTAACGCGTTACCGGCATCACTGCTTGTAGTACGACGGAATTACATTTCAGCACAACCAGCCCAAGAGAACAGAACCGGTAGACTGAGGTAAGCAGCGAGCATGAGCGGCGCTCCCTTTTAATATATAAAGTTGATAGGATTGTAGACGGTCTTAAACAACATGAATACAGGAGAAAGTGAAATCCCAGTTTGAGAGAAAATGGTAGAAACAGAGCAAAGATTTTTAAAGATTAAAGTAAAAAAAAAACAAACAAAAATCCATTCCCTCAACGTCTCTTTGCCTGGTTTTCTAACTATACAGCCAGATGGAGATTAAAGACAAGTAACAAAAGCAAATGAGGTGGATAAGCAGTGATTGCCAATAATTGATTGTGTCATCCAGGAAATGTTACTAATATTGTCTCTGCTGCCTGGATTTTGAGTTGTTAGCGTTTTCTGACAGTCATACAGCGACGGCCTTCGGTCAGAGGCCTTTTCGGACACCTTGCCAGACTGACTGCTCACAGCATCGCCGTCATCAACGACATCTTTTTGAAGATACTCGCGTTATATGAGTCACGACTAAAAAATGTCTGGAATCATGTACGCACGTGTACACCATTTTGTTTTGGTCTTTCACGAGGAATTACAATAAAATTGATTCATGTTTGTGGCTGTAATGTGACAAAAAGTGGAAAAGTTCAAGGGGGCCGAATACTTTTGGAGGCCGCTGTTTGGGACTTTAATCTCTGAATTTCTGAGTTTTTTGGGGTGGAAATTTACTCCAAAATTTTTTTGATTTGTTTACAACGGCCCTAATACTCAGTCTATAAACCAATATAAGTTTTTTCTTTCTTTCTCCCAGATAAAATGTCTCCCCGATCCAAGCTCTCGGGCTGAATTTCAACACCAGCTCACCTGACTGTTCGACAAATGACATCATAGAGCCACGCCCCTCACACCTAAAGCAGAAGCGTGACACGGGAATGATCCGAAAAACCTGTCTAATGATTGACTGACTGACAGACCCACCATGTTCTGGAAGAGGAGATCCTTGATTCAGAGCATGTCAGTGTGACTAGCTCCTATTGTACACTAAAACACCGGGGCAGCCTTAACGTGATCGGAAATAAATATCATACCCAACCAGTCGTGCCGTTCATGTAGCAGTCTGAGGTACAAACTGTGCTCACAACCCGGTTCTATGAGCGCATTCAGTTCATGGTGCCTACCTGGTTATTGTTGACTTTTAATATGACAGTTCTGGTTCCGTCCGTCGTCGATTTACAAGATCACAGCACTTCAGGCTACGCTAACCGTTAGGAAGCTACAAGTTAGCAAACGGGCTAACCGAAGCAACAATGTCGGTGATATATCACTTGTTTCAGAGCGTCATGTTGAACTCAAGTTGAGCCGAAGAGCTGCTGCTGTTTGATAACAGCTGCCATGTTCGTCGAACAGTAACCACGTCCTCCCAGTTACGGTAAAAGACCGCAGCTGAATACAGTAATGCTCCTAGTAGAAGCGCAGCGGGTAATAACTCTGCTGACCAGCAGGTGGAGCTATTGGAGAAAAAAAAGAAGAGAAAACTTACACCTGGCTACATTTCCAGCGTCTGGATGGGTGTAACGTTACGAGGATTTGTAATCTGTGAATAAAAAATTTAAAAGGTATTGGAGAAGTTGTAACGTTTCCGCATGTTTAATTTATATATATTTTTCAATAGATGTTGATATTACACAAAACACCGTAAAAATGGTAATGAAGCACGTCTTAAAAAGGAAAACACTAAATAGAAAATGCATAAAACATAAAAACATAAATTAGCAATTGGTAGAACTGCCAAAAGCAACACTCTCAGTTGCTTTTACATATTGACATTATTATTTTAGACATAAACAGCATTCTGTGGGGTAATTTAAAAAATCGATCCATCATAGATAGATAGATAGATAGATAGATAGATAGATAGGAAAGTGATTAAATTTCAATTTACATGTTTTATTGCTCCATCTATCTATCTATCTATCTATCTATCTATCTATCTATCTATCTATCTATCTATCTATCTATCTATCTATCTATCTATCTATCTTTCTATCCAAGAAAACCTGTCAGTTGGAACCAAAACCTGCTTGAATATACATGCCAATGAAGTAAAAAACAAACAAGCATAAAAAAAATATATGTATTTTCAACTTTATACACTTAAGAGTTGATGCAATCTGTCTGGTTATTCCCATCTGAAATTTTAAATTAAATGATTGAAATCAATGAATTTTAAACAACCTTCATCAAAAAAAATTCCTTGTGACAAATCCATTGTCCTATCATCTGATTTATTTCCCCCTATTAAACGTTTTTGTTTTGCACTAGCAATGATAATAATATGTTTCTGTTGTATAAATATTAAACTCAGTCATTCTTCTGTATATGTTTTTATACCTCTCTGTTAAACTATTGTCCTTTACAAACAGAAGACGTGATAGGCTATCTGCTAAACCCTCAATACGTTACGACTTTCAAATAAGAGCCACTGTCTATCATTTTAACGAACTAAAACTTCTTTTTTTTTATTGCATCATCAGATGAAAATTGAAAATTCAGAAAGCTTAGAAGGGAAGAATGGTAAGTCCCACCCTTGGTTTCTTAACCTCTGCAACAGCAAAAGAGAGAGGATTCTGGGTACGGGGTGGCTGAACCAGTTGATCTGGTGGCCCAACTATGACACTGTGCTCCTCCCTGTGTTCCTCCCTGGTTCTGAATTCAGTTGAATAAAGACTGTTTTGTACGGATGTAGCTAAACAGAAAACGTGTTTTTCTAGAGAATGTGACATTGTTTGACCAAAAACGTACAGCAACACAATGAATGAAAAACAAACAAATCAGGACAAACACCTCATGCCAGCTGTCAAGTACGGCAGTGGAAGTATGATTGTTTGTGCTTTCATTCAAACTGAGTCCTTTGCAGTTAACTATGAACTCCTCCCTATACCAAAGTGCAGTAAATTAGTTACTGAAGTATTTTTTTCCCACACTTCCATGCTTTTCTATAAAAAGATCAGCTCCAGTGTTACAGATATCTGCAGTAGTAGTTGAATAGTGTATGATTTATAACATTATGTTGCATCTGGAGTTAATCAGAGATCTCAGAGTGTGTGTTTGTGACGTACTGCGTGACGTTAGCCCACAATAGAAACAAACGCATCCTTTCAATCACTTCTTTAGGAATGTGACTATCAGCTGACCTTATGTCCTGTTCTGATTGTACTCCAGGAACAAGATCATCACCAGTCAGATCTTGGTCTCAGGTTAGATTTTCTGTGTTCACATTATACAAATTTTCTCAGAAAAACTTTCTACAAAACTCAAATGAAAGCATTTTACAAAGGAAAAATAAATGTAATCTGTCTATCCATGTAATGTTAGGACAGAATATAACTGATACAATTTCTGTTAATTGGGTTACACAAATTCCTTAGTTTGGATTCTCATCTTCTCAACTTCTGAGAAGTTCGGGCAAAATCTGTCTAGATTCAACAAAGCATTCTCATTCTCTTCACAACACAATCTGTCTTTCTGACACAACTATCTAAGCAGATCCATCTGCTGGTGTTTGGGAGGGAATGTTGCTTCGATAATAGCAAAGGCACCGAAAGGAAGAAGAGCAGCAGGCTCACAGACGATAGGCGTCGAGGAATTGTTGTCAAGTCAGATTAAACACATTGTCAGACAGAGAAAAACAAAACAAAATACAAAAAACTATTTGAATGATATAAAGTGAGAAACAGATAACTTGTTGCTTCCAATTTTTACTGCATAGTTTCTTCCCTTGAATGCAATGCATCACCAAAACATGTCACAGTGCTTCTGGAATAGCCAAACCCCCAGCCAATATTGTAACATTCTGTACATTTTCTCTTAGAATAGGTGTGTTAAGGTCACAGGAAACTGAAGTGAACTTTCTTGAAAATGTTATTTGAGGACCTGCGAGGCAAATCAGAGTTAACGAGTAAGCATTTTTACATTTTCTATGACACATTTTTTTCGTCTTTAGTTCCAGAAGCGTTTCACAGCAGGCAAAGCGAATATGAATATTAAGCTTAGATTATCTTCTAAAGTTTCCAGTTGTTATTTGTGAGTTTATATTGTATGTTGATACAGATTGTAGGGCTGCACAATTAATCGGATTATGATCGTGATCACGATTTTGCTGGCCAAAATTAAATGAACCTGATTGTCAACAGTATTTACCTTGAAAATGTGAGCTCTTCTGCTTGCATCCTTTTCACAAACCGCCTCAATCAATGGTCTGCCAACCACCAGGTGGCAAAAGCATGGCTAAAGCTGCCCAAATTAAAATTGCGCACACCCCACTAAGCAGTCAATGTCCTAGGCTTTTCCCCTGTATAAGCTGTAATTGTTTCTTTTTAGTTGCACTTTAGGATTGCACTCTAGAATGACATATTTAGTTTGTACTTTTGCACGTAAAAGTATCAGAGTTTGCTTTTGTTTGGTTTTTCATCTATTCTAAAGTTTCTTTTTTCACACAAAAAATTTGCACCATTGTTTATAATTTGTGCAATAAAAATAGATATTTTACCAGACTGGAAGAATGATGCTGGTAAATGGCCTGTATTTGTATAGCGCTTTACTTAATCCATACGGACCCCAAAGCGCTTTACACTATATTCAGTCCACCACCCATTCACACACACATTCATACACTGATTAATAATCGTGATTACAATATTGATCAAAAATAATCATGATTATTATTTTGGCCATAATCATGCAGCTCTAATAGATTTGATAGAGTTTGGCAGGTATAGTTGAACCACATGTCACCATTCAGATACAAAGGCTAAGCTCATTACCAACTAAAGCATCCTATCTTTAACTAAGTGGCCTGATAGAGCATGTAAATCCTCAGGTGAAATGCTGAGTCAGAACGAGACAGGTGGCGCTGAGCGAGACACAGTTTTTTAGTATTTTATTACATAAGTTAATATGAGGAAATTGGGAGTCCTTCAATGTGGATTTGTGGTTCTTATAGTGGAAGATTAGACACAGCTGCGTACTTCTCCAGCCCACCGGGAATTTTTGCTGTAATTAAAGTGGTAAGGAGGAGAGATGTTGCCTAGGTAGCTGAGCCCAGATTGCTGAGTCCACAAAACAAAAAAGTAATAAAAATGTACATTAACAAAGACTTAATCTGTTAAGACCCTTGGTGAGCTCAGACTTTTCCAGATGAAGTGTCAAATTCATGGGGTGTTCTTTGTTGTTTTTCAAACTGTGAACTTGGAGAAATCCGACTTTTGAGCACAAAGAAAACGCACCATGTTCACTCTGGAATGACACCCTGTGACGATTTTGGCATTTAAGCAGCTGGTTGTCAGTCAATCCTTGCCAGATATTTCTATTATCTTGTGCAATTCTCCATGCTAGATCTCTGTTGCTATCCTGAAGTCCCTCACCAGTTGTGTTTCCTCTTGTATTCCCATAAGCTTTGTTGCCTTTTCCTCAAATAAATCCCCTTCAACGTGATCCTTGGGTAGCTGTGTTTCCCATGTCTTGTGTTTTCTAGCATTTACTAGGTTACCCTCATTGCTTCTGGCGGAAGACTCTTGAAAGTCGGCACTAAAAGAAAAAGGTCACTAATATTTAGTTGTGCATACTTTAGCTTTGATTATGGCATTGTTTTGACAAGCTTCTCCAATGGCACAAGATTTATTTCCATTAAGTGTTGGATACATTTTTTTTTTTTACCAAGATCTTGTACTGATGGTGAGAGCATAAGATCAAAGTCGAGTCTGATCTCTTACTCCCTGAACCACTGTTTCAATATCTGAGCTCGATGAATCCTAGCATTATCGTTGTGGAATATGGCATCAGAGAAGAAAAAAAATCCACTGATGGAATAACCTTGAACTGATCTTTTTCTTTGAACTATATAGGTGCCAAGTATGAAACTTTAAGCTATTGAGACTGTTTGCCTGGGGCCTGGTTGACCCTGTACCGATTGTATAACAGCCTGAGGCGTTGTTGTGATGTCCTTTTTTAAAATGCTGATTCAATCCAAAAGTGATTTAAAAAAAGACACAAGTAATTCATTTACATTTTAGCTTTTACATGCCACATCAGTCAAAAACCTGTTTGTCCTTCTGGAATAGTCTCTAACATCAACAATGATATCACTCCCTTTTTATTTTGACCCTTAGAAGTCAACATTAACGACACGCCCACAGGACAAATTACACCCTTCTTGGCTCCTACAGGCCAAAATGTTGCTGAACCTGGACCAGACCAAATGCTTTTATTTTCACTACAAAAAATATCAATGAGTTTTCCTTTAATTTGACGTCACCAAACATCCAAGTCAAAGAAGTCCAAACTTTTTGCTTCAAGTTCCAAAATCATCAAATTGAAAGTGAACATGGGCCACAAAAATGAGGTTGTTTTGTATCTGCTGAACAATGAATTACACATAATATTTTGCACATACAGTAGGAATTCTGGTAGAAAAAGGTTTTTCAAATATTAAAAATTCAAAGGCTTTTAATGTGTTCCTTTTTCAAAGAATTCGTTAAGTTCTCAAATATTTCAGAGTTGCTAATTTTAAAGCAAACGTTTGTCTTTACTCAGCATAAACAACATGTTTTAAAATGTTATTTTGAGCTATGTTTGATTGTTTCTTTGTCTGCTTTTGTGTTGGTTGTTTACGCAATGAAATGAAAAAGAAAGTAAAAAAATATGATTGTTAAAACATGAATAATCTGTTTTCTACCGTGGAATTTTTTAGTTTGGAGATTGTCTTATAGCCTTTACAGTTAACATGCTTGTCTATGATTTTCTTTCTCATCTCCTGAGACAACTCTTTCCTTTGCTTCCTCTGGTTTATATTGAGTGTGGTACACACCACGTCACCAAACAACACAGTGACTACCTGGAGTCCTATATATATGCCCACTGAGTGATTACAGGATTGTAGACACCTAGGATGCTGATTAGTGGACATACCTTGGATTAACATGTCCCTTTGGTCACATTATTTTCATTCTTTTCTAGGGGTACCATCATTTTTGTCCAGGCCTGTTTCCTACATTTATTTTTAAAATAATTCTGTTGAAGCATGGATGAAAAGCAATGTCTGACTTTCATTGGTCAACATTTATATAATTTTTATTTATTATTACTTTTGTCAGATTAAAGTTATTTCTGTGACTATTATGAGTTTTTCTTTTATTTAATGAAGGGTACCAACAATTTTGTCCACGTCTGTATATATAAAGAAAGTCTCCATCTGCATCAATCATTTGTGTTGTCTTGCCAGCTGCATAATGTTCTAATCTTAAATGGTTGTCATGGGCCGTACTAAATCAGTCCAAGCTCCGTAAATGGCCCCCGGGCCGTACTTTGGACACCCAAGGTGCAAGTCATCAATCATCATATTTCAAGAATACTTTTTACAATTCATTTCTTTCTCGAAAACAAAGGCTCCCCACTTTCTTTTCAGTTTTAAATAATTTTCTGTGGAGTTCTTAACCTAATTTTATCAGCTTCTGCTGTATCCTGTAGATGACCAAAAATGTTTTACACGAGCATCAAATGGTTATTTCAGAAATAAGAAGCCACTCATTGTATTCAGTTATGGTTGAATACCTTGATGCCAGCTGAAAGATAATCACCCATGCACCAGTTATCCAATAGGAGCCTCATGTCTATTTGTTTAGTTAAATTCAAGTTTTTTTTTTCATTTGTTCATTTATATTTAGTGTACATGAATTTTTGTAAAAATTAAAAAATATATATTTGTTGTTTTTGTTGTTAAAAGACACAATCAGATAGTTTTGTCTAACTATGTTACTTTAATGTCATGATGAACTTTTGCTTGGTGAAGAAATAGATTCTAACCTGTTTACTTAAACTTCAGTACTGTCATGGCCTACTGGGCCTGAACTCATCGTCCTGCTCACCAAGAGCTGCTTCAGGTTTTGCCGCTGCCTATTTCTAACCACAGCTTGCATTTACAACCTGAAGCTCAAAACTGTAACTATGGAATCCATCTGTGAATAAAGGTCAGTGGTTTCACATAATCGTGTCTTGCAGGAGCTGTTGCATTTTTGATCCTATCATTCTACTGGTTTAGTTGAAGATTATACAAAACAAGACTTTGCTATCTAATAAGAACCGGTCTGCAGGGCAAAGAAATCCAGGAGGAATTTCACGTTTCAGCAATCTTCCAAGGAAACTGCGTCATGCTGGACAAACCATTAACTGCACGATTTTTCCTGATGCCAATGTTAACCAGGTCAACCATTATAGTAAAAATATACATTTGAATATTAGTTTTCCCCTTTTTTCACTGCTCAGAGCATTTTTACTTTTTTATCTGTTCGGGTGTAGTTTTGTGTCATGGCTTTGATTTTACACGTGAATAGTTTGTAGATTTGGGGTTTTGCTTCAAGGCAGATTCTTGTGTTCATGTTCTGTGTAGTTTTGCTTCACACTGTTGCCTTTTGTTTGTTTTGTTCCATTAGTTTCGCTATCTGCGTCTGATTTGTTGCCCAGTGAGGAATTTGTGCACCGGGTTTGCATTGCTTGAACTTCTGTTTTACATTCCACATGTCAGCCAAGTGGATCTGATACCAGATCAGCTGGTGAGAGAAGGAAAGCCACTATGACCAGATTGCTACAGTATACATAGTCTAGAACAGGGATCCCCACCTCCAGGCCTCGAGGGCCAGGGTTCTGCAGGTTTTAGTTCTTTCCCCGGTTCAACACACCAGAATCAAATAATGGCTTGTTAGCAGGCCTCTGCAGAACTTTGCAATGCTGAGGAGGAAGTTAGAACATTTGAATCAGCTGTGTTGGAGCATGACATTTATGGTTGTTGCTCAGGACAGTTTTATTTCCGCATGAAAATTGACAAAGTATGTTAAGAAAATTAATAAAAAACCACAATAAAAATAGATTTCCAACACTTTAGATTATGGGTCCCCAAATCCAGGCCTTGAGGGCAGGTGACCTACCAGTTTTAGATGTGTCTCTGCTCCAACACAGCTGATTCAAATTGTCCAACTTCCTCCCCAGCATGGCAACGTTCTGCAGAGGCCTGCTAACGAGCCATCATTTGATTCTGGTGTGTTGAACCAGGAAAAGAACTCAAACCTGCAGGAAACTGGCCCTCGAGGCCTGGACCCCTGCTTTAGATCAAAGATTTCCAACAAGTTGTGCATATGCTCCCAGGTCTCAGGTAATAAAGTGTAACACAGTTGGCACACAAGAGAACAGTAGTAATGTAAGCCATGTTTTACTCATACGGGTTTAAATTGGGTTGCACGCTGGCACTGTTGCATATAGTTGGCACATTCTGTCTTTCCAGATACTCCAGCTTCCTCTCCCAGTCTAAAAACCTGCACATTAGGCCTATTTATTTCTCTAAATAGAGTCTGTGTGTATGGTTTTTAGTCCTGTGTGTCTCTGTTTTGCCCGTTGGGAAACTGGTAACTTTTCCAGGGTTTATGGGTGGGTTTAGCTGCACTACACGAAAGCAGTGAATAGTTGAACGTCAAAATAACCAAATGTATTAAAAGCAGAGCATCAACAAAATCTTCACTCAGTACTAAAGCTAATTAACAAAGCTAGACACGCGAAAGAAACATTTTGGGAAGAGGGTGCATTGATTAATGTAATCTGCAGAAATTATCTGATAATTTCCACTAGACACAGGTTAACGTAAAAAAATAGATCCTAATATGAAGAAGAATTCTCTTGTCTGATTAATTTCAATGAAACAAACAACTGCAGTTTTCTTGTGGCAGTTTCTGGATCATTGTCCCTTAGACTCCTTTCTTTACATTAGTACAAATGTAATATTTCATAATCCTTGGACAAAGAGTATTTCTGACAGAGAGAAAGATGGAGCCATGAGTGATGTAGCATGATTGTCTAAGTATTGAAGTTCTTGTTCTTTTTAGAGGGCCTAATTCAAAAGGTTCTTCTTGTATTAGAAATGTTCAAATTCATGTAACTGGATTTGTATGGCTAATGCTGCTGTCTTTCCTTCCTAACATTGTCTTCAACCACATGTATAGGTTCAAGTCTAGCTGATATCACAAAGTATACAGAGTCATCCATATTTTTTGATGATTTGATTACCAGCAAGGATGTGCTTAGCTTTTCTCTGTTTGCTTTATCATTATTTAATATATACAACCATATATTCAAATATGAGGTGAGATCAAAATTATTTTAGGCACAGCATAAGACCAAATGATCTTTAGCTGACCTTGATAATGAAATAATCAATGATGGCAAAGAGTTGCTGATGAAGACCAACACTACTTTTTAGAACATAATATAAATATAAATACAGGTGCTGGCCAGTAAATTAGAATATAATCAAAAAGTTGAATTATTTCAGTAATTCCATTCAAAACGTGAAACTTCTATACTGGATACTTTCCTTCCACACATAGTGATATATTTCAAGTGTTTATTAATTTTCATTTTTATTATTACAACTGACAGCTAATGAAAACACCAAATTCAGTATCTCAGAAAATTAGAATATTCTGAAAAGGCTCAATATAGAAGACCCCTGGTGCCACTCTAATCAGCTGATTAACTCAAAACACCTGCAAAGGCCTTTAAAAGGTCCCTCGGTCTTGTTCTGAAGGTTCCACAATCATGGGGAAGACTTCTGACTTAACAGCTGTCCAAAAGACGACCATTGACACCTTGTACAAGGAGGGCAAGACACAAAAGGTGATTGCTAAAGAAGCTGGCTGTTCGCAGAGCTCTGTGTCCAAGCACATTAACAGACAGGCGAAGGGACGGAAAAAATGTGGTAGAAAAAAGTGTACAAGCTCTAGGGATAACCGCACCCTGCAGAGAATTGTGACGACAAACCCATTCAAAAATGTGGGGGAGATCCACAAAGAGTGGACTGCAGCTGGAGTCAGCGCTTCAAGAACCACCACGAAGAGACTCATGAAAGACATGGGATTCAGCTGTCGCATTCCGTGTGTCAAGCCACTCTTGAACAAGAAACAGCGTAAGAAGCGTCTCGCCTGGGCCAAGGACAAAAAGGACTGGACTGCTGCTGAGTGGTCCAAAGTTATGTTTTCTGATGAAAGCAATTTTTGCATTTCCTTTGGAAATCAAGGACCCAGAGTCTGGAGGAAGAGCGGAGAAGCACAGAATCCACGTTGCATGAGGTCCAGTGTAAAGTTTCCACCGTCAGTGATGGTGTGGGGTGCCATGTCATCTGCCGGTGTTGGCCCACTCTGTTTCCTGAGGTCCAAGGTCAATGCAGCCGTCTACCAGGAAGTTTTAGAGCACTTCATGCTTCCTGCTGCTGACCAACTTTATGGGGATGCAGACTTCACTTTTCAACAGGACTTGGCACCTGCACACAGTGCCAAAACCACCAGTACCTGGTTCAAGGACCATGGTATCCCTGTCCTTGATTGGCCAGCAAACTCGCCTGACCTTAACCCCATAGAAAATCTATGGGGTATTGTGAAGCGGAAGATGCAATACGCTAGACCCAACAATGCAGAGGAGCTGAAGACGACTATCAGAGCAACCTGGGCTCTCATAACACCTGAGCAGTGCCACAGACTGATCGAGTCCATGCCACGCCGCATTACTGCAGTGATGGAGGGAAAAGGAGCCCCGACTAAGTATTGAGTGCTATACATGCACATTCTTTTCATGTTCATTCTTTTCAGTTGGCCAACATTTAAAAAAAACAAAAAAAAATTTCATTGGCCTTTAAAATATTCTAATTTTTTGAGATACCAAATTTGGAGTTGTCACTTATAAATATCAAAATTTAAAGAAATAAACATTGGAAATACATTGGTATGTGTGCTTTGCATGAATATAATGTACAAGTTTCACGTTTTGAATGGAATTATTGAAATAATTCAACTTTTTGATGATATTCTAATTTACTGGCCAGCACCTGTACATTTCCCACAGTAGAGATATTCAGGTGTATTCAGCAAAGAGAAAGCAGGTCAAAGCATGTAGTTTTACACAAAAATTAAAATATAAAAAGAGAACTGGGAATAAGATACAGCATACTAATTACAAATTTAAAATATAAGAAAATACTGTGCTGTTATTAAACATATTAAACTCAATCAATTAATTATTGAAGAAGCTCAAAGTATCAGAGTTCTATAACAGAAGGTCTTGGGAAGAGCTATAGAACAAAAATGCCAAGGGCAATTTGGCAGACTGGAAGTACATTACAGAGGCAAGAGGGAAGTTTATGCAATGTGTGCAATTTTTGGTAGGTATTAAAATACTCCTGAGATACTACACAGAATGAACGTTTTAAGAGATCATCTTTGTTGGAAATGTGGATCGGAATTAGGAGCCCTGATACATTGCGGGAAAGTAGGTGTGTCATTTCCGCCTGGAAGAAAGTAACTGATTTTTTGAGCACCTGGTCAGGCACAAGCATCCTTATGACTCCTACAGTGTGACTACTGAGAGACAGATCTCCAATGCTGCATCTACCCAAAAATGTGTAAACGATTTTTATAATTGGTCATGGCTTTCAGAATCATTTTTGAAACACTGGAATTAAGCACCTCAACTCCTGGACTTGAAGAAATGGACAGAAAATATGACAAGTTCTTGCTGCACGAAATTGCAGGACTGGAATGAAGGATAAAGAAAACCCATGGGACTCTTTTTGGAAAAGCATTGGCTAGCCAGATACTGCAAAGCAGAACTCACATGAACTGGATGACACCTTATTTTGGCAATATAGTATAATAACATGGCGACAAATTATTCACCCTGCATCAGACCAGCAATTCGTTTATATATTTGTTCAATCAATCAGTCATTCAAACTTTATTATTTATAAACAAAAAGATGTAATTCAAAGTACTTTACAGAATAAAAATAACCCCACGTATATCAACACCCCCCCCCCACACACACACACATATTTTTCATTGTTTGCATTGAAATTTCAATAAAAACTTAAATTCTTAATAAACACTTTCTCCCAATCAAAAAATTAGCAACTGAGTAGGATAATTAAAAATGTACAAAATGTGTATGTTTATTTATGTTTGATAAACAAAGCAAAAAAACTATTTACAAGAAGTGAAAAATTGCAAGCAAAGGGGATTTTAACATTTGTTGAGTTTGTTGAGAACTTCAATGGTCATAAAGTCTCACAGCTGCTGGGCTGGGAGGAAGGATCTACGGTAACGCTCGTCTGTAAAGCTGGGATGCAGCGGTCTGCACTAATGAAGGAGCTCTATGGGTCAGCAACAGCTTCATACATGGGGTGGGAGACATTGTCCAACAGTGTCTAGTTCTAAGTCACCATCATTGAGAGGGTGAAGCAGCATACTGTAACATATGCTGAGTTTTGTTTGGAGAAGCAGTGAAGGACTTTACTTCCTGTGCAGATGAGGTTTGTGGGGATGTTTTTTTGTTTTGAGACTCCTTCATCTAGTGTTTTGTTTTGTTTTTCTTCCTCAGGAGTATGTTTCCCAGGCGCTAGGATAGGGTGACAGTGGAAGGAAACCAGATCCAGCAAGTCGATTATCCGAAGTGTTTGTTCGACAGCTCAGCTGCCCATCAGCGCTCGACATCTCTGTGGCTCCGTTGTTTACAGAGTGAGGTGTAGAAGACTGCAACTCTGAATCTCACACTTCACCTGTAAAGTATCTTTTTCTGTTGTAATAAATACATTTGTGTTTGACTTGATAACAAGGATGTCGATTTGCAATAAAATATAAGTTGGATCAATGAACAACTTTCCATACACTTATCTGACCAACTCCTAAAATTTTGAGTCAACATTTTAACAAACAATTCTCTTTCCAATCAATTTTGTAGTAACTTTAATTTTTTGTCAACCTGATATTTATGTAATTTGAAGGCGAAAATTTTTATAGTTTTCTATAGAGTTCCAATCACCTACATAAATGTACTTTATCAAAATTTTAATCAATGGACGGCCACAAACTGCACAAAATTGAGAGGTGGAAGAAAATAAAAGCTGGATTTCAAATTTTTAGTGTACCATTTGTCTTCCCAAGTCAACTGATTAATAAATCGAGAACATCTGTGTGCAAAATAACCTCAGTATAAAGCAGCTGGTCAGTGAAGCAAAAGTGAACAAACAGCATGAAGACCAAAGAACACAGCAAACAGGTAAGAGAGGCAAGGCAGGTCATTTGTATCACACACTTTCTGTGCTTTGGGTGATTAGGGGAAAATAAAAGCAGTAATAAAAACAGAAACTACAGTATTAAAGTCATGAAGAACATTAAAACATACTACTATTATGACATTCCAGCTATTATTAATCAAAGGCAGATCCTCTGCTCAGATACAAAAAAAGATACATACAGGCATGGATGGAAAACACTCTTGAGGTAAGTGAACACACACACCCACACACACACTCACTAATCCTTGCTTATCTTGGACACAGGAAATTGGGTTATAGAGCAAAAAGAAACGAAACTACTGGTTTAGTATTGACAGGATTTAGCCTCTTACTCCAACATAAAATTAACATGTTGAATTAACATGATATTTTTGGGTTGCCGTAACATGAGTTTATTACATAATGTAGTCACTTTTTTTTAAAGTCGTTAAAACAAAGGTCTTCATTTCAACATTCTAGGGATTGTTACTCTTACTAAGTTTTATTGTGAATACAAGTTGATGTTTCCCCAGGATGGGGATTGGACATGGGCCTTTTGGTTGGAAGTTATTTCATCACCCACTACACCACTGCAGCCACTACTAAATAATGAAAGATGACTCTTTTCTCATAGAACACATTTTGAAATATCCAAAATGGTTTAAATCCCATTCAATATTTCTCCTTATGTGGTTCAGAGGTTTTACCTGTGATAAGAGTTTTTTTGATATTACTTTAAAAATGTATGTTTACTCAACTAACACGTAACAGTTAATTCTATAACAAAACCTTTTACTTTAATCTTTCTATAAAAAGAGGCAATGTTTTCCACTCTCATTTTTTTTTTTTTTTTGAAGTTTACGGAAAGTTGGGAATACTTCATAATAATTTCATCGTTGGGCTAGAAGAAATAGCCAAAATTAGAATAGTGTATTTCCTTAAGGTTTTGTGGCCACAATAAGCTTCATTTGACAGAGGATTGTACTTTGAGGCACAAAAAGATACAGCAGGGGACGGGAACAGAGCATCTACTTCATGAACACCTGCATTAACCACTTTGCAACACAAGGACTTATATTTTTTTGGTCAAATAAGATGTATCACTTCCTTTCTAGTGTTAACTAAATGTGATTATGATCACTTCAGTAACACAATTCCTTCGCTTTCAACCAACACAAGACACATGTGTAAATTCAGTATTGTTGGTAATTGCTTAAATGGTACTTTATTAAATCCTCTAAATAAGAGAAACATGTATAGATTGTTTAGCATTTAGGCTACTAGATTTGTTTTTCTAAAAATTCAAAGACCTTCCAATTTCCCTTTTTTTCAGAGAAGTTTTAAAGCCAGAGGCGCTGACATGCATAAAGTTTTAGATAAACTTAAATTAGCGTTTGTGTCATTATGGTAGACATTTAGAGGTTTTCGTTGTTGTTTTGTGGTTGGCAGCGGATCTCCCTGAGGTTGGCATGGTGATAAAGTAGCCTCTGGTCAAACATTAATAAGCGTGTCTCATCTTGATCACCCAGTCTGTATCGGGACCTCAGATCCACCCTGAGTCCTCTCTGGTGTGCGGGCCGTCGGGCGTGTCTGCGCTCGGCTGATGGGGATTCCGGTTTTTCCAGTCGGCTCTTACTGGTTTAAAGCCCAGCAGGTCTGAATCCTCATCAGTCTCCCTTCAGCAGCAGCAGGAGCAGCAGATCCGAAGTAATGGCTTCCAACACTGCCATGATGGGCCACCTGCCCAGCGGCGTGGGAATATGCACCACCATCCCAGACATCCTATACGTGCCAGAACTGGTAAGAAATCGCGTCTACGGGGGACATTAACAACAACTTACAAGAGAGAACAATTTATATTCGTGTTTTTCTTTTTAATTTCACCAGGAGACATGTGGCGCATAGGTGTGCGCACAGCCACATGCGGTTTTTACGCACGAACTATCCCTCCAGTGCTCTAATTTTTGATAGTAAAACTGTAAGGAACGTTTCGCTGAAGAAAACTGACGAACTTGACAAACTATGTGGCATCAATTTTTGTGTCAGTTTTACCATTCTTCCGTTTCAAAAGAAAAATCACGTTTAGGCTATACCCACATTCCTTCAAACAAGTCCGATCAGTTTTTCCATAGTCACTTCCTGTAAAACCGTTGTTTATGAGCTGAACACATCTAAAACGACAAGTAAAAATCCTTTGTGATGTTAAAAATATGGATGCTTAATGTAGCTGTAGGCTAGAGTGTGTGAGTATAAAGGGGTTCATTAATTTTTGTGAAGCAGGGAGCCTTTTTCTTCCATCACTTAGACTCAAATAAGATATAGTTATGTTTTTTTTTTGTTCTCTCGCTTCCTGAATAACACTAGTCAACAGCCACAAAACCTGATTGATGGTTTTAAAAAAAAATCAAAACTACAATACATAATAACTTATGTGTAAATTTGAGGAAAAGTGATTTTTTTTCTTCTATTTTTATAGTTTTGAATTAAAACAAACCTGAGGACATGATACATTATTTTGAGGAAAATTAGGCAAATTGAGTCTCTCCATCATTTACAAAAAAGACAAGAAGGAAGACACCCCCCAAAAAAGGCTTCAAAGCTACTAGCCTTAGAAAACATTCCAACAACCAAATTTGTCACATTTTGTGAGAGGAAATGTGTAAAAGCCATCTAATTGTGACTGGGGCTCAGTGTTGGTCCAAAAAGTCTCTGACATGACTTCACCAACTCAAGGTACATGGTAAGGGCCACTTGAACATTTGAAGAACTGGGAAACACTTCTATTTGTCGACTAACCCATTTTTGGCTTCTGGCTTTCATCAGGGTCAATCGAATGCATGTCGATGTCGAGGTATTTAAGCCCAAAAAGCCTAGCAAACTGCATCTCTGTGTTTGTGGTGTGATGGGGGGTTAAATGTGGCTCTTTGAGAGTTCATTATTCAGACCATTTACATTTTTCCCCTCCCGATCACCAGTGAGGGATCCTTTACCCCTTTTTTCACTAGGGTCGCTTTAGACCCGAACGGTACGCCCGGTACGGTCTAGAACAGGTAGGTTGCATTTCCATTACCATCTCAAAAGAACTGTAGAGGGCGAGGACATGGGCGGGCTTAGTTTAACAAAAGCTGCAGCACATAGCAGTCACAGAGTCATCATGTCAACACAGATCCTATCCAAAGTTAAAAGACCTTTGACTCACCTCACATCTCTCAGACAACGATCTCTTCTTGCCTCCATTTCCTGATCTGCCACACAGCGTGGCTTGCTGCCGGCTTCTCTGACCTGTTGTACACTGATTTCACGTGCCTGCCTGTGGAAGGAGATAATAGCCCCAATTGCAGCTCCACTCCTCTTGGCGATCTGACAAAATCTACCATCACTCAAAGTTTCCCGATATCCTCGATGCCGAAGCTGCAGCCGATGTCAAGCAATTTTCTCCCCTGCTGCAGGCAAAGCTTTATCCCATATTAATGTAGCTTCTACCCCGTCACATTTTGGCTTCAGCTTAATCAAAACCAAAACACACCCTAAACGCTATAAAATAATTTATGAATCACTCAGTTTTTATGAATATGGAGCTACTTGAAGCAAAGGAAAAAAAAACCTTCTCTGACACTTAGAATATTTCCAATTTTATGGAGAACATTTCTGATATTTGTGCCGTTACTGTTATTACATTCTATGACATCACTTCAAACAAACTCCATGCCAATCAGCAGCTACCACTGCTAAGTAGGAGTTAGAGGGATATCACATTGCTGAAACAATCAGTCCAGTGCTGGGCGTTTTGGGTCACTTCGGAACGCTTTGGACTAAGAGAGAGGTAGTCCAAAAACGGGGTGGGCTCAGACCGGACACAGGTAATGGAAACACGCCAGAACCGTTACAAAGTGACCCGTTCCGAACTGTACTGGCCCTAGTGGAAAGGCTTAGTAGAAAGGCCTAGTGCAAAACTTAATGTTACTCGGTTCTTTAAAGGAAGCTCCAGTCACCTTGACTTTTGAGTAAGAGGAATTTAAACTGTGAAATTACATGAAGAAACATTTTATTGGTTTGAGTATTTAACCTTTTTGAAACGTAGGTAGATGTGGATACCAGTCACATGCCTATTTCTGCTTGGGACTGTTAAAGAAAAAAATCCTGAAAATCAGGAATTTAGCTTGCTGAAAAGCTAGAACTTCAATTCTCAGTGAGATGTTAGAAGGAGATTTAGCTTTAGAAAAAAGTTATTTCACTCATCAAATCAAGGGTCAGAGGTCAAAACAAGCCCAGACAAAGGATGGAGGAGGTCTCAATCCTAAAATGAGCCTAGCAGGGAGAAGACAGACAGCAGACATCCCCAAAGGGAGAAATAGAAAGTTTTCCACCCAAGCATTCTAATTTTAGTAAGAGGGAAATAAGGTTGTGGAATGCTGTTGTGCCTTTGGGTTAACTGGAGCATGAATTCAAAAATACCCACAGAAAACAGAACAAGCCAGCAAGTGGAATTTGACTGTGATGGCAGCAGGTGGAGGAGGGTCGGACCATGAATAATGCAGTCTGTCAATCATTAGTGGTGTTGAATAAACGAAGGCAGAGACACCCGGCTCCCTGCTGTGGACTGAGCTGGAAATACGGGGTGCACAAAATGATGGAAACTCAAGCTGTGCATCCTTAAACAGATGCCTTGAATAGGGGAAATTAACTAGGCACTGTTATTTAGGTACAATGTTTCCACTTATCCTAAAGATGGACTTAATTCTCATTCCTGCAGGCCCAGAACAATCAGAACAAGTATAGTATGACTGAATATGAAGAAAACAATTAACATGATGTTAAAGTTATGCCAGAACTCTCTGAGTAATTACCAATCAAATTTGCAAGTACTTTGAGATAGCTTACATAATGGTTTTTTTTTTCAATGTCTTCACTTTTAAAGGTAATTCCTTTTTTATTCATCTGTGGTTTACGTCCATTGTTCAGACAACATTTCATCTTTGACATAGAGAACATGAATGAGGAAATAAAAAGTCTGCGGCTGCTGCTCTGCTTCTGCAGATAGAGCGGTCCAGTGTTCTCTAATGTCTCTCTGGTGTTCCTACAGATCTTTGGTGGACTGGTGTGGATCCTGGTGGCTTGCACATATGTGGTACCAGCGAACCCCCAGGGTTGGGTCATGTTTGTCTCTATCTTCTGCTTCGTTATGACCTTCATCTGGTTGGTGGTTTTCGCCTGCGGGAGCCACCATAACTCAAGTGGTTGGGCAGCTGCAGTAAGTTGTCACCCACTTTCATTGTAAAAATCTACTAAACTTTACAGTAAACAGCAAGAAAGCCATTTATTTCAATGAACACATTGCACATAAAAGTCTCCAAACCTTTAGCAGATTTTTCTAGTATTACATTTATTTTTTTAAATCATATATTTTATGAATCTATCATGAGCTGGTAAAATAAAATAAAAACTTTAGCTGGGAATACATTGTTCAAGACAGGGAGATTGCAGTCACCATGCACTTGTGAAGTATTTTGTATCAACCCAGAACATTTGCCACACTTGCATGGCCTTTTTTAAATACTCTTGTTCAATTGCTTGTTAAAACAAATTGCATGGCAGCAATTCAGTTAAGCGTCACAGTCCATTGATTGGGGGACAGAAAAACATTGTTGGCGACAAGCAGCGGACATACTATCGCGTCATGATTGGATAGAAAAATTTGGTTGTAACAGAATAAAAAAAAATTTGTCATTGCACTAGTATAACAGTATGGTAGGCATTTCAGTTTAACCCCACTTGCCAGTCAGAGTCCAGGTGGACTCTCCTGAAGATGCTGGAACATAAAAGCAAGGAATTAGACCACTCCGAACCGTGCCGTAACTCTCAATGGAAACGAGGCATAAGTGACTGTGAAATTGGCATTGCTGTTGAAGCCATTTGAGGCGGTCTGAACAGGTAAAAAACTGTTGATCTGGATTCTTGAGGTTACTGAGATCCAATGGCCTCCAAAGTCGCAAGATCTTAATGTGATAGAGCGGGTTTCAGATCTGGTAGGATGAGTAATTATGTAAATCTGGATCTAAATAAAATAAAGGAATGCTTCATATTTTGGTTAAAGAGGAATTAAGACAGTTTTGGAAGCAAAATGAGGTCCAGCCCAATGATAGCAAGACATAAACATAACAAAGTGTATTTACCTTTCGGAGAGTCCCTTTCAACAGAAAGTGACTCTTTTCCTTTTTTACTTCTTTAACAATGTTTGGCCACAACCAGAAATAAATGCTTGAAGTTTTTCAAACGTAAATGTATCATGTAATAGGCCATCAGCAGCAATATTTGACTAAAAGTATATCTCTTATGTTTCGTTTGCTTCTGCCTTACTCCATCAGGACTTTATCTACCATGGCATCGCTGCCTTCTTCTACCTCAGCGCCTCAGTTGCCCTGGCTAAAGTGACTATGGACATGAAAACACTTGACCAAGACAAAAAGCTGGATATTTCTGCAGTTGTAAGTATGCCTGATTTACGGAGGATAGATGGGGTTATCTGAAGAACATTTTTCAGGATTTAAGGACTATTCTCATCCATGTGTTTATTACAAGTCTGCCTAAAAAGTCAATCAGACAACCACAGCTGACCAAGAACATTGTTGCTCTCTTCCTTCCTGAGCACATCATCCTAGGTCTAAAGTCCTCATACTGGCTCCCTGTAGCTCAGAGAATAAACTTAAAATACTTAGAACAAAACAATGGAGAAGCAGCTGTCAGTTTCTACGCTCCCCTCATCTGGAACAGACTTCCAGTTCACTGCAAAGCTGCTGAAACAGAGTTCCTTTAAATCAAAGCTTAAAAACTCCTCTGTTTACAGCTGCCTTTGAGTGATTGATTAATAATAGGTAAAATGTTAAAAAAATTTAAATGTCATACGTTTTGTGTCTCCATATCCCTTAATTACCAAGAGCAACTCAAATTGCTTTGTTGTTGAAGGTGTGTTATACAAATACAATTACCTTGCCATTGGCTCAATTAAGTTTTATGCACTATTTCTGGAAAACTAGACCTTGGAAAATAAAATGAATAATGACTAAATAAAATATGATGCAGATGTAGATTCAATATTTGTTCTCTTTTCTATTAATTATGTTAAGATTCCAATCCATTAATTCCACAAGTTGAATTAGCTTGCTAACTAAATTAAGTTGAAGATTCATACCAGAGAACCTTTAATTTTTTAATAATATTTCACACATTTTAGTAGTATGATCAGACCCTTTAAAAATGTTTTTTAATCAAATTTTCAGCATTAACATAATGGTAGCAGTATGTAGTGAATAACTAGCTCTAAATTAGCATAAAGCACTGGTTCTGTGAAGTGAAGTTTATATTGGTATCAGTGCCTTTACATGTAGTTGACAGATGCTGAGTTTTCTGGAAAGTAACCTAATCTTTGGCTTGAAGGAAAATTAACAATCTAGTAAGATTTGCCTTTTATTAATCTGTTTATATTAATATTTTCAGTTTTTGTTTTAAACTGCTAATGTCAGCTAAAGCCAACGGTGTCTCATTAGCTTAGCCTTCCACCACTTCAGATCAAACTATCAAATTAGTCCCTGAACAAGTTTTTTTTTTTCCTTCTTTCCAGGTTTTCTCGTATGCAACGACTCTGCTCTACTTCGTTCACACAATACTGTCTGCTATTCGTTGGAAGTCTTTCTAGAACCGCCTCATGAGATGTACAAGGACAGAATCTACTTTTTAACTGATGCACATAAAACTGTGGTCTACTGACATGATTGGAATGCTGCGAGTGATGGAGACCGCCAACCTATAGTTTTTCTGAGGAAGCCTTGAAGCAACATCTGGTTTATCATAGTGTCTCAGCTTGGAGATGCCTGCAGAGCACGCAGCTGACCCTGATGGTTGGTTCCACAGAGCTGCTTTGTCAACAGATCGACAGAACCGAGATACAATGACTGACTAACAGATGCATCAGAGCAGAATACAGAGCAGCCCAACATATTAATGTATCCCAGTTTGTAAAAATGTTTATTTACGAAACTTACCAACATATTTAAAACTATCATAAATTCCTCAGGTTTAAGGCTAAAGTTAAAATGTTTGATTTTACTATATTTATGTTTTTGTATGTAAGGTTGAATTTTTTTTAATTTTTCTGTGAGTATCACTGTATGATTTTAATCATTTTTCACTAACTAAAACAAGAAAGGGCAGTAAAGTTTTTTTGTATTTTTATATGTTAATGTTTCAACATAACCTTTAATCTGATGTGAAATTTGGTATACATTAAAAATCTATACGCAATGATGATTTGGGATACAGTTTTGTGGATTTTTTAAAGGAACTTTTCAAAATGGTGGAGCTCATTTAAAATAGGTTTTATTTGGAGAAAAAAAATTTGTTTCAAAAACATCCCATGTCCCCTGCTTCATTTTTTGTGTGTTGATTTTGTTCTTTTATTTTAAATGATTGACTTACAACTTGTATATTGTTGCCACACTAATAGAATTGTGGTCTTGCCAGTGTTGAGCATTTCTGCGTATAGCTGATGGCTCTCAGTTGGGTCAAGTCTTTGAAAAAAACACAGAATGACTGCAGAGGAGACACAAAACGAGCCATTATGACGTTTAAACATTTCTGAAGCTATCAGGCGAAACCGTGAAGGTGTTGCAAGGCCGTGCCCTTCTAACAATACAAAAGGTGTTGATTTTGTTGGGTACAGTCAACAGGTTTTTAATGAGCTGATTATAGATGGGAGTGTCACTGGAGACTGATGCCACCATTACTCTCACAGAGAAAAGTCAAATTTTAGGTGCTTGAACTCTGATTTGCTTCATTTATCTAATCATAAAAGACTACGTATTCCTCGTGATGGTGATCGCCACCTGCTCGAAACTCGCTGGATTAAAGAAAAGAGGTGAATAACATGCATTGCCCTCTTACAAACACATGTCTGATGTACATCAATATTTTACATGCATATAAATGCACCTAAAATAGAAGCAGTAGGTCTCAATTTATTTTTATTTTAGACAAAAGGGTAAGCAAAAGATTAAAGGAAGATATATCAACTAATTATTGATTAACGTGTTTGCAGCAAATCAGGAAAATAATCAGGAAAATGTCTTTCAGTGACTTTACAACACTAGCGTTGTCAACACTCGAAACTTTCCATAATCCATCAATGTCCATAATGAGTAATGGTGAAACTATTACTCATGCTGTTTGCGCTCTCACTTAATGATTCCTCCTAATCTTTTGTTTCCCTTCAATTCTGTAATATATTTAAGTAGTTTGCTTTGTGAAAGAGATATTAAACAACCTCTCTTTTATTTGCACGTTCGTTTTCAAGTCTGTCTCTGTAAGCTGATTTTTCAGGCACAAAGTCAGATAGCATTACTGAGCAAACCAGAGAGTCATAAAGTTAATTATAAGCTACAAGGTTAATTAGCTAGTTTGTTCCCACATTCCTGTAAAAAAGTCCCCTCAGACTTTGTTTTTACTGCTTTCCCACATGTAAATGTTTCAGACTGATATTGTACGATAACTTAAGTCAATACAAAAAGCTGTTATGAATTGGTCATTTCAATTATAAAGGAAGCTGACATATTTTAATTGGAGAACATTTCAGCAGCCCTGACAACAATCCTCTGAACCAAACCCATCCTCTGAACTTTAACCAACTGTTCCCGCTGAACAGTGACTTTACCTCAGTGTCCTCTGAAAGGAAGATGACCCCCCTGAGTTGCACTTGTATTAACAAACCCACAGCCTCATGGAGCAAGCAATACAAGTATGATCACACACACACACACACTGACAATGCAGAGATAATGGGACAGTAAAGCAGGTCAGTGAACTGTGACTGTGATGTATTATGGATGAGGGGAGACAGGAGGTGATAATAGAGGAGCATCTTGATGAAACTGAAGAAGACTAGGCTGCGGACGTCTGAACTGAGTCAATATTCACCCCAATCACAGACAACAGACGGCCAATAAGCCTTTTAAATGAGAATCATTTAAAGCCCTGTGAACTTGATATTTGCTTTGGCATTGCGTGCTCTATTGTCACTTCTAATGTTGTACGTTTGTGCCAAATTTTTTTGGTCTGTTTTGCTTTTTTGGGTGTTGATATAGATAACTATTTCGCTACGAGGGCAGTAATTACACCGTAATTCACAGCCTGTTATACGTGAGCTGTAACAGGGTCAAGAATAAAATGAAGAATGATAGCTCGATGAGGTGCTATTTCTAAAGTAACACAATCAAAAGTTAACACTTTGCTGTTAACTTTGGTTCAAAAGAGGAACATATCAGATTTACATCCATGTTATTTCAAACAAAATATTTAGTAAGCAAACTGAATAGTTAGTTTACCATTTAAGCTTAGTTCCAAGCTAAATATTTAGCTTCAAACTACATAATTTTAGCTCAATAAAATGTAGTTTGAAGTTAAACTTTTAGTTTCTAGACTAAATATTTAGTTGACAGGCTAAATATTTTGTTTGGAGCTAAATATGTATTTGTAAACTACCATGTTCACTAAATATCTTGTTTGGAGCTAAGCATTTAATTTGTAAACTAAATGTTTAGCATGTTTACAAAATATTTAGCGTACTAACTAAACATTTAGTTTCAAATTGTGACATTTATAATTGAATAAAATAACATGAATGCAAATATAATCAACTGAATGGCTGTTTATTTAACTTTTTTCACTTAATGACTTGAATTATTGCTGCTAACCTTTGACCATTTAACTTTACAAATGGCACCCCAAATATCTGTACACTTTTATTTGTGTCCTTCATAATCCCAGATGTGGACACACAGTCTTGTAATGAAACCACCAATATTGTATATAATCAAAAATGAGCATAACAACAGCATAATACCATCATCTGATCTGTTGTGTTAATTTGGACAGACTATAAAAACGTTATGAGTGCTGTATGGATCCATCCAGATTGATTTTTCTGATACTTGTGCAGAAACATAGCTTAAATATTTTCACAATCACAGTTTCACAAAAACAAAATGTTGGTATGTGTTAATTTCCCCTTTTATGACTTATAAGAACTTTTTCACTTGTTTCTTTATGTGTCCTGACCTGTTTACATTTTAAATTAGCAATCCTAAGAATCATATTAATACAGACCACTTTAATTTTTGGAAGGTTTCTACTGTCATCTACTGGTCAAAATGGTGTACTGGGTGTTTCCAGTTTATCAGAGACAGTCACATATTTCCTGTTGTGTGCTTTTACATTACAAAGAAATAACCAGCTGAAGACACAGTGTGAAAATATCATGTAACATCATAAGATCTTAAATAAAAGATCCTATTGCAAACTGCAGCATAGTACAGAGTGTGAACAAACTTTTTTAAATATAGATTGAGCACATAATTATTTAGTTAATCTGTTTCTTTTCGGTTTTGTTTAGACCCTTACCATGTCCAAAAAAGAGACATAACTGCTGAGAACACAATAAAAAGTTAATGACTGTCTGAAACCAAATCCAGTTGACATTTATTATATAGATGTTTAATAATGTTTTAATTATTATTATTATACAAACATTATTTTATCTGCACGAGGACAGACACGGTCATTTTATTTTGAAAAACTACAGATGATACAACTCTGTGCAAAAAAGGCAGTTTTCATCTGAATCTCCTATAATACAATATCAGAACTACATTTATAGTCCAATGGCATGAAAGATTACAGATCTTACATGTTATAAGTGACTATCTCTGATAGTGGTTAATAACAGGACTTCATACTCTGTGGACTGAGGTAGTAATCCTAGAAGTTTCCTCATTTTAGCAATCAAGTTTCAATCTATTAGAGGAAGCTATTTGTAAAATAGGAAAGTGTACATACGATTGAATGGAAATCACTTTTCTTGTAAATTGCCTTGAGATGACAACTGTTGTGAATTGACGCTACATGAATAAACTGAACTGAATTTAAATTGAATTAATTGCCTTGATATGTACATTTGCATGTGCAGACATTGGAGAAATACTCATTTATTGCCAAAGCAGATCATAAACTAATGAATAGCAAATAAATTGTCATATTGAGAGGAAACATAAGTGAACTTATTCATCTCTTAAATAGTCTACAAATATAAATGACATTAACGTCAGTAATTACTATATGTGTTCATGAGGTCCATAACTGAAATGATCGAAACAGAAGAACAAACACACAAAGTCTACCAAAGGCAGAACAACTCAACAAATATACATGTAAGCGCTTTGAATAAATAGAATCATTTTCCGTTTTCTCAAGTGGTTTATGAAGTCTTTAGATTCATGCAAGTTTTGTGATAGTTATGCTGCCTTTGATCCACAACGTATTGATGTTACTGAGGGGCAGCACTCTGTGATTAAAGTTAAAGAGCTGCTGTCCATCCACAAACGCTCGGAACCTTCCATGCTCACAGTGGATCTCAATCTGGTGACAGAAAACAATTTCATTTTCAATTCAAGGTGCTTCGGGTGATTAAGGGAAATATATAAGCAGTGATAAAACAATAAATACTTAAAACACAACATCAGAACCAAAGAACGTTAAGACATACTTCTGTTATGACATCCTAAGTAGATGGGTTTTTAGCCTTGATTTAAAGGAAGTCAGTGTTTCGTCAGTTTTGATTTAATCTGGAAGTTTGTTCCAGATAAAATTAAGGCATCAACTCCAGAGCCCTGAAAAGATCTGGATTACGAAGATGTTAGGAGCAGATGCCTTAAATCCTTTAAGCTTGTTTATCCAGCATGTCCTTCAGATGCCAGATCGAAATTAGATCTAGTGGAATAGAGGCCAAGCCGGCACCTCGGGCAGGTTTTTTTGCTCCTCAAAACATTTAGAATCCATCTATATGATCCATTAGACCACATTACCTTCTTTTATATATTTCCAGGCTCTAATTCTAAAGTTCACATGCCTAAATTTGAGTCTTTTGGTGAAGGATGTGAGTTATCTTGGGCACCCTGCAGCTATGTCCTCTTAAACAGTGGTGTGAAAAAGTGTTTTCCCTCTTCCATGATTTCTTCTATTTTTTTTGCATGTTTGTCTTAATGCTTCGGATCAAAAGTAATTTAAATATTAGTCAAATATAACACAAGTAAACACAAAATGCAGATGTTAAATGAAGATTTTTACTATTAAGGGGAGTGGCGGAGGGAAGGCGGGGATTGAAAACTTCATGGCCCTCTGTGACAAAGTGCCGTCCCATTGAAACCTAATTTAACAGTGGTTTATCAGACCTGAGATTAATTTCTCTAGCCTCACCCAGGCCTAATTACTGCCACACCTGTTCCCAATCAAGAAATCATTTAAATAATAACCTGTCGGACAAAGTGAAGCAGACCAAGAGCTGGGCATCATGCCGCGATCCAAAGTAATTCAACAACAAATGAGGAAGAAAGTAATTGAGAACTATCATTCTGGAAAAGGGGAAAGAGCCTCTTCTAGAGCTTCTGGACTCCAGTGAACCAGAGTGAGAGCCGTTATCCACAAATAGAGAAAACGTGGAACTGTGAACGTAGATGTAGATGTAAATTCTCAGTAATCCAATATGTGATAATCTTGATAGTTTAAATGAAGGTGACTGGACTTGTCTTGAAAATGTTTGATTGCATCCAGTGCAGTGGAAACAGTCAGAAAACGCCTCTAGGAAGACAAACAGTCACAGCAAAGCACCCATCTCACTCCGGATCAAATTTGAAAGAAAGCAATATTTCCAAAGGAGAAGGAAACGACAAAGACCATAAGCATACAAAGAGGGCACTCCAAACTTGGGGATACCTTAATTGGGCATATGTCAAGACATCGAGGACGTCTAAGAAATGGTCAACTCAGGCTAGTGGAGTGGAAGACTAAAGGAGATGGAAAATAGTAGTCATCCCATGTGTGGTGGGAGTTTCTGAAAAAAAACAAAAACTAAGAAGGCCGTTTTCTAAACACAACTTTCCAGTGCATTTTAAATCTGGTAAGGCCCTCAGGAAAAGATTGGTTCCACCCAAGGACAAATCCCAAACACAAACTCAGTAGTATACAAATTCCAGTGCAGTGAGGAATGTTCAGAGCTGTAAATTGGAGAAACTAAGCAGCAACTACACAAAAGGGTGGCTCAACACAGAACAACAAACTCATCAGGGCAAGACTCAGCAATACATCTACATCTAAAGGACAAAGGTCACTCTCTTTTGAAGACAATAATGTACCTCGTAGATAAGACGGATGGTTTGAGAAAGTAGTGAAAGAAGCCATTTGTGTGAAACATATAAAACCAACCTTGAACACATATAAAGCAGTTTTGAGTTGTTTACCCAGGACGTTTCACAGAAACGTAGAGCTTGAGGCGGCCAGTGACCAAAACAGCGCATATTTACATAATTAGGCCAGTTTCACTTACCAACATTGCTTAGAGCTTACATAACCTTGATAGCCTCATTGGGGATAACAATAGCCTCATCAGCGATGCCAACTTCAGCTTTACATATCCGATACTCCAATCCAGTCTTTTTAGAATTGAAGAAGCCTCTTGGATGAGAGATGAAACGTTTTCAAGACAACAAGAAAAGTCCAGTTGTCTTTATCTAAACTCTCATGATTGACGCCTGTGAACCTTTGGAGGACCAACTGGCCTTCCAAAATGGCACCAAGATTGCAGACTTGTCCAAGAGGTCACAAAAGACACCACAACATTTAAAAAACTTCAGGCCTCACTTGCCTCAATTACAGACAGAGGTCATGACTCAATCAAAAGAGAGTCTGGTCAAAAATGGCCAGCATGGCAGAGTTGATGAAAACAACAGCTGGGCAAAAAGAACATTAAGGCTCTTCTTCATTTAGTCAGAAAACATCTTGATGTTCCCTAAAACTTCTGGGGAAATCCTCTGTGGACCAACAAGACCAAAGTTAAACTTTATGGAATGCGTGTGTCCCATTACATCTGATGTAAAAGTTCAGAAAAAGATCATCATGCCAAACAGAAAAACATGGTGGTGGTAGTGTGATGGTCTGGGCCTGTTTTGCAGCTTCAGGACCTGGAAGGCTTGTTGTAATAAATCGAACCATAAAATCTTCCATCTACCTAAAATTCCTGAAGGAGTAACATTCCTGTTTGTGACCTCCAGCTGAAACCAATTTGGGTTCTGCAGCGGTACAAATGATCCAAAACACATCAGCAAGTCCACCTCTGATTGGCTGAAGAAAGACTTTTGAGTGGCCTAGTCAAAGTCTTGACCTGAACCCTATTGAGATGCTGTGGCATGACCTTAAAGAGTCGGTTCATGGAAAAACCCTTTAATGTGGCTGCGTTACAACAATTCTGTAGAAATGAATGGGACAGAACTAGTTATTAGGTAACATCGCGTCAAGTTTGGTTATTTTTCTCCCTTAATAATAAATCCTTCATTTAAAAACAGAATTTTGTGTCTACTTGTGTTGTCTTTGACTAATGTTTCTGTTTACTTGATGACCATAAACATTTTAAGTGTGACAAACATGCAAAAAATAAGAAATAAGGAAAGGGGAAAACAAACCTTGTCTTCAGCGATCTGTTCAACCTTTGACCCATCAATGAGCCAAACAATGGACAATGAGCTGCAGTGTTAAATTCACTCATATCCTCAGCTTACCCATATGTCCTGTTTCTAATAGTTAACCTGAGAAAAAATGTTTGGAAAAATATTCTCTAACATGTGCCCTGATGAAAAGCAAAAACACAACTCAACGTAATCCAACTCCTACATTTTCTGTTAGAATTTCTGATACTGCAACAGACAGTGTTCGGTTTCATTAGAGATTGTTGTACCTTAAAGGGCTGATCCTTGATGAAGGGAAAAAAGGGGACCAATTTCTCCACCTCGCCCCAGGATCCCGACATGCAGGCTCTTCGCAGGACCTGTCGGTCCTTAAATCGAACACAGAGCTCCAGCGCCACATTAGGCGGAGGCTCATTGGATGTCCCACGACCACATGTCAGAGCAATGTAGAATCTGGCAAAAGGAAGAAATATGGTAGCCGTAACACATTTTACTCCTGCATTAACACTATGTTAAAAATACAATACAAAACATGCAACATATAGAGAAGAAGGAGTATTTTTTTAGCCCAAACTGTCTTGATAAGAAAATAGGGTCAGTTTTTATCTTCCTAATATCGTAATAAGGGTTCTTTATACCTTTACTAAAAAAAAGTCATATACAATAGAAATATCACAACAAAACTAGCTCATGAAAAATAAAGCAAAGGATATATATTCCATATTTGACCTTTTTAAAAAAAGGTCAAACATATCCAGGAAGATCTGAAGGGCGTTATTTGGTCAGTTTGACAGATTGCAATTCACACTCCTTGTTGTAGACGTTAGGAAAAAAATCAACTTTATGCATGGAATAAATGCAACTTAATTAAATTAATTTAAAAAATGATTTGAGGTAATCTGAGCATTATTTCAGAACTGTGAGCTGACCAGGCAATGAACAGTTATGGAAGCTTTTGAGCACATCTGTAACTGCAGCGCATGCAGACCGGCGGTGACAGATTGCTGCAGCTTAACCGCTGACACAAAAGGAAAGCGGGCTGCAGGATTTCCTCCCAGCAGAAACGATCAGGAAAGCCATCGTTTAGAGAGTCTTTCTGAATTATGACCACTTCAACTGCAGAAATGTTCCCTAATTGCAAACTTTTGGCCAAGTGCGCTCATAATTCCAGTGTGGCAACACAGCACAGATTCAGCCTCCATTATGCAGAGGCAGAAAAATTTTCATAATTAATACACGTAGCCTGTTAATCTACTCCATGTGTCATAACACAAGTGGATTCTCTGTTTAGTTTGTTAGGATTGAATATTGATTAAAATTAATTAAAAATAAATATTACTGAATTATGCAATTATTATAATTTTCAAACCGATACAATACCGATACTTGGATCTGAGTATTTACCAATACGGAGTACCAATGCCGATATGGAGGACCAACTCTGCCATAATTGAAAATAAATAAATAAATGAATGAATGAATAAATAAATAAATAAACAAATAAATAAATGGGTAGGTACAATTGTAAATAAATAAATCTAGAAATACATTCAAGAAAAATATTTAATTTCACATATATTTATTTATTTACACATTTATTTATTTATTTATTTACACATCACATTTATTTATTCATTCATTTATTTATTTCCAAATTTCCAGATCACATTCATTTTCACATTTCCAGATCAGAGCTGCAGCTGAACAATCAGGCTTTAGGTCACTATTAGAAACACCCCCATAATTATAATACACTTCTTGAAATGTTGAAATAAATGTGATGTGTAAATAAATAAATAAAAAATGCAGAAAAATTAATAAATTCTGATAAAATTAATAAATGTGTAAATAAATAAATATATGCGAAAGGAAATATTTTTTCTTTAATGTATTTCTAGATTTATTTATTTACAATTGTACTTACCCATTTATTTATTTATTCATTCATTTATTTATTTTCAATTATGGCAGAGTTGGTCCTCCATACTTCTAACACAAAAAAATGCAATAAATTGGAAGACATGTTTTATTTCCTTCTTTGCTTGTTAAAACAAATGATGGTGAATTAGATTTAAAAAAAATAAATAACGATAATAATAAATATATATATATATATATATATTAGTAGAAATTGCCACAAAACAAACATTTTAGGGAAAACTAAAAATTTTCTGTTAAATTATAGCAGAGTTTCCACGCTTTAAGTATCGGTTCATGGTATCTGTTAACTAACGGATACTGCTATGAGTACATTAGAATGGTATCGGCTCCGATACCAGTATCAGTAACGGTGATGTACTAATTACAAACATATTTTTTGACCCCGTCAGTCAAAAGGACCAACAGTGAAAAAATTGTAGCACGACCTCTAGGTGACATGAACACATTCTCACCGATCAGGACTAGGGTCCACAATCCCAACCACAATAACCTTCTTTCCCGGCTGCAGTCCATTTGAGATGTAACCTCTGAAAGGAACTGCCTGTACACACAAATGGTAACAAAGACAAAATTTACATTGCTTTGAAGTGTCTCATGTTTAGGAGTAGGCAAAGGACTTAAAGGTATTAGACAAAATAGAAAATCCTTTGTTAATCCTAAAAGAAGGTAAAAAATAAATAAAGAAGAAGAATCATTTAATTTTTTTAAATAAATTTCAATTAAACTGTTGCTTTGGTTCAAACTTCTTTAAATGAGATGCCAAAGACAAAATGCCCCCCAGTCGCTTTTCCACACTGAGGCTGTTTCTGTGAGCCATCAATGAGCAGAAATCAATTCAGGATATCATATTAAAAAAAAGATCAGCAGAAAAAAATGGTTTTACACACATAAAACTATGTTACCAGATCTTTTCGTCTTAGCTGGTGATAAAACAGTTAAATCTTATATCACCATAATTGTGACATTAAGGCAAAGCAAGGCAATTTTATGTGTATAGCACACTTTCAACACAAGGCAATTCAAGGTGCTTTACATGATTCAGTGATGAAAACATATTATACTATAACAATATTCAGCTGTTCTCTTAGTGCTGGAGTCTGCAACCTGCAGCTTTGGAGTTACATTTGGCTCTTTAGAGTCTCCACAGTGGAACTTTATGACTTTGCCCAAAATAAGACTTTAGAAATATGATCAAAAATAGGTAAAAAAATAAAGTTCAAACAAGTTTTCTGTTTTTTTTCTTAATGCTATATCTGCATAGAATTTCTACAACATAATACTAATGGTACAATGAATGATTTCTTCTCCTTTAGCAAAATAATTTGTTTTCTCATGCATGTTTTACTCTTTTCTTTGTTATGAAACCCAAACTTACAAATAAATATCTAGTTCTTTGACAATAAAGCTTTAAAAAAAACACTACAGCAGGTGTTTCGTAAAGCTTGATAAGGTTACTTCCTTCAAAGGATGATGTAGGTTTTATGGCTTTAGATAAATTTGATTTATTAAGAATGAGGGGGAAAATGGCTCTTCGGTTTGTAAAAGGTAGTTGATCCCAACCTTAGTGTTTCTACAGGAACAAAGAACATAGGTTTGTTTGTACTGACCGGATACCAATCAAATATACTTTATTACTCATCAATGATGAAGAACACATTAAAAAAAAGCTGAGTTTTTTTTTATTTTTATCCCTCCAGGGCTTTCTCACCTAAAATCACATAGGGTTATGAAAAAAAAAACAGATTTTCACTCAGAAATCTAAATCTATGACAAAGATAATTTTTTATTGATCTGTTTCGGTGTCTGTGTTTTTCTGCTGGATTTATACATGCTGGCTTCATTATCTTTTACCAGTTTTCTCTCAGCAGCTCCGTCCATATGAGGAGAGACCAATTTCTTTTGATCCATCTCGTGTCTCTGTGGTAAACTCCATCTCTGAAAGGAGGGAAACAAATGTTTAACCTTTACGGGCTTTTTATGAAGAACTCCGATATAATCCACTTTTAACTGCTGTAGTCAGTCACAAATAGTGCATAGTAAGGAAAACATTTAAATCTGCGGGTGCTTCATTGTTTTCAGACCCTGCTTTTGGTAAGGTTCTAAGTTCACGAAGTGATATAACAGGTTGTCCTGTGACTACAATCTGCTAAACTGCAGTGAAACAGGAAGTTTGATAACATTAGTTCAGAATTCTAAAAGCTTTTTGACTTAACTTTTTGGGGAGTTTATTTTACAGTGAAAAGATGGATTCTTTCATTTAGATAATTGACATTAGTTTTGTTAACAAGATGAGCTGCATTAAAAAAGTGAAAGGTAGCTAATTAAAGATTGTGGCAGCTGAAATGAGACTCAGTGAACAAAAATGTAAAGCATCAAGCACCAAACAAAGCAATCAGAGTGGTCAGGTGTGGATGTTAAGCAAGCACATGCAGACCAGAAAAAGGTATTACAAACATTCGGTTTGCAAAGAGCTGTTTAGAACAAACACCGGAGGGTAAACATGGATAGTCTCACAGGTAAAGTGATTTGCAGGCAGTTGCTGGAGCGTCCAACAGTCAGTCAATCAGTCACAGCGCTAGGAGCACTTGATGGATTTCAACAGTGGTTACATTTTGTGTTTGCATGAAAGTCGTGGCATCCTCTTGATCGAATCAAGTTATAATTTCTGCTACAACATGGTGTGAGAGAACGCTTAAGGTGTGTTTACCGGACAAATCCACTGATTTCAGTTGGTTTTGGAAACACCGTGGTTTGGCACTGTGGGAGCTACAGACCAGGTAAACCAGCGACATGACCTCATTAAAGCCCAAACTGTAACCCCTGTCAATTTCAATCAAGTGCTGATAATGCTGTCCATAAGAAAGTGGTGAACTCTAAAGACTGTGTGGTGACTATGTTTCAGCTAGCTACTGCAACACTACGACTCCTTTCATTGTACAGCAACTGGTGTCCTGTTCTGGCCGTGTTAACTCATTTGGAAGTAAAATCATATGGCTGGTCTGCATTTGTATAAATTTAATCAGACATATCCTTCTATGTTGTCTTTTTTTCAATTGGTGTATTTTCAGTATCTACTAAAAGCGATATGTCCAAACAACTGAAGCAGGAGCAAATCAGAAAATCCAGCCCTCTTTTTTCAACAATAGTTCATGACATTTATTTGACAACTTCAAATCTTGTGAGACACTAGAGGCTGTAACTAGACCGATATTTTTTTTAATTTTGGTGATTCTCAAGAGGGTTTTCTGACCTAAGTGAATAAACAAGGCTTTTATTTTGGTAGTTTTCAAAACAATCTTTTCCATATTCTAGATGACTTGATACTACGCAGGAAAAAAAAAAACAGGTTCACATTTCTTTTTAAAAGCTATGAATAAAAAGACTCAAATGTCAACAGAGAACTCCAAATACATTTACAAGACTAAAGGCAGTTTTTTTAGACACTTTCTGTGTTCTGGTTAATTGTTAACTGCTACTTGCCTGCCAGGTGTGTAAACTTACCTTCCTCCCCTGCGCTGTCACTCTGTGTGATTCAGCCATTTTCATCTGCAGGAAGTAAACAGCAGAGCAATAAGCTGCACTTCCAGTTTGTTTGGCTGTGACGTATCATGTGGACCGAATCAACACTGCCTGAAAGCTCCAACCTGCCTGATTACCCCCCAAGCACACACAGAGCTGCTCTGACGATAAGCTGCCCCCACATGCCTTTCTCTGCCAGGTCAATAAAGAAACGCTCTCATTGTTAGGCTCCAACTCCTCCTCAGGCTCTCACAGTGGAACAAATGAAGTTTAACTTCTTTCATTTCTGTGGAAGATAACTCTTCTCTCATTTATAAAAGCTGAGGATATGCAGCACATAAAAATCAGACTTAGGCTTCTGATCAAGAACATGCTCCTGGACTTGAATCTTATGCACATTTTGGGTATTTAAAGAGTTCAAGTGTTTTTCTTCCAGGACTGAATCATTACACAAAATACAGCTTCAGTGACTTTTATGAAGAAGAACCAGTTGCAAATGTTTGTATTTATTGTTAATTTTCTATCATGAGTTTGGTGTGTGTGGGTGTGAGTTCTTCCTGAACTGAAGGTGTTTTTCCCACCAGTGTGTCTGCATAGCCAGGCAGGTTGCAGTTCCCTTAACGGACTGCTGAGGTTATAGGGAGCTGCCAGACCATCGAACATTGTAGGATAGTCAAGCTTTATTATGTGTCAACAGTGACTAATCGTTGACTGTCTCACCTCTAATGTCCTCTGTTCTTCCTGGCTAGAGTCCTGTGAAAGCACTTACTTCCTGAAATACTGGATCTCTTCAGTACTCTCATATGGTAACCCACCTGGATTCTTGTCCTACGCTGACAGACTTGACTGCAGGGGAGCCTGCCGGCTCCCCTGCAGTCAAGTCTTGGAAAACCCGCTCAGGACTTAGCATTGCTTCCTGTTTGAGTCTGGAAATTAGGCTAAAATGTTTCATCTCTAAGCCAAAGAGGGTCCAAACCTCACATGAAGACTCAAATGTATTCATAAACCCTCAATAATATTTGGCCAGTTACCTGAGAGCCAAGTGCTAACCATTTAACCATTGTTAATTATTAGACCCTTCTTCTTAGAAATGGCTCCTTTTATTAGGGTAGATTTTAAACATAAACCATGTCATTAACAAAAATTAGGGTCAGGGCCTAAGCTTTAAGTTCTCCTTCACTGATGTTTTTATTATTTTTTCAGTGTTCTCTGGTATGAAAGAATCCCGTCTGAGTTGTTTTTTTGTAAAAAAAAAAAAAAAAAAGAATTATTCCCAGTCTATTTCAGTTTAATGCCAGTTCAGTGTGGGAGTGGGCGAGCAGACTCAACAACATGTGGGGGGCTTGTTTCTGTCCTCTGATTGGCTAACTGCAACTTTACTCTTACACTGTCTCTGTGTACTAAAATCAGTAAAATAAGACACAAATGCTTCCGGTATTTATGCTTAGACAGAGTTTACCACCTAGTTTAGGCAGCATCACCAAACAAGACATGCAGTATGCAGCTACCAGAGCTACATGGCTTCAGGACGCCACACGCCGCAGGCAGACAGGTATTTGGCGCCACGGTCTCCCTCTTTGCTACAAGTTACTCCTTGATAAAATGCTTAAATCCAGCGAGTTGCCTCGTCTGATTTGGGCTAATAGTCTGTTCTGAACGAGTGCCGCCACCGCAAAGCCAGTACTGTAAGGTCTTAGCCTCTAGCAGCTGCAATAAGCTCGGCTTAAACTGAATTTGCCAAAAACAGCGTTCCCGTGGGCAGTCCAAAGCTAGGTAGTCGAGGCCATTAATGCTAAGTTAGCATTATGAAGTATGATTGTTGAGCTTTTTCAAACTGAGATGTTTTCTGGTCTCTTTTCTTTATGCAACTAATCCGGGGATTGGAGTTTGTATAAAATGTTCATATGCAACGTGCTTTAAGAACACAGAGTGACTGATTTTAATGAAAGAAAACTTAGTTTTTCAAGATTTTCAATGAAGGAGAACTTTAACGTAAACCTACTTTATCCATCATAAAACCAGATTTTATGTGTGTTTGGGATCAGTGCAAGGTTACAACAGCCAGCTTTCTCCATGTTTCAATCATTTAGCCACCTTTTAGAGCGGAAATTATGGAAAATGCGGGTAGCCTCTCGTTATAACACTTTCCACGTTGTGTATGCACCAATCCCAATGGCTGTAAAACAGAAGCTCGGGATCATGCTGCCACTACCAGGCTTGACAGTTGTATGGTGTTCTTAGCCGTGGAAGCCTCAGTTTGATGTCTGTATGGGCGGCTAGAATAGAACTGGAAAGAGTTTTTTGTCCCACACTGGGAAAACTCAGGTTCCATCAACAGCAAATTAAATCAAAACTATGCATATTCAAACTAACACAAGAAACAGAAAGACAATGCTGGAATTAGTCTATACAGCGAGGGCAAATTTAAAACATAAGAATCCTATAGCATATGCCGTGAATGACAGTGGAAACAGTACAACAGTTTGGATCTGCACGAGGCCACTAAGCTCAAATCTGTACTCATTTCAATAAACGGCAGTTTGATAATTTGTGATCAAATTATCACAAATTAAATTAAAACTAATGTTCTATGTGTCTTAAAAAACAAGTGCTGTGTATACCCCAGAAGTACTCACCAAGTATGCAGCAGGGCTTCAATCTTAGATTTGGGGGAAGTTAGATCCGCTCACTGAAATGTATTTTTCTTTTCCATAGAGTGGAAGAATTGGAGGAAGCCAGAGGTCTTTTGGTTAAAGGAAAGGGGCTGGGTCTCTGGAAGAGGAAACCAGGCTGTGGTTTTATACCACGGTAGATGCATGTTTTTCAAATGTAACGGTGTCACAGCACGACACCCCTGTGTGCTGTAAATAGTATTATACATGTTTAACAGCAAGTATGAGACAATGGGACTCTAATCAGCCTTATTGCTTTTCTTAATTGCAGTTTTTTTTTTACAGTTTTTTGGCTTTTATTGCCTGTGTTGTACTTTTGTTGCTTTTCCTAAATTTCTGTTCCATGCTTTTATCATGTTTTTTCTTTACCACCAAATCACATAAAGCACCTTGAAACACCTTGTTGCTGAAAATGAGTTGTACAAATAAAATTGTCTTTCCTTACTTATTCTCTTTTGCAACACTGTTGAAAAGAGGAAAAATGACATCTCAGTTTGCTATTATTTTTCATATGAGACCACACAAACATTGTGAATGTGATTATGGAGTTAAAACTTATTTGATTTCTCTTTTAATAAATTTTTTTAAAGAGCAGCTGCACCTAGATTTTTCCTTTTATTTACACCAAAATATGTAGTTTTTTGGTCATATTTAGGAATGGTGATTAATTAGATCTCCATTTTTTATTGTTTGACAGCCCTACGGAAATTAACTAAATAAGAGTTTTTATGGACAAAGTATGTATGTTTTCCATTCTTGAAGCACCAGTTGAAGCACCGTTTCAAAAGTACCGGTTTGGCACCGGTATCGGATGAAACCTAAACAATACCCATCCCTAATCTCGAAAAAGAACTACTGCTCACTCACCACTTTAAAAGCCAATTTTAATGAAAAAAGATTCAGTTTTACAAAACTGCTTTCATAAATATACATCGAGCAAAAATACTTTTGTGCAAAAAAACAAGAATAAATACAAAGAAAACAACAATAAGGTCTTCATTATAAAAATGTAGAAGCTTAAAAAAGATAACATCCAATATCATATAAAAAAATCCCTTTAGAAAAACTTTAAAAGTCAAATCAGTGTATCAAAAAATCTTTATAGGCACAAACAGTAAAAAAAAACAACCTACAGATTAATAAAGAGCTATTTGTAAACCATGGAGGATGTTTGTATTACAGTGAGAAAATTCTTATTAGCTGCATCGACGAATTATTACGACTACAAAACACACATTTTACTGCACTGACATTGTGTTACAAGGGGGGGGTATCATGAGTAGGATACCTTTTTGAACCTGAGTACTGGAAAGGCCTAAAGGCGCTTTAAAAAAGGTAGAAAAATTACAAAACTAATTGTGAATATACAATACCGATAAATGATAACGCTAAAATGCGACAGTCATAAAAAGATTCATACACGTATATATATATATATATATATATAAATGCAGCCAATGAGCAAGGTGAAATCCAAGTCGAGTCCTGATCTAAGTGCTTTTCTTGGTTTTCTTAGGACTATTTCTAAACCAGTTTTCCCAGCAGAAATGAAAAGGAGGCTCCCACGGTCAGCCCCAGGAAGAGGAAGAAGGTCATCAGAGTGCCGGCTGTCTCGCAGTCCCTGCTCCTCACCAACCTGTAGAAACAGACAGTTAAAGGCCAAGCATCGAAGCAAACAGGAACATGACAGAACTTTAAATTTGCGTTTGGTCACTTTGACTGTGGTTTATTTTCCTGTTGTGCAGCAGGTGGCGCACAAGGATTTCACAAGGATTGTACAACACCTTTTGCAAATACGTTTCCAAAAACAGGAAAAATCAGAATATAGGACAACAGTCCCGTGCCTGCTAAAATAGTTTAAGACTGATTAACATCTCATCAGCTTTGTAGTTCAGATGGATACTAAAACCTAGTTTTAATTTCAGCCTGAGAATCTGAGAAACCTCAAAAATTGCTTGTGGACTGATCTACCCGCCAATATCAGCAATATAGAGCAAAAAAGGGAAAATGGACGCTTCTTGAAAACTGTTCTGTAGGGGTCGATTTTTAAGGTATGATTAACCTTAAATAAAACAAAATATATGAATATGTTTAACAAGAAATAACAGTTTTCATTTCAATAAAAGGAATTATTTTTACCGCTGTAAAAATAAATATTACTACAGCTATAACTGTTGTTTTGGTGTTGATACAGTGACGAATGACAAATAACACAAAATCCATTCAAATTTAGTAATATATAATTTCTTAAGTGGTTTTTTAAAATCATACTGGACATTTTGCTGGTCTCCTCCTTAAAGAGGTTATCAACTAGCCTGCATTCAGCTGATTTACAGACATCATGAAGAGAGCTTTCCCATCATGAATGCCCGTGTTTTTTAATACTATAAATTTTTCCAAAAATCTGAATCTGTCCTTGTAAGTAAGGGAAAGGTTCAAGTAGCCCTTTTTGCTCTGGAGAAAAGGACAACAGCAGAAAAGGACTTTAAAGCGTAGGAAGTCTCAAGAGATTTCTGCTATTTTTAAACCTTACCTTTACAAAATGTATACCTTGATACTTGTAACACGTCTAAAGCCTAGAGGTAAATTTAGCAGATGTTTAACGCAATTTTTTTTGCATAATTCCTTATAACAAATTTTTTTTTTTTTTTAAATCATAGAGGATGCAATAGACTTTTTCGTTGTTCAACATTTTGACAGATAGGGTCAAAAAAGATTTTTTAACCCGTCAATTTATAACATGATAGAAACGACATTTAAACAACGAAATTAAAGAATTGCACTTCATATCCAGAGGTTGCGCTAGACATTTTTTTTTCTCTTTCATTTTGGCAGGGTCCAAAAAAACCCAGTCACAATCTATTTTTATGGGAGGTTAAAAAAACAAGAATACTTTCAGCTTTAGAACATAAAGACCGTCTACGTCATAGGATAGTAAAATGGGGTATTTAAAGCAATTTTTTTTATATTATTCATTCTTATAAGATAATGTGGATATGAACGGTCTTGTATGGGAAACAAAGTACCATCAAATACCGTAATACCGATATGTTTTTTAAATATACCGTGATATGAACATTTTGCCATACCACCCAGCCCCACACCCAACTTTGGCTCATTGAGGTGGAGTACTCACTGTGGAGCGTAGGCCATGCAGAGGCTCGCCAGGTAGCCGTTAGAGAAGGAGAACAGCATCATGATGACAACAAAGGCGCAGTCGTGTGTGAAGAGGATGGTGAGCTTCGAGTCCGGAATGTTACACATCATGAGCAGAGGGATGAAGACGAGTCGGGATAGAACAGCGACGGGAAACAGACGGCTTTCTTTGGACGGCTGCACAAACATCAGCAGAGTCAGTCAGAAATCAGGTGGAAATAATAAAAAAAAAACCTCACTAGAAAGGAAAAGTGGAATGTTTTTCAGCTTTAGCCTTGGGAGTGAGGAATATTCTGGAAGTCAGTCTGCAGACTCACCCACTGAATGAGAGACGGGGCGCTGCGGCCCGCCAAATCCATGAGGTTAAAGACGATGAAACAACACACACAGGTGAACACTTTGTCTGAAAGACACGGGAAACAGGACAGGCTAAGAACACATCAACTTTAAAACGACAAGAACCCTTCGTGGTCACACGACACAATGTGGAGCCCATGTTTGGTTGGTCTTTTCTGAGCTTCTGTAGAAGTGCAGCACAAAGGACTTTGATTCTAAGGGTAGCAAAAACACATTAATCTAGACCAGTGGGTGGAAAACCTTTGAAGTATAGTCATATCCAATAAATTAGAATATGGATTCGGTTGAAGATGAATGAAAATAGGATAAAATAACCCTTTCGTAAAAACTTTTACCCAGGTATTAAACAATTTTCCATTATTTTTTATTTAATTGAAGGAGAAAAACTGAAAATGTAAATATATAAATGAAAACCAATATCTGTTTCTGTTCACTATGTAGCGTGAATAAAAACTACATGACGTGTTCTGGCGAAAGAGCGTATTTTATAGCATAACACACAGTTTCCACATTAAATCTGTCTAACTTTAACAGCAAAGATAACAACATAGTACTGTCCTTGCACATGCAACATTGAAAAAGATTTTGTTTCTTTTTGGGACTGATTATGGTAATTAGGTTTGCAATTTGTTAGCCAGTTGTTTTTAAAAAATGCTAGTGACGAGTTTTTGCACACTTTTATTATAAATATAAGTGGAATTGTTAAGAATTTTCTACTATATTAATTATAGACTGACTTGACGTAGATGCACTACGAAAGCATTAATAACTTTCTTCTCTTTATCAATTATCTGATGGCTCAAAAAAAAAAGAAGCCAAAACCAGCATTTCACTGTATTTACTGGTTTTCTATGTTTGTTTGATTAACTTTGGTTAAACCTTTAATTTGTATACTCAGCAGTGAAGATTGTTAAGATTCAAGAGTTGCTTAAATTCAGGGTATAAAAACAGATTAGATTTAGAAATGTGGGGAATCCTCTGTTTTTATTAGTGTGATTTAAGTAGAAAAATATGCTGACCATCACCTTTACATATCGGCAAAAGAAAAACCCATATCGGTCTATCTTTATTATATATTGCCAAAAGTAATCGAGGAAAATATAAAATAATAGCAGTTGCTTCCTTTATGAAGGAAATTACTTCTAGAGATATAATTTACTCAGTTTAAGTTTTTCTTCTCTCAAATATCTCTTTATTTTTTTAACCCTAAGAATAAATTAAACAGACTTGACATGAGGTGAAATAATAACATAGCCGTTATTTCCTTCCTGTGCAGGATGTCGTGTCAATGTCTCACCCCAGTCCGTGTTCTCTGTGTAGACCGTCTTCACTCGCACTGTGATGACAGGAAACACTGACAGGGTGACGGCGAAGACCAACGTCACACACAGAGCCATCAGCCAGATCTGTCAGACAGGAAATATGTGCAGACTGAGAAAAGACGACCAACAAAGGACTTTGAACTGAGAAGTAGGTTTCTCTGAGCTTTAGCTAGAGTTGACAGGAGGTTGCTCAATGTCAATTCATGCTTGTTATTATCATTATTCCATCTCTGACTATCTTTCACCACAGATAAAACTATTTGGAGACTAGTTTACCTTTTTAAAGACAGAAAACACAGAAGAACGTCCATTAGTCTCCTCTGGAAGTCCTCTTGCCTCCATGTCTTTAACGTTTCCATTTAAGGCTATTTGGTCTTTGAAAAAAAAAAAATGGGTAAAAGTTCAACCAAATCCCTAAACAGAGTAACATTAGATCAGCTGACATGACTTTCAGCTACGCTATGTAAAACCAACCTGTGCTGCTGAGGAGCTTATTAGAGGTTTCCGTTTTCTCAGCCTGATTTCTGTTCAAATAATAACAAGCAAATTCCTGCAAGAAAAAGCCATCAGGAGGTTCTTCAGATGGAGAACTGCACAACTGCATATTTGTAACAAAGACTGTCCTATAATCAAAGATCAACTTTAAACTAATGTTTTCAGTCATAATGATAATATTTTTGTTGATCTGAACACTCGCAGCTCACCAGGTGAGGCAGCAGCAGGTAGCAGAGGAGAGTTCCCAATGTGGCCACACATGGAGTGACAAAGTATCCCAAGGCAGCTGACATTGGGTTGCTTTTGCCTGCATGGAGACAGTTTTTCAAAATTTTAGTTGAGGATCGATATGTAGAGGTTTAGTGATGCAAAAAGAGACAATTCTGCAACTTTAGTAGTTTTTTGGGCTTCATTTTGTTATTGATTCTATTTCTTGAAAATCAAAATGGGCTTAAAATTAGTTTGAGCAGGCTTTAGAAGTTGGTGATCGGGAATTTGAGATTAAAAAAAAAAATCTGCTGTGGACTGTAATGTTACTGTTACAATCAAAATTACACAAGAATAGTAAAGGTTTACTGTAGCTTTGACATATGAATTTATGTGCTTACTCATAATGGAGCACAGCATGGCGACGGCAGCAAACATCCCAGCCAGACCCTGACCGCTCATGAACAGAGTGCTATAACGAGGAGGAAACAGGCCGACCACGCCGAAGAGACTGCCCTGCAGCACAGCACCAAAAACTGCACACACATTAACACACACAGGTTAAAATAATGCAGAAATAAGTAAACCAAGTAAAAAGTTAGATGGCGTTTAACAATTTAAACCTGCAGAGAAGCGTGTGTTAAATCAACTCTGTGTATCATTACTTTTCCCCCTTACTCTGCTCTCACTAACAATAGATTTGATAAAATGGACTCTAGTGACCGCTGTGCATGTAGATAGAGTCAGTGGATTAGCAGTAATCATGTAGCTGAATATATCATGAATATGGGAGAAAATGAGAGCATGGGTTCAAAGTAGTACTGTGTTGGAGAAAATAAAATAGGCCAGTTAACTCAATGTTTGTATTTGTATAGCACACATTCAACACAAGGGTATTCAAGGTGCTTTACATGATTAAAATTAGAACACAGCATAAATCAATTTGATGATGAAAATACAAGAAAGAATTTTCAAAAAGACAATAATTAGAATAAAAATTAAAAAACAAATAAAAAATTGTTTTTGCAATAATAGGATCAGTTACTCATAGGCGAGTCTGAAAAGGTACGTTTTGATTTTAGACTTAAAAGAGTTTGGTGTCTCTGTAGTTTTGCATTCTCCTGGTAGTTTGTTCTAGATGTGAGAAGTATAGAAACTGAAAGCTGCTTCCCCGTCCAAAAAAACGACTTAATTGTCCTTTTTTTTTAAAGCTAAAATAGGAAGAAAAAAAATCCAGTAGGGTATTTTAAGGCTTAGATTTAAAAACTTACAATTCTTCCAGGTGAACTAAAATATTATAAAAGCAACAGCTCAAAAAGCTGTTTTTTCATAGCACTGACCCATATTAATATGGAGCCGAATCGGATTTAAACAGATCCTGATAATCGACTCTTGAGAATCTGTATTGATAACCAGCTCTAGTTCAAAATTTTTTCTTATTGATCGCTGATATTTTTTTATTAAAAGTACACAAGTTGTTTCTAAAAGACCTTTATGGAGCACTTCTTTCTGGTCTCAACAAAAAATAAATCAAATAAAACATTTCTACAAAGTAAATAAAACTGCAGCCGATCATCGGTAAGTTCAGTCGTATAAAAGCAGGAATAGCTAGTATGAAGTAAATAACTAAGTCGTAACTTAAGAGAAACAAATGCAGCTAGCAATCAATCTAAGAATTTTTACGCTTGCCAGGCTGTATCCGAATGAACCACAAGACTTTTGAGATTGTTTTACGGATGAATGAGGCCACAAAGTTATTAGGCTATTAGCAACATTTAGAAAAGACCAAAACCAACATATCCGTTATGGACTTGGGCAGGTAAAATTGATTTTGTTGGAATTAGCATGTAACCAACGCCAATGTTAGATTGTCGATTTAGATCAGATTACTGGGTTAATTTAATAACATTCCAAAACCTTTGTAAGTGTACAGGTGATATATATTTATGAGTTGCTTTCAAATTTATTTTAAACATTTCTTATTATTTTGTGCATGCTACTGTGTTAGCTTGCTGATAGCCTGTGGCATATCGGTTTAATTATTGTCATTATTGCATTTTTACATAAAGTAATTCATATATCACCGTTATTCTAGTCTTAAAGTCCACAACTTGTTCTCGTATTTTGAGCTTGCTTTCAGGTGAGAATGACTTCGACTGGGCCTGTAGAGCCTAGCGACTTGACAGTGATCTCCTGGATTATTAATGAGAGAATGGTCCCAAACACAGCAGCAGCAAAAGAGGATTACTGACGAGGGCAAGAATGCAATGGTCTAAGCTGCTGTTTTTAATCAAATGCTAAATGTTTTTTATTGATACTCGTGTTTTCTGTTTTTAATTTTCATGCTTTTACTGTATGTTCGGTTTCCTTACCGGCGAATCGTGTAAAGCACCTTGAATTACCTTGTGTTGAAAGTGTGCTACACAAATAAAAATGCCTTTCCCTTGGTCCAGTCAAAGTCTGAGACCTTGGTCACAAACCTCTTTGGATGGAAGCAAGACTGCCAACATGATCCAGAAACGTGAGCGAGGCTAATAAAGCCAGTCCGACACCAACTACTGAGAGTTGTTCCTGTTAAAAGTGATTCTACCAGTTACTCCAATTGGGACCATACAGGAAACTATAATCAAATATAGTGCTATATGCTAAATAAGCTCCAAGACCTTAATGATCAAATTTCTCTTTGGGTTATAAAATCAAGTTCAATAAATATTTATCTGATCTGGACTCAGAGGATTTCAGGAATTATGTTCATGAACCTACCATTGATAAACCATATGGTTGCCATGGTGACTGAAAAGAAGGTGTCGGGCTGCATGGGCACCTGGACCATGGCAGCGGTGAGGCCGAAGAGGAGGAAGATGACGAATAGGCTGAGGGCCACTCGGATGCGCTCCTTCACCCTGCAGAGGCCAGCGATAGAGATAACCGGTAAAAAAAACATTGGCAGGACGAGCAGAAAACGGCAGACTTGATTGATAAACTATTTGCAGATACTAGAGCACTGAAAGATTAATAAGACGTTAGCTACAGCTCACCACTGATAGAGAAAAGAGTTGAGCAGACTGAAGAGGAGCAGAGGCAGCTGGGAGAGCAGAGCCATCCAGCTGTCGTAGTTGTAGTCTTTCTGCACAGTGTCTGACGTACCGTTAGAGGGGAGGCTCTCGTTTAGCCGCATATTAAAGTACTTGAAGGAAGAAAACAGAAAAACGTAAATGTTTTGCATGAAAAAAAAACACATTTAAAAAACAGAAAATTAAAGGAATCTTTTTTCTTTTTTCTAAAAAACCTCTGAGGCGGTGATGAAGAAGTTCCAGGGCAGCAGAGTTCCCAGACCGAGTACAAATATGATGACGGCAACGATCTGACCCCTGTGGGCATAAAAAATAAAGTCTCTAAGTGGAGAAGCGTTTTACACAAAGCTCATCCATCTGCAAACACCAGCACGATGCCAAACTCACCGATCAGCAGGTGGAGTCATTTTCTTTTCATTCCACATTGTGCTGCTTCTGTTGCTCGAAAACAGGTCCTAAATAAAATGTTAAGGTGTATGTACAGTTAATTTACTGATTAGTCTTAATCATCCCCAAAACTTTAACCATATACATAAACACTTTGCTGTGCCGTCTTTTAGAATTTCAGGTTAATCTCGAACTTATTTTATGGATTCAATGTTTTTGACAGGAAATCCAACCGAATCTCTTCTCTCTGTGCATTAACAATGCTGCAGCAGTGAAGGAATGAGGTCACGCAGTGGAGCAGGTTGAGTCCTTTAAATACCTTGTGATACAAGTGGACCAGTGTTTATCTTTTTCCCCAGCAGGTTTGCCAAATATGCAAAAAGGCTCACCAATGTCTTCACTTCCAGAGGAAACTAAATACTATTCATGTAAGTGAAAAGGTTTTGAAACTGGTTTAAACTTGACTTAGTCATTCCATCCTCATAAATAACATCTCCCTCCATCTGGTACAGTTTCATTACAGCGAAACAAAAAACAATGCCATCCCGCATTGTTAACCAGGCCAGCAAAAGTGGTGGTTCAGCTCAAAGCTCACCGTCTGATCTGTACCATCACTCTGTGGCCAGGAAAGCTACATCACAGAGTACCAGTCACATCCCTGTCACCATTTTTTCAGCGTCTTCCCTCTAAGAGATTCTATAAAGTTCCCCTTCATGAGAAAAAAAAAAGCATTTATATATATATAAAAGAACAAAAGTTTTTCCCTTCTGAAATAACCTTCCTAAACAATTCTGCATGGTTACATTACCTTTACTGGGTTCTTTTATTTGATTTTCTTGTAAGATTGTTGGTTATATATTATCATATTTTTTATTATGAAAGCATCTTTTTTAAATATATTTTTCTATCTATCCATCCATTAAATCATTAATTTTATATTGGAGTCAACATTGAACCAGTAGGATTTTCTTCTCCGTCTGTGGCCAATGTTTATATGGGGAGCCTAAGTCACGCCCTTCTACTTCCTGTCCATGGGTCCCCAAATGCCCAAAAAAATTTTTTTATGAGAGTCAATGGAGCGATACAAGTTCTTTTCTGATCCAGTTTGAAATTCGCCGTGGATCCAACATATGATGTCCGTGAATTTTAAAAACTAATTTGGTTGCAGAGAAAACTTTGATTTTTGACCGGAGGTAAAAGTTACCTTAGGTTTTGTGTAAAAACGTTAAGCGGACTACAACTGCAGAAGAAGGAGGAGAGCGAGGGTCGTAGCCTCCAGGATGAAGAAAGGAGCATTAAACACGGAGAAAACCAGTATAAATCTGACCATGTGGAAAGTAGAAACTATGTCGGGGGTAAAGCAGTTGGTGGAGTGAGAGCCAGCATGGAGGAGAAGCTCTACAAGCTCCAGGTGAGTGTTTTACGTGCTATAGCTAGTGCTAGCTCCCGTTAGCAAAATTACGTCATATATGCGACTTCTGATTTGTAGGCATTTTAAGTGCGAATTTTACAATCAAATAAATCCTATATCACTGGACAAACACAGTCGGAACATACATCACTTACAACTTATGTGTGATTCATAACGTATAACAAAGTGGACCAGAAAATAACTTTTATCGCTCCATTGGTTTCCATTCATTATTTTTTCGGCTTGGGGACCCACGGGCCGACAGGAAGGGGAGGAGACTTAGACTCCGCAGTACTTTTTTTTTCCACAAAAACAATGCAGTCTGTGACCACATAAGAAGAAGAAAAAAATCGTAAAATTGATTCTGAATCGATCCTTAGAGAAATCGAATCGAATTGATTCACAATCTCAAAAAAAAAAAAAAAAAAAAAAAAAAAAATCGCTTTTAATTTTTTTTAATAGTTTGCCCTTTTTACAACTAAAATAGGAACGTAAAGTCCAGACGGTCATTTTAAAGGCACAGTGTGTAATTTTCGGCCAGTAGGAGGCAGTGTGTACCTAAATTATCACAAGCATTTCGTATCTGTGTCTTCGAGTAAGAAACTCAACAACGGAGGTCCAACTAGTGCTGTTTTCAAACGCTCAATTCCCTGAGAATAATTTATTTGCAGCAACATGACGAGCAAATCAGTCTCTATTTCATTGCTTGGAACTAGCGAAGAGGTAAAAACGTATTTATGGCAAAACTTTTTTGCATTTTGAGGGGAAATCAATGTTTTAACAGTGGGCTTGTTCTGTGCGCTTAGTCCGTCTGGGCTCTTGTAGAAGTAAAGATCGCGTCTAATATGGCTTTCCCCTGAACAGAGGACCCGCCGCCTATGTATTTTAAAACTGCTTTTAAAGTCATATTTTACAATATCACCAATATTTTGCAATTAATGTGCTTTACATAATTATTATTACATAATATTTTAATGGCTATTTTCAAAGACTTTAAGTCTGAACTGTTACTTACCCAGTGATAAAGCATATTGAATTACAAGCATATAATCAAGATAATAGCTCAAAAAAAATGTAATAGCATTGACCCCATATTAATAACGAACTGGATCAGATTAAATCGGATCGAATCAGATCATATTGTGATAATCGATTCTAACTCTTAAGGATTGCAATTGAATCGATTCGTGAAATTCGAATCGATACCCAGCCCTACATGTAAAATATAATAACTGATATATACCAAAGTAAAATAAAAGAAACCTTTGCAATTTTGTCAATTGTAATCATTTTGACATATGATAAAGCAATAACAGATTCTCTTATTTGACTGACAAACTCCAGGCAATAACCAACTTAATACTTGTAACTGTTCAGGTTTCTGATACCGATTCATCCAGTTAGACCTAAATAAACTCCACAGATTTCAGCAGAATGATATGTTTTAATGAGTTCGCATTTCACCCTACAGAATACAACAAAAGCGGGATTACCGTTCAAATTTTGCCGCGTTTAGAATCAGGAAGGACAGTGTTGACTCATATCAACGTGGTTATGAAGACAACTTTCTTTAATCTATAAGTGGCATATGTATCTAATTTCTATCAGTGAGTAATAAAAACTGCTGGTCTGAATCAAATGTTTTCTAATAGACAGATTCGTTTGAATTTTGAAAATAGTCTAAAAGTATAATTAAAGTATATCTAAAATAGATTGTATGCCACGTTACATTTGGAAATATTTCTTTACAGTAGTTAAACTGAATATTACACTTTTAGTTAACATAATTCAACTTTTGTTGTTGTTGTTGCTATGATTGTGGCGCGCATCAAAGGAAATCCGCTCTATCAATTCAACACGTGTTGGAACTTTTAAGGGGTGACCATTCAAATGCCTAAAGGAAAAACATTTTTGACAAACAAGCGCAGACAAATACAGAGATGAGCTCACCTGAGGGACGATGAGGGTTTTTTCTGGACGTCTTTAGGAGGTCTGGAGCGAAATGAGCAAGAGAGGAAGAGGGGATGGCGGGACAGGGAGCTGTTTCGCTGCTGTACACATGTATGATGGCGTCTTTATGGTCTTTACTCAATGGTTTGCTTAGAGAAAGGGACGGGGGAAGTCTCTTCAGCTACATAAAGGCGGGACTAGGACAATTGTAACCGGGGTTATTGTAGCACAGCTTAGAATAAAACAAAGCATTTAATATATCAAATGAATTTCTTTGGAGCATCAACAATCGTTTTAAAATTTACTAATAAAAAACATTCTGACAAAAGTTTTCATATACTTCAAATTGAACTTTTAAACGAGTAATTTCTCATACAGTACATGGTTTTTTTTAGGTGGACATATTTATTCAGTCATACAGTGACTTTTTTTGCTATACAGTGACAACATAACTTTTAGATATGTTCCTGGTCCAACAGAACTGAATCAAATGGCTGAATTACCTCCTCAGCATGCACCCAAGTTCTCCACAGTTCTATCAATGACTTCAATGACCTCAACCATTTGATTCAGGTTCAATGGAGCAGGGATACATCTAAAATTCACAGGATTGTACATCTTGAGGACCAGGTTTGGGCATTTCTGATTAACTTGAAACACCTACTGGTGGTAATCGAAATACAGGTAAGGTAAACAATAGTATGACATCAGTATTGTACTTCATGAGAAAGCTTTAAAAAATTACAAGAAAGTCCAACTCTCACCAAATATCAAGTCAAATACAGTGCATGACATATTTTGTGGGTAGATATCTCAACATGCATGACAATAGGCAGAGTCCATAATTGGTTAGCTGGAAACTGTATCTCCGGTCTTCCATTAAATTGGTCATTAATGTCCAGAAATTGGGCTGCCTTGTAGATCTTCCTTGCATTTGCTGATATCTGAAAAGAGATAAATGTAGAGTAAGCATTAGGGTGTAACTGAAAACTGATAAATAACATGATTCATCATTACCTTTTTATTTTAACTAGTCAACATATTTCACATGCACTTTACAGGGTATGAGTTTGGATCACACAGAATGAAACCAGGATGAATGATCCTCTGGTTGTTCCTCTTTCTGTTCCTCATTCTCTCCCTTACCGTTTATGTCTTCCTCTAAATCCTCTGGATCAGCAATCTCGTTTTGATCTCTCACTCCGTTTCCTCGTTTTTTCTTCCATCCTACTCCTCAGCTTAATGATCTTCACCATTTCTCACTATGCTGTTCTTCAATAACAGGGCCAAAAATTATTATTTTTTTTGCTTTTAATACCAACTGATGTTGTTCCCAGTGCTATAAGAAAGCAATAGATGAATTGTAGCAGAGGGGTCTGCAACCGGCACAATACAGCGAGCAATTTTTAACCTCAATTTGTTTTCATTCTGTAATGTTATGACCTTTCAATATTAGACAAACTCAATTTTTTTTATGAATATCTAACATAGGAAATTCACTGACATTTTAAAAGAGCAAATATTATATTTTGATTTTTCGTTTTGAAATAAATAAAAACGTAAAAAAATACAAATAAAAATTTTTTAAAAGTAAGGCACTTACCAAAAGATGAGCTGTGGGAAATATAAAACAAATACTAATATATGCAGCCTACAGTGCTTTTATATGAAAGCCCATACTTTTCAACCAAATGAAAAGGAAAAAATTGTATGCTTTGGGAAATGAAAAACTGGAATGTATTTATATTTACGACAATTTATTTTTTAGGACTGTAGCCAAAGTTATGAACAGGAAGGTTCAAAGGGCTTCCGGGGAACTGTAGGTTGTAGACCCCTGATCTAGCAGATGACAACTGTGACTCCACCTCAGTACGGCTGAAGCTAAACGTGTAACATCTTAATTTTTAATTCATTGTAAAAGTAGAAATGTCAAGACGAAAAAAATGAAATTGGTCCTTGACACTGTAGGGATTGGATCAAGCGTACGTTAAAACAAGCTTAATTTCATTTAAGTGAATAACAGCTAACACACGTATGTGGCAGACATTAATGGTACGAAACTGAACTGAATTTTATTGCTTACATTCGTCTCTTGTAGTCTTTAACTTTATGCTTTTTTTTCTTCTTTTATTCATCATCTTGTTCCCTGCGCCACCAGCTAAAATCAAAACATTCAAAACATTGATCGTGCAGCGCCATAAAGAGTCCGTGTGGAACCATGTGGAACGCTGCTTGGTTCTTCTTCTTCTTCCTCTTCTTCTTCTTCTTGTTCTAATGATTTACTGCAGACTAGACGCGTATTGCTGCCTTTCTCAGTAGAGGAGGAATTACTACCCTACTACTTCACACTGACAGAGTCCAGTGACAAAAATAAAATCCATAAAAGCTGTATAGATTTCCAACTGCTGTTTATTTGGACCAAGCAAAGTCCTAATAGTAAGGCTATTAAATCCCAGATTAATTTACTCGAGAGAAAAAAATTATTCTTTGGACAGTAAATCTACAACATTCTAATAAAACATGTAACACAGTCTCTTTTATTAGCCGTTCCTATATAGTCCAGACGAATCACAATGGCCAAATCGGAGTGTTGTTATCAGAACCTCCTCCGTTCTGTTGTTTCCCCAGGTTGCAGTGTTTCTAACATGTTTCTGAATATTATAATAATACCTACCGTTCCTTTCTAGGTCCCACTCATGTTGCCACTTAGAAATAATTAGTTTTTAAATAAAACTATTTGGTGCTCTGATCGGCTAAAAGCTACAAACACATCTATTCCCTCATAATTTAAGGCCCATTTTAAAGTCTGATCTGCATTTTCATTCCCAACAATCCCCACATGAGCTTGAACCCATATAAAACCTACCTCAATCCCCTCCCTATCTGCCTTGTTCAAGCTAGTAAAGCATCATACACGGAGATTAGTTCTGGTTTCCGTACCAGCGCAAATTCTTCATCTTTTGACGTTCCACTCACCTTTTTTTATTGCCTAAAATATTTATTACATCTCGTGTAGACAACAGCAAAAAGAAAAACAGGCAAGGCATCAACAAAAAAAAAAAAATTTAGCGGAGAAAATACATAAAAAATAAGGCATTCTTATCAAACAAATAATGTATTACAGGATCAAAAGCATTTTAAAACAGTTTATATTTGGCAGTTTTTTTTATCTATTTATTTTTATGAATATGGTATTTAAGGATGATTAGGTTAATCAAAAGTGAAAGATCCCACATCAATTTAGAATTATAAATAAGAATATCATCAACTGTAAATTGTTCAAGTTCCCTAATTCTACTGTTCAACCAGCTATTGACATCGTGCCAGAACTTTCCACTAACTGAGCAAAGGAAGAATAAATGCCCTGTTCTTTCAGTGGTTTCATGACAGAAATCACAAGGGTCGACTTCAAAATCAAATCTAGCCCTCAGTGTCTCTGAAGATGGATAATAGTAGTTGAGAATTTTAAATTGCATTTCTTTTATTTTGGAAACTATTCGCCATTTTATAAATATCAAATGTTTTTTTCTGAAATTGCTGGATTATCTAAAATTTTAAGTGTAGTTTTCCTGTCAGATATATCCTCTGAAAGCTTTATTTAAATATTTGTATCACATTTCATGTCCATAATGTTTAATACTCCTATCTTTAAGTTTGGAAGCTTTGTTTGGATATTAGAAACGATAATTGTGTTTTTTTTATCATCTGTATCAAAGCCACTGGGATAGACTTACAAATTTTCCTATAATCTTTAAAAGAAAATTGAATATTATTAAATTTAGTTTTAAAATCTTGTAACTGTTCCGCTCCCTAGGCTACTAATGAGTATGGATCAGTATTGAACTTTAATCTATAGTTCAGGGAGAAAAAAAAAATATATATATACATTAAATTCGATGGGACGTAAGTTTGAAAAATCCTTAAAAAATAAACCAGTACATATGAGAAACTTCAAAATACTCCCCGAAACACTTGTGACAATTATACCTTTTTCTAGTCTTTTTTGATATTTAATGTAAGAAATATATATTATACATAGAAAAGAAGTGTAAAAGAAATATACATTTCTTACATGAATAAAACAATTTATTTTTCATATTCCTTACAATGTACTCAAACATGTTCTGTTGTTTCTTGCTGATATCAATGTTCACAGTTACCAGTAACATGTTTCCCTATTTTAAATGATGAGCTGTTAAATAGTATCCTAGTATTTAAAAAAATAACCTTCCTTTTCTCACTTCTTTCTATTCTTTCTTGTAAATACTTTTAGTTTCTAGTTTAATGAAATTATTATTTCAATGTTTTCTTCCTCTTCCTTTCCTACAATCCCAATATGTGAATGTATCCACAAGAATACAATTTAAAACTCATTCTTTGTAACCTGTATAGTGTTTTCTGTGTGAACGGATTATTGCGTTATGTGGTCTATTTTTTTCTATCCATTGTGGTGCCAGGAGAACTGCTATCCTTTCCTCAGTGAATACTGATACATCTCCACCAAGCCTTCTACTCACAAAAACGTGAAATTCTACAATAAAAAAACGGCACTCCTTTTTTGTTATTGGAATGTTTTGATGCATCTGGGTAGATCGGAATGTAATTAGTAATCATTAATATAATATACTGGGTGACTCTAAAATAAACTCTGTATTTTTTATCTTCTTTTCAAGTATTTATATAAAAAATGTTGGCTTCAGGGGTTAACTGTGGTTGTATGGCTGGTAATGGAACCGTAGGACTAATACCAAATTGCGCCACTCCTGGTTCTTCATCTATTCCACTACATTCATACACAACCTTATACTTCCCTCATCTCTTTTTTTCAGCAAGAGTTTAAGGTATCCTGTGTTGGCTGAGTCCATGTATGACCTGGCAAACCTGTCCAATATGTTACAAAAAATTTATTTATTTCCTATTTAAATGGCATTTCTGTACTCTATTTCTACATGTAAAGCTACAACTAAAGTAGTTTTAAATGTCCTTGTAATGTCTGATGTTGAATGCAATCTATTTTTTAAGAACTCTATCTGCTGCTGATCCAAAAGCCACACATCCATAATCCAGTATTGACCTTATTAGTCCAATATAAATAGCCCTTAATACTATTCTATCCGCACTCCATCTATTTCCTGTTCAGCATCTCATGATATTTATACTTTTTTTTTCACCTATCTACAACTTTTTGACTGTGTATCTTCAAACTTAATCTTTTATCGCACCACATGCCCAACATTTGAAAAATGTTGATCTCTCCAAGTTCTAAATATATAATTTACATTTTAAATTAATATAACTCTCTTTCCTTGTAAAAAAAAAACAAAACCCATCACCTTTGTTGTCAAAACTGAAAACATATTGCCCTACATTTATGAACAATCTTCTCATTTTGAAAAGCCTCCTGTAATCTCTTTTTTCCCCTCCTTTCTACATAGCACGTCATCCCCATCAAAAAAGTAAGAACACCATCTCATTTATCTATTTTGAGAAGAATAAAGGACTTATTTTACTTCCTTGAAGTTCTCAACAAAAATATTTTCCTGATTTTTTTCCCCCTACACTTACTTGAAACTTTCTATTTAACAAAACATCCCTGATCCATCTGTAAATTTGACCTGAAATATCAAAATTATATATGTAATTGCTCCTTCCACACCATGTAATATGCCTTTTCTATGCAAATGACCACAAATAACTGATTTATTATTATATCTTCAAGGAAGGGGCAAAAACAGGGAGCAGGGCTAGTTCTACAGGGGGCCCTGTCTAAAGCCACCCATGACTTTAAGTTAATATGTATTGTAACACACTGCCAGGCAGAAAAGACATAAGCAATTACCTTAGAAGTAAGCGTTGCTGCTCATTAATCTTGGAAGCATTATGTGGGGAGTTTTAAATTCAACATCTTATATGGAGAAAGATTATTCCCAAGTGAAAAATGTTTTAAGACTGTTGTCAGTCTTCCCACACGTCTATTTCCCGGTATATTCACCATAAGATCAAACCCACTAATCATTAGTGAAATTGCAACAAAAAAATCCAACAGCTCTCCCACTTCCTCCCCAATTTTGAAATGCTATTAATTAAAAAAGTATATTTTTGGAATAAGATTTGAGAAATATTGTTTGGAAGAATCGCAAACAAAATAGGACCACAGTAGAGAAAAAGCAACTAACAGCACTTTGTCATTTCATTTACCTGGAGGGGCTGGAGATTCAGGATTTGAACACTTTACTGACATTCATTTGACCACTAATGCTTATGTACACTAACTACAATAAATACAAATGTTATCTATCAAAATACTGAAACTGGGTCATAAAACAGGAAAGACACTCCAAACATACCAGGAAACCAACACAGAATGTCTGAAATAGTCCAAAGTCCAGACCTCCACTGGTTTTCTTTATTGTGCTGGGACCTTAAGACCCCCAAATTTCGATGAGTTGAAAGATGTCATAAAGATAAAAAAATCAATAAACCTCCACAATAACGTGAGAGCCTAATAAAGCCAAAAAATCAGGAAAGCAGATGTGTTTGTTGCAGCTATGGTTATTTTGCTAATCTGTAACTTGATTTGTGAGATCACCCTTCTCCGCCGATGTTTTTTTCTTATTTGACATGTAATTAAATTATTTGGAACATATTTGTATGCACTTTCAGTAGAAGATAACCCACATCAGAAGTAGTGTAGTAGAGAACATGACTCATATAATTTTCTGAAGTTTGTACGGGTTTGTCCTGCTCTGCATACCAGCATGTTTGGCCCAAGGCGTGTTTCCATATTATTATTCTTCATTAAGTGAATTTTCTTTGGAAGGATCGGTGAAACGTGTGCAAGCAACCTTGTAAGAGGAGAAAACAGTCCAATGTGATCAAGCTGCAGCAACAAGTTGTCTGGAAGAGAAGTTTTGACCATGACTGTTAAAGAAATGAAAAATGTCTTTATATTTTCTCAAACCAGTTTTTAGAGGCAGATAATTTAACACCAAAATAAAGAAATCTATTGATTTTAGTAAAAGAAAAATGTTTTGGACAAAAACACCAACAAAACAACCCAACACAAACACCCACAAAAACAAAACAACAACCACACCCCCAACCCAAAAACACCAAAAAACCCACAAAACACAACCAAAAAAAAAACAAAACAAACCCACACAACCCAACCACACACACAACACACACAGGCTCCACTTGTTAAGATGCAATCAGCACCATGGGATTAGTCAGGGGTGGCCAAAAGTCTTATGGGGCCTTAAGCAGATTTTGACTTGTGGGGGCTTTTTGTTAAGACAACTAGCCACAATAATAGCGTTTTAATCAAAATTTGGTCTAAAGTAGGCAGAGTTTTATTGGCTGATCCTAAAAATCAATCAGAGGTCATTGTTAAAATTACCAGAGATAATCTGAAGTTCAAAAAATAGACAGGTTAAACTAAAACATCAGATTGTAAAAATTGTAACATAAAAATAAAACAATATTAAAAACTCATTTTAAATGTTCTTTTAATTTAATTCAAAATTTTAAATATAATTTATATTCATTATATCCAAATTAAAAGGTACCTTATATAATTTTTTATTCCTTTAAATGTATTTAATTTTTAAAAAATTGCAAAATTTTTAACATTGCTAAAATAAAAATAGAATTTTAATTGAAAAAAATATTAGTTACAAAGAAACTTGCCTTGTTACTAAACAAAAATCTAATCAATTGAAATGTTTTAAAATAATGTACACTGAAACAAAATTAAATCTAATGGTGTAATATTAACATTTTCATACATTTTAACAATTTCAGCACTTATGGGGTGGGGTAGGATGGGTTCTAGCCAACCACCTTGGGGCGACTCTGGGATGAGTGAAATTTCATAAAAGTGTACAAGTTTGAAATAATAGTATTCTTCTATATTCTATAATTATTATTATAGAATATTGTTCTATAATAATATTCTTCTCAAAATAGATAATAAAATTATAATTCTAATATTAAAAGTGTAACTGAGTAAATCTAAGTCTTTACCACCAGGTTACCACCCACCAAGACACATTTCGTTTAGCAGGAGTGAATTCTGACAGGAGCCTCATACAAGCTTCCGGTTTAGTCTTATTTTGAAATCCTCACCGGATGTGGGCTCAGTTTATTACACGGACGAGTTTCGTTAGATCACTGGCACGGTCCAGAGACGAAGGAAGATCTCATCAGAGTTTATCTCTTGTTCTACGACCTCTCCAAAGGCTATAAAAGTAATAAAACTTCCCGCGGACTTTACAATAGTTAATTAATTTTAAATATTCAAGGACAGCGTTTTTTTTGCTAAACAAACAAAGAATAAAAAACCCCACCAAACTATCTCAGGTTTCGAACAAAGCCGTCCCGGGGAGAGGATACACGACTATAACTTTGGTGAGTTTAATTGCTTTGATGAAGTTTTTCCTCATTCTTTCTACTTGCTTCTCCTTTGCATTGGCGTCAAGTCATGTTAAAAGCTAACAACGAGATACTTTTGGCTAAACCGACCAAACAACTTTAAACAGCAGTAAGTGTTTATGTTAAATGTTAAACTACTTTGTTTTCCATCTGCTTTAACAGTTAGCTCACAGTTAGCATCAAATTTGTTACTTTAAAGTTAAACGTCAGTCTTGTAGGATGAAAGTAGGAATCTGTCTGGACTTTTACTGTTCTGCAACCTCCTTACTTTCCCCCCCTGTTACTTTACTTTGGATGTTGTGCTACTCTTTATTTTACTACTACTACTTTTTTTAGTTTCCTACTTTTAATGCAGCAATGAGTAATTGCAAATGATGATCCAATCCTTTAATTACAGGCTACAGAAAACACGCACTGAATTTGCACAGACTTTTAAGTCCTCTACTGATGAATTTCAGTAGCCTGTGGCAATGCCTGCACTTCATTTTATTTTTGTCCCTCCCTCAGTTGTAGTTGACAGCGCTGGCCTGTCTCATCCAAACTGACCAGCTGGCCTTTCTTTGTTCAGCATCTCACACTGATTAGCATGCATCATCATCCCACTACCACCGCATCTGTCCCGGCAGACGCTGCTTTTGTTCCCCCTATAATAAATTGGGTCTTTGTCCCCTTATTTGTTTTGTTCAAACTGTCTCCATCATATCAAAAGCCCATGGATGTGTCAACCCATCTCCACATGCAAAGGTTGACCTGAAATATGCTGAACCTTGGTGAGCATGAACGGGTGCCCAGTTAAGATGGACAAAAAAATAAAGACATGGTCTTGGTTCATTACATTAAGTCCTCTTAACAATTAGAGAAACTCCCTTTTTAACAAAAAATAATAATGTGGTAAATCTTGACTTTAAAACCCTAGATTTTTTTTTCTTTTGTGAAAAAAGACTTTCATCCAACAATGATCAATCTTAGTTCACACAAGCTTATACCAAATTAATTAATGTCCTCCCCTTAAATATTTAGAACTAAATTCACAGTCCCGTCATGGACCAGTTCTTGTCCAGACATAGTTTTTGAAATTGAATTAAGCAATATTTACACAATTATGTTGTGCTCTTTTTAGCCCAATTGCAGTTTTCTTTTGTATTTGCTCACACAAACTTTTTTTTGTGATGATCCCAATAATGCAGCTCTTATTCATAAACATGTCTTTGGGAAAAAGATAACAAAAGTTTAGAAGTTCTGACCAGTTGAGACTAGGTTTGCAGCACATCAATGTCTCGATTAAGAACGAGACCCTTCTGATAAAATCTAGATTCTATTTAAACACAAGTTGACGGCATTAACTTAAATAAAAATGGCGTGTTTCAGTCGTTGGACAGAGTAGTTAAAAGTGACTGAAACCATTAAGATGCAGCTATATTCTTCACAGCTGGACTCCTTCCCTGCCTGCAGCAGAAACTCTGAACTTAATTTGACTGGTATACCTCTTAAGATTAAAGACTCCATATTACAAAGGTAGACGTGTTTGTCCGAACCAGAACAGTCAAAACCAAATTTCTAACCTTTCTACGAGCAGAAGCTGGAGCTTGTTTTTGGTTCGGGGAGCCCATCTCTCCTGAATAGAATGTTGTTCATGAAGCTGCGAAGAACTGCACTGCAATAGAGGAAAGATGCTCTCATCGACGTGCTGATTTGAAAGTGTTTTTGGACAATGCTGTTCGGCTTTTGGTTTGTGAATTTCTTTCAAGTTTTGATAGAAGAACAGATAACGCAGTTCATTATCTTAGCCAAGTTCGTGAAAAGAGAGGATTTTTTTCACTTGTCCGCACGTAGTCTTGCACAAACACTGAGCTCATCCATTCGGCTCTGCTTTTCGTCAACAGATAGTCATCCCAGTAAATCCAGTTATGTTAATACTGTGCTGAAGCAAAGATGCTCTCTCTGTGCTTTCTGGGTTTTGCAGCTTCTTTTTTTTGCTAATATATTAATTTTCCCATGTAAAAGAATGACATGATTCTTTTCGTTTATATCTTGAAAAATAGGCATCCTACTTGTTCTCATAGTCCACTTTCTTCAACAAAATATGCCTTTAAATGTTTCAGTCAGGTCTGCTGAGGAGATTTCACAAACATTTGGTTGCCTGATTTATTTAAAAAAAAGCCTCCCCACTTCCTTTAATTCTCAGTTCATATTTTGGTCTAACCAGAAGAGATTCAGTTGAAGACTTCATGTTGAGGTCATGAAGAGTAAGATCGTGTTAGATCTTCCGTCAACCTTTTTAAAAATCAATAGGAAAATTCTTACATAATTTCTAAAACAATTTGAAGAGATGCACAGATGATCTACTTGTTAAATTCAGGAGAAAAAAAGAGCTTTGTAAACTTTTGTTTGAACACTAATATATGCACTAATATATTAAAAATAATATTAACCCTGTAGAAATTGTCTAATTTACATGTAATTTGATTTACTTCAAGTTGGGCTCTATACAGTGGATGCTGTCTCTGGGTTCCTGAAACAGTTCTTGCCGTTTTCATGCCTAATGGAAATTCTGATAGAAGGCACACATTTTACACGTTTCCCACAAAAACGAGTGAAGAAGATGCAATTTGTTTGATGTAACACTGCACTTAGAAAGCTGTAAATGAGCACAGATAAACCAATGAACAATTATTACAACATTTCTTAGTTAGTTCTTATTTTTCTTAAATTCTTTTAGTCATAAAACAAAGTATTTTTAGTGCAAAGTGGATGCAAATAAGTTTTCATTGCACAAGAGAAATGTTTTACTCAATGCTATTTATGTTAAGGTACATCATCATGTGTCAGGGTCTTTGACTCAGCGTTTTTGCGACCTAGTCATGCAGAAAAGTGATCCAGATCTGAATGAGGCCTAAAGCCGACGGGCTGTCTCGCTGTGAAAACCAGGATGTGGCTAAACCTGCTCAAGCTGAGCTGTTTGTTTTGCCTCTGTTGATAAATAATTTAGAGGATGAAACCTGCCACCGCTATGCATCTGTTGAGTTGACTGATAATACAGTCAGAAAATAAGCTTTCTATTTATTTTTATTTTGCAGATGTTCAAATTTGATGCTTGGCTAAGTAAAAAGCAGGGCGACTTAATTGTGAAGCATAAAACTGAATAGTATGTTCATTGAATTGTTTTTTTTTTGTATGTTGATTTAACTTGATAGGCTAAAACTTGTTTTAAGTTTCAGCACAGATTCACTTTATATAAACTAAAGACTTAGAAATAAACATGGCAACGCATACAAGACTGTAAATTGTTGTCTTCTTAGTGTACTTTGTAGGATAATTAGTAGACCTCAGCCAGCTCAGTTCCTGCATAGTTTGTGTTTAGCGCTGTCATGTGTTATGTATCGTTTAGTTTGAGGCTGCGTTTGAAAACTAGTTTTCCCCGTTCACTTCGGCTTAGAGGGAGCAGTAAATGCAAACTAGATGAGCTACTTCTGCCGGTCATAATATTTATTTTTCCTGTTGTAGCGCAACTCACTTGTTCTCCTGATTCCTTGTGATGTTTTTTGTTGTTGTCATAAAACATGTGTAATTCTGCTCTCATGGAGAAGCCTGGATGAGATTTTCTTTTAGGGAAAAAACAAATTTAGATTTCAAATGGTGGTTCTGCCTAAAAGCAGGCGAAGCTCCACTGAGAACTAACCACTAAAAACGTTAAAAGGGGATAATAAGTCCCTGAACACACTTGGCATGTTGAAGTTGTTCCCTTCTCAATAATCAGTTGAAAAATCTCTGACATGACATCAGTCAGACCCTTTTTAAAATTGCTGGAAAGGTTTTGCATGTTTCCACTGGTCTTTTGGTGATAAGTTACAAGACTTTGAGTTTGGAGAACCTCCTTCCTGTCACCCTAATGCAGGGCTTCTCAAATGGTGGGGCCCGCCCCCCTGGGGGGGCGCATAGGGGTGGTAGGGGGGGCGCCAGAGCACCACCCCCGCCCCCACCCCCTTGTGCCTCCCGGTAGCCGAGGCTTTTATTCATACTTTAACGGTGATTAAGCCTCCAGTCACTAGGTGGCGGCAGTGCTCAAGCTTATCAACAGGCCTGTTCAGCCCAGCAGAAGAAGTCCACACAGAGAGGTGAGGGTGCTGTAAACCACGGTGTGGGAAAGGGAGTTCGAATCGCCAAATTTAACCGCAAAAAATGGGTTACACAATTAAAAGATGGTCCTGTAGTGATCCGGCGGCTCCCGCTTTTGTAAGGTAACAAATATTCACAGTTTAAAAAAGCTTTAAATGTTACAGTTTAGTTTAAAAATGAACATCCCAGTGAATCATTTGATGTTTTTTCTGTTCTGAGCATAACACAGATTTAGCAGTCTGGATTAAATTTTACCTACTGAGTTAATAAACTGAACTTGGAAATAGTGTTAAGACCTAAAACAATAAAATAAGATGTGACCATTTGTAGTAGTTTCACCTTATTTAATCTTTTTTTATATTGTATGCAGTGTGCTGGTGCTAGTGGTTTGTATCAATAAGTAATTGAATATTTTCAGATATCAATCTGGCGGTGTGGTTAGGGGTCGGGGGGCATGAAAAAAATTCTGTTCTCTAGGGGGGCATGGCTGAAAATAATTGAGAAGCACTGCCCTAATGTATGTAATGACACAGGTGAACGATATGAAAATAATTTAAATGATTATGATTCTAGTAGACATTCTTGATGTTCTAAGGCTGAATGTATAATTTTGTAAAAACCTCACGTTGCCGCAAGCAACAAATTGCATTTTCAAATTGCTTGCCAGTCGTACTGAAAAATCCCGCTAGGGGGCAGAGTATAGACGCAGACCGGATTTTGCCAAAGAAGAAGTAAAATAAACATGGCGACCGTAGGTGATTATTAGCTGGTTAATATTCAGATAACAACAGAAAAAAAGATGGCACAAGTATCGTAGATGGTATGTAAAACATATTTACCGCTATTAATGATTTTTTTCCTACTGGTTTTGCCGCTGTTGGCCGCGTGTAGCTACAGATGGTCAACTAGCGCTCAACACTTCCTCCTACTGGTTACTCTCAACAGTTTGTAAAAAGTATGACGTTCAGTTCTTGTTTAACATTTTAAAGCCGATAAACTTTTTAAACTATAGACAAGGCTCCTCTTTTTTGGAATTACTTCATCAGAATTGTGTGCTTCGTTCCTGCCACCAGCTGTACTTAGTGATAAACTTTATTTTCTAAACTGTGGTGAAGAAAGCGTAGCAGTGAAATCGGTCCTGGCTGAAACACTTTCCCTCATTAAACGTTCCGGAAGTTTTCTGGGCTATTCACCGGTACAGGGGTATATTAAAAATTCCTATCATAAAGAAAATAAACACAGGTTTTCGGTATAAACCAGTATACCGCCCAGGCCTACTTGCAGTATAAGGTATCTAGTGCCCAAAAGCTGCATTGAGTACAGACTATTTCAACCATAAAGCACTATTCCGGTAAAATTATGTTGGGCTGACCAATAACAGTCGTGACGTCTCCGTTGCGTTAAACAAATGTAAAAAAATTGTGCTTTACTCAGTCTGTCCTTGCGTATTCATTCGGAGAGCCACTTTAACTTTAACTCACCCCCATTTCCGGTATTAAAAATGCAACGAGGTGCTGCCTGGTGGACCGAGGGGTGGGCGACGGCATCAACTTTTTCTTGCTATTCCAACTCAGACTTGCTACGAAGGTGTGGCTGGGCTTTTTTTATACTCCACAGCGGCAGGACGGTTGATATCGGCTATAAAGACTGAGCCAATAGCAATTGCCGATTTAGATTCAATTGCAGTGTAAAGTTTTAACTGTTATACACTAATTTATGCAGTTTATCGACAAAAAAATGATTCGATTCCCACTCCGTTCTGTATTTCTTATAGCCCAGTTTAGACTCAGAGAAGTGACCCCACAGACCAGATGAGGAATTGACTGGGGCTTAGTGAAATCGTGATTTTTAGTGTGCCGTTCTTTATTTTAGACAGAAAATATTTGCATTTACATCAGAGCACAGGCTAGATCGAGCAGCAGAGGCTTCAAGAGTACGAGATTTATCAACATTCTTAACCCAGCAGCTGACGCTGGCATTTGGGGCGGTGTGAACACACCATAACAGTAAAAATTTGTAAATTTTCGGTATACCACCCATCACTTAGACGGTCTCCTTCATTGTGTTGTGGTCTTCACAGCAATCTCTTATTCTGAACAATCATGTAGCGACAGTGGAGAGGAAAAATTGCCCTTCAACGGGGAGCAACCTTCAGCAGATCCAGAACTTGGCTCAGTGGGAGCGGCCATCTGCCACAGCCAACTTGGCGTTTGGTTAGAGATAAGACGGGAAGCTTGGTTGTCCTCCAGATTTACAGGAGCCAGCTGAGGTGGCCTGGGCATCTTGTTAGTACGCCTACTGGAGGCTTCTCTGGTGAGGTGTTCAGGCACGTTCCACCAGGATGAGACCCAGAGGAAGACCCAGGACAAGATGGAGGGACTATGTTTCACAGCTGGCCTGGGAATGCCATGGGATTCCCACCAAAGAGTTGGTCAAAGTGGCTGGAAAAAAACGGAATAGAAGACGATGGATGGATGTATTTAAAGTGTTCACTCGTCTCTCGCTTTGACATTGTTAAAAGTACAAAACTCTTCCATTCAATCCGCAATAACTCTTGGGAAAGAGTAGGCTTTGAAGAATCCACCAGATCCGTCCTTTAACTCTGGATATTGGTTAAATATGAAACGTTTAAGTCAACCCTAAGATGTATTGCGCTCTGTGAAGTGATTGTATATAGTAAATGTAACTTTTTGGATTAAACATGTTTCCGTTACTTGCTCGATGATACTGTTGGAGATCTATAAAACCAATGTGCTAAAAATAAAAAATTGACAAACTGTAATAAAACTTGCAGAACTGCGTTTTTTTTTCTTTTAAACGTCATCTGGAATCTTCAAAGTATTTTTTTTTTTATCTTTCAGCCTCCTCTTGCTCATACTCTCTTACCTTCTTACTCTGTGTTCAGTATCTTCTGATGTAATCTTGTTTCCCGTCACTTCGTTCTGAGGTTGTTTTTTTAAACCTGGAGTGTTCAAAAGAAATTTACTGAAAATCAACTTCAAAGTCTTTTCTTATTACTAGATAATATAATTTCTACTAACTGATTATTTTTTTGGGGGGGAGGGGGGTTGTTAGAATTTCTTTTGCACCTCTTAGCGTCTTTTCACTAAATAAAGATGGTTGAACTACAAATTTTTGCTAAAAAAACAACTTAAAGGAGCAGTATAGACATGAAATAGCCACAGTCACCCTATAGTAGACCAGGATGTTGATAGTTTGCGTCTGTGGGCTTTAGACGACTTGCTGTAACAGGTCGACCCATTAACTCTGCTCTCTAGAACGGGGTTCTGCAACCTGCGGCTCCAGAGCTGCTCTTTGGACTTTTCACAATAGCTCTTAATCAATTTGCCTAAATATAATAAAGAAACAACAAAAGTTTTTCACAAACGTTATAATGATAAATGCATTTTTTAAGCATATTTTTTCTTCCACAAAAGAATGACACCAAAGATGCCTGTAATCAGTGTTGGGGAGAATACTTCGTAAATGTACTTAGTTACAGAATACTGAATACCTGCTTTAAAATGTATTTTGTAACGTAAATTTTTACTTTGGTGAATCCTTGTACTCTGTATTAAAAACTTGGAATTCTTCCCCTTTAAAAACAGCATTGAATTCTATTAAATGTCACAAAATGCGCTGGAAGCTACTCCAACAGGAAAACAGAGGGCATATTAATGCTAAACATTAGGAATAACTAAAAAACAAAAGTATTTCATCATTTTTGGCACACTGCTACCTCCCAGCGACCAAAACCAACCAAACTGGTTTTAGCAGTAATATCTCTTTACATTTTCTTTTTCATAATTTGAAATGAAGTTTAGCTGTTTTGCAGCCACAGCCAATTAAGATATTTGCGACTTTGTGTTATAAATATGCAAAGTATTGTAAACTGACATTCATCCATCCATCCATCCATCCATCTTCCTCCGCTTATCCGGGGTCGGGTCGCGGGGGCAGTAGCCTAAGCTAGGAGACCCAGACTTGCCTCTCCCCGGCCACTTGGGCCAGCTCCTCGGGAGGAATCCCGAGGCGTTCCCAGGCCAGCTGGGAGACATAATCTCTCCAACGGGTCCTGGGTCTTCCCCTGGGTCTCCTCCCGGTGGGACATGCCCGGAACACCTCACCAGGGAGGCGTCCAGGAGGCATCCTGACTAATGCCCGAGCCACCTCAACTGGCTCCTCTCGATGTGGAGGAGCAGCGGCTCTACTCTGAGCTCCCTCCGGATGACCAGCTTCTCACCCTATCTCTAAGGGAGAGCCCAGCCACCCTACGGAGGAAACTCATTTCAGCCGCCTGTATCCGGATCTCGTTCTTTCGGTCACCACCAGCGTTCGTGACCATAGATGAGGGTAGGAACGTAGATCGACCGGTAAATCGAGAGCTTCGCCTTTCGACTCAGCTCTCTCTTCACCACGACAGACCGGTACAGCGCCCGCATGACTGCAGACGCCCTACCAATCCGTCCATCGATCTCCCGCTCCATTTTTCCCTCATTCGTGAACAAGACCCCCAGATACCTAAACTCCTCCACTTGAGGAAGGACCTCATCCCCAACCCGAAGAGAGCACCCTACCCTTTTCCGACTCAAGACCATGGTCTCGGATTTGGAGGTGCTGATCCTCATCCCAAACTGACATTCATTGCACTCCAAATGGAAAGCTTTCATCCTTGTAGCCATAATTTTCGGGAAACCCATCATAACAACATATAATCAAGCTAATGTCATGTCAGATTCAACCAACACTGTAACTAAGAAAAATTACCTTACTAGCACGATATAGGCCCTGTCAAATAATGGACAAAAAAACTGTGGTAGAGGATTTTGTTTTGTTTTTGTACATCGTTGCAGTGTATTACTTTAGCGCAAAAAAAAAGCAATTAATTTGATCTTACTGAAAAATGTCTGTGTATCTGAGAAACGAACCTCTTTGGGATGCATATTCTGATTAATTGAATATGAATGCAGCAGATACTTATCCAAAATCATAAGTTATCTATTTTCAAAAGATCATTTAAAATATCCAGCTCTATGGACATTTTCTTTATCTGGGCTAAAGGGAAAAAATATGGCTGTTTGGATTGTAAAGGTTGCAAACCCCTCCTCTTAAACAGTATTTCCCATCCCTGATCATCAAGATGATGATGCCATGCATGTTTTATGGTGCGTTCAGACCGCAAGCTTTGTAAGCGTCAAGCAACGCTCGTAAAGGGATTAGTTCAACGCATATACACAAAAGATACATTTTTAAGCTGAAGCTTGCAAAGTTCGTAGGCGGGCCTTTCTCTGCTGGATGCTGTGCCGTCTTACTGTAGTGACGTCGGGCAACGTCACTACAGTAAGACGCTCTGATATGTTGCCGTGCTGCGTCAAGAGCGTTAAGACCGTCAAAAGTTCAACTAGCTGAAGTTCTGCGTTGCTAGCGTTATGAGCTTTGAAGCTTGAAACGCAGGAAAAGCTTGAAAAGTTGACGGAGCCAAAGCTCACGAAGCGCCGCAGAGACAGACGCTCCTCCAACGGTCACCACCGTAGACTTAACATGTAGTCTTGACGATGCTGATGCTGACAAACCCTGCGGTCTGAACACACCATTATTCTTCCTTGCTTTAACATGCCTTATTCAGATGATTGCAGTTCAGAAAAAGCAATAAGATGTCATCTCAAGTTACTTACAAGAAAAGTAATATCAAAACAGTTATACAAACATTCCAGTCAGCCAAAAGTTTTCTATGTAAGTAATCCAGCAGACTATTAATCAGCTATCAGTTGAAATCGGGTGTGCTGAAACTTCTAAAACATGCAGGGCAGCGTGCCTGAAGGCCTGGGGCTAGGAAACAAGAAGAACATCCTCTGAGAGAATGATTGATCATCAGTTAATTATCTTAATATAAACGATAGATTTTGGAGTCTAGAATTGAACATGATTGGTTTACTATCATATCAAAGTAAGCAGCTCACATTGATTCTAGATGCAGTCTTGATTCCATAAACCAATGGTGCAATAAAATCTGTCTTGAGTAGCCATCTTCTCCTATGGGATGCCTAAAATGTAAAAAACAAAAGTCAGGCTAAATGAAAAAAAACAACAAAAAACGACTGAGCAGTTGTATCACCTGTATCGGGCCATTCATGCGAGAAAGCTGCTATATTTTTGACTTAAAACAATTCTGCAATGAATAGAGGATCAAAATCCCTCCACGACATAGTAAAATGTGTTTTGGTTGTTGGCTGCTAAAGGTTGGCTTTAAAATAAGTTGGAGTGGATAACCTTTTGAATAAAATAAAAGGTGATAATTAGTAGAACAAAACATTTTCAGACACTGCTTATGTTTCCCCAACACCAGGATCCCGGCCGAAATCAGAGAAAAAAACGCTGACATGGGGAGCCTAAGTCATGCCCTTCTACTTCCAGGCCATGGGTCCCCTACTGCCAAAACTAATAGAATGAGAGTCAATAGAGCGATTTAAAAATTATTTGAAATGCGCCATGGATTGAACATTTGATGTCCTTGAATTTTATACCCTAATTATGATGCAGAGAAAACGCTGATTTGCGAACAACAGCAAAAGTTACTTTAGGTTTTGTGGGGGAAAAACTTAGCGGACTACAACTGCAGCAGAAGAAAGAGACGAATGGGCCGTAGCTTCCAGGACGAAGAATTGAGCATTAAACGCGGAGAAAACCACCATAAATCTGACCATGTGGAAAGTGGCAGCTATGATGGGGGTGAAGCAGTAGGTGGAGTGAGAGCCAGCATGGAGGAGAAACTCTACAAGCTCTCAGTGATTTTTTTACATGCTTTAGCTAGTGCAAGCTCGCTAGTGCAAGCTCGCTTTAGCTGCGTGACGTCATCTATGCGACTTCTGATTTGTAGCCACTTTAATTGCGAATTTTTACAGTCAAATAAAACACTCAAAATGCACATTATTAGTTATCATTTAAATTGAGATGTATCATATGTGTCATTCAGGACATAAGACAAAGTGGACCAGAAGATAACTTTTATCGCTCCATTGACTTCCATTCATTACGTTTTCGGCCAGGGGACACACGGGCTGACAGGAAGGGGAGGAGACTGAGGCTCCCTGTGGTAGATCTGTATATTCCTCCAATGGTCAATTGCCAGAGTAAGCTGCCATTTTAGCTCTCAGGTAAATTTTGCTCAACATTTTTTTAAAAAGTCTAAGCATCTCTCCTTGTGGTCCCTTACAATTTCACAAAAATGGGAAGATCAAGACATTAAACGATGAAAGACATCTGCTCAGACAAGAGTTAAGAATGCTCTGAAAGAACCAGAGTCCTGTTTTTGATGGGCGAATTTCTGTCATGTTTGCCAGCAGTGCAACTTACATTTCACAGATAGGCTTTTGTATGGATACTCAGCCTGTTTCTTTCTTTTTCTCAATACAAAGCATTTTTACATCAATCTCAGCGTGCTGCTAAGTGAGTCACCCTGCTGCAGACGCAAATCGCCTCCATTTTACACCTAACAACCCCGGTCAGTGTGCTGGGGTGAATGCATACATTGTTTGCCGCTGTTGCTCCTAGCACAGACAGTGTGGGTGTATCAGGGTGTATTGTTGTATGTGGTGCTGTGTTAAAGCCTTTTTTGTGTGTTTTGAATGAACTTGTAAAAAGGTTGTTTGTTTGAGTTTTAAATAAAGTGCGTAGATGGTGATGCCCTCTTTGGTTGAAGAAAATTACATTTATGATCATTTGTTTTTAACCTCCAGACTCATGAGCGGCCTTTTTCTTTCTTTTTTGTCTCCAGATGGATGTGCTCTGATGTTTTTGGAAGGGATAACTCAAAGTGGGAAATTCCTCACAAGTGTTCCCCTCAGAACGCTGCACAGATGTTTTCACCGGGTCAGGAAAGCATCTCCACCTCCCCCGGTTCCACCAAAGGACCGGTCAGATATGGAGAGCTCATCGTGTTGGGGTAAGAGGTTGACCGTTTTGGGTTATGGAAACGTAAATATGTTGATATACCACAATTAAAACCACATACACTGAAAAACGTGATTTCTAAAATTTAATGCAAGGAAATAAAAATGAAAAATGCATAAATAAAATCTAATTCTAAAAACAGAAGAAACACATTAGGACATCTAACTCTACTAGAAGTGAAAGACAATGCAAATAGGTTCTTTTTATTTTAAGAATTTATATATGTATATATATATATTAATCTGTCTGAGTAGTCATGATCTGTAATGGTGAGTTTTTCACAAAATGGGCCAGGGTGAAGTGCAGACCTGTAAGATTACTATCCCTGTATTGTTAATTCAAGCATCTTACATAATGGACTCGTACTTGACAAACCGGCAGACATGCTATATACCTACATGTGGTCATGATCTATCCATAGAAGAAAATATACATGTAATTATAAAATCCAAAACAAAACAATCTCTTAAGTTTAGTCAGTCATAAAGGTGCATTAGTTTTTCAACTAAATGACTTTGTAAAATACTAGATTTAATTTATTTAACACTCAAAATGGTTGGAGTCATTTGTAAATCATCTGTCTTTTAAATTCTATTGCTTCAACCTAAATAGATAAGAGTTTCTTTTTTTTTCCATCACTGCTCATGACTTCTAAATTTTTAAATTTAACTTCCCCCTAAGACAGGGGCGTCAAACGTATTCCATTTTGGGCCACATCAAGACAATGAATGTCCTTAAAGGGCAGGTTTTGGTGGAGAGTATTGATAAAACTAAGGATGTACCGATACTGGTGTCTGGTATCGGGGCCAATACCGTTCCTGCATCGGTTAAAGTTAACCAATACCATGAACCGCTACTTCACTTCATCTTCACGCCTGTGTTTCTCCTCTGCTTCCGGGTCTGTCGTGTCGTGCAGTGAGAGCAGTTAGGTCGCATCTGAACAGCGGTTCGTACAGTGTGAGCACATGAGTCGTGAGCTGTGAACTTTTAACCCTTGCAATTCATTCGTACAGTGTGAGCCGGAGCTGAAGACCCGTGACTGAAAAATCGCACAGTGTACGCCTGGCTTAACAGAGCACAGAAGCACTGCCGAGATTTTTCTGAAGACTGAGGGAAGTAGTACTAACAATAATAACAAAATATGGCTAAATGAAGCCGTTTTGGGGTAGATAATGCCTTATTACAGGCGGATACAAGGAATTCACGCAAGCATAATAACCATTAATAACTTCTTTGAGTTTGAGTTTTTTCCATAAGAGTTGTGACTCAGTTTGGGAACTTTATTTCGCAACTTTGCTGATCTATTTGATAACTACAAAAAGAAAGATAAAATAATTTTTGAAATAAATATCGCAAAAAGGTTCCTAAGAATTTAAAAGGTCTAAAATAATTCCGATTCTTTTATCGTCTTCAAAAAAGTAAAAACAAATCTTGTACAATGATGGATGCCAAAGACAACATATTGAGAAAAAAGCATGGGTCCTTGCAAAGAGCCTTGAGGAACTACACGTATATGGACAGCATAGGCTGAACTTAAAGTAAAGAGGATGCAAACTGATTAATCAAACTGGATCATTTTAAAGTTTTGTTCACATCTTTTAGAAATGGGTGTTTATAGTGCTAATAGAAAGTATAAAATATCAACATGTTTCTACTGCGAATACTTGAAACTGGTTTCTGATAAGTTAAGGTTTAAAAAAAAAAATCATCTATGGAGTCCATCTGATGTTGGGGGTAAAAAAAAGAAATAAAATATTATTCCTTCTTATAAGAACCTCACATGGATAGATTTGTTAGAACACATCCTTCTGCAAGAAAGCAAGAACGAAATTGTTATTTGGATTTGCTGAAATTCTAGGTTCAATATCTAAACAACCGATGAAAACCCCGTCAAGCTACTACATCAGCAGAAAACTAGGCAACGTACTACATCTAGATAGTGCTTAAACCATTAAAAAGACTCAACAATTTTAACCCCTTAACGTTCCGACAGCCCACTCGCCATTTTTACTTTTTAATCCATGATATTCTGATTTATAATTTCCATTAATTTATATGTTTTATATCATTGGAAAGCTAATAGTATTTTTTTAACCATAAATCCCAATAAAAGACACAATCCTAAGTGTGAACAAAGCAGTTGTCTTTGTCACCCACAACCCCATTCTCTCCCAGCCTGCTGTCTCTCACAAATCTGATCCAACTTGAACAAACAGTGTTTTTACATCGACAAGGATCAATTTGATGTTCTCCAATAACATTGTTGCCCTATAAAAATTCCGTTATCGACAGTCTAACACTATCTGCTTTGAAAATTCAACAAATTTCCCTCCCCGGAAGTACGTTTCTCAATGTTTTTTGATCACAGATTTTTATATCATCTGGATTTCCTGATCTAAATCACACTGCGCATGCCCGAAGGGCTCAGCTTATGACTCACAACTTACTTGATCCAATAGCTGACAGGTTACCCTGGTATTCTGTGGCAAAATCGTCAGCTATTGGCTAATGGCTGAAAAGTACCATTCCTATTCTCTCGTATGTGCTTCAAACCGGTCGCGGCTGAGAACAATGGTGATTGAAGCATCAAATAGCCAATGGAATGCTGAAAACGGCAATAGGTCACTGGAGGGGTTGGACTTTAACTTTGCATTAGGAAACGGTCGATGTAAAGAACCTTATCCAAACAAAGAAAGGAAAGGATAATGCACAATAAGTAACCCTTTGAGTGCCGGGTCAAAACACACTTTATTGTTATTATACAAAATTGTGGAAGCCGTGGAGCTTTGTTTGAGACAAGACTTGTGATTTTGGGAGTTTTTTAAATTCTCTACTCCATACGATTCCAGAACAGTCTTAATTTTAATTTGGGTCTGTGTTTCAAAAATATTTTGGGCGGAAATTGCAGGAATGTTAAGGGATTTTAAACGCTTAATAAATTTGCTTACCACTTGGTCACAATTATTGTATGAGCCATCTTAGTCTAAAACATAAGGGTATCATTCATAGATGAATAGATAGATGAGGCTGATACCTGGAAGCTGCTGGTCATGGTGGCGGATTAACCCCCGGGGCTCGCAAATCTCGATCATACAGAGATTACGCAAAGCAATTTATGTCCGTTTTAACATTTTCTTTTATTTTAAATATTTTAAGTGTGGCCAAGAAGAGCCTCCTTGTTATGTACCAGCATTGCTTCATACTGAAGCAGTAAGACAAAGAAGGAAAAAAAATGTTAGGGTGCTAACAGAGGCATTTAGCAGATAACCTGACAGTCAGTCCTTCTTTAACTGCATGTTGGTGCAAGTTTATCCCGTCAGGTAAATTGTTTCATTAATAGCTTGTACTGGTGCAAACAGAACATTTATAGCTTTTATATTGTTTAATAGGCACTGTTCAAAACCATTTTTCTAGCATCAGGCAGACAGAAAAGCTTTGGTTACGCTCAGCATTTATGAAAACAAACATCTAATCATAACTGGCAAAACAGGGTCTTAGCTCAGTCTATCGGCTTATTGTTCGCTTGCTGCGTAACTCTGCTTAAATCCAGTTGAGTGTTGAGAAACCCGACCACAACAAAGAATTCAGCTGACTTCCTGCGTCGGAGCCATTTACTGTGGACACAAGAGTCAGCCTGCGGTTCAGGGAAGTCGAAGGACGTCGGGGAAAGTCGTGGCTACTGCGGTGTCAGACCCTTTTGTTTGCTCTTGTATTGTAGTGTCCACATATGAAATTAAACAGTCTGGGAGACTCTGCAACCCAGCAATTATTCTGCTCATAAGGTTTCATTTTAAACATCCATATAGTTTATGCAAACAGAAGCAGAGTTTTGTGTGACTCAATGGAGCCACACTGGAAGAGTGGGGTGGGGGGTGGTGGGTGTCTGACTTTGTCTAAGGAAGGCGGGGGGTGTTTCTGCATCTGAATTGCAGGAAGTGAGCATTATCCATTTAAAGAATAGCTCAGCTTTTAACTGAGCTGCTGTTTACTTGAACTGTGGCTAAAAGTCTGGGCTGTGGAGATGACCTCCAACTATACTGACTTTTTAATTGAAGCTGCTGTCATCTCAGATGTCACTGAGTTCATAAGGATGAGCATCCTCTTTGTGGTGTTTAGCAAGCTAACCGAAGTTCAATTTGCTTGCTGTCCTGATTGGTTGAGTAGACTGATTATGAATGAATTATAGATCTCTAGCCTAGTTTATACTTCTCAATCAGCGGAGCTGCTGAGACGCGGGGCTCTCGGTTTGGCTCAAGAATGAACAAAATAGAGCCAAGTTTTTTTAAGCATCCATTGAACGCATCAGAGAGTCTGTGATTGGTCAGCCCCAGATCATTTTGTCAGAACGATGCTCTATAGTTGATGTAATCGGTAGTGAGTGCTGCTTTTGCGCACTGGATGCTTTATATTGCAAGGCCAGTTTATCTAATATTGTATTTTGGCGATTTTAAAGGAGGTGTGTAGAGAACAAGAAAAAGACAGCTGTTTGTTTAATTACATGGTTTTTAGAGAATTCAATGTGTAAAAGTTTTCCCAATTCAATCAAAACTGTCATCGACTAGAGACGTCACAGCAATGGTAGGCAAACCCGCCAGACAAGGTCTGCACCCCTTGCTGTCCTGCCGGAGTATTGCTTCTCAACAAGGTTGAAGTATAGAAGTAAAACATCTCCATCAATACAAGTGGGTATGAGTGCAAAATTAGCATGAACTAGGCCTTACTGTATCGCTGGGTTGTCTTATTTTCTAGTATCATTACAGCGTAGTCTTAACTATTGGTGTTAGTTGTGCTGGATCTCTGAACTTGATTCAGAAGTTTCCCAAAGGGAAACTGAATGTTTTATAAGTCATTCCTTCCAAATATTTTTAGAGTCATTGTGGTTGGTGATGCTGTGGGTAGGAAGGATCCCCAGTAGCAGACAGTCTTGCAACAAATCTGAAGAGATATCTGTCAGAAGACTTTGTCTGTATGTAGGCCTGTCACAATAATCAATTAATCAAGAAATCGCACAAACGATTCAAATTGGCTAAATTTTCCCAGCCCCAATAATTCCAATTTGTATGCTTGTCTTTACTTGCATGTATATATATATATATATATATATATATATATATATATATATATATATAGGTCTGTTTTTATGCATATGCTTATGGTTTCTATACCACCAAATCACATAAAGCACCTTGAATCACCTTGTTGTTGAATGTGTGCTATCCAAATAAAATAGCCCTGCCTTGCCTTAATCATTCAGAGGGAGTACATGCATTTCCATAATTATATTTTTTTAAATGGTCTCAAAACGACAATTTTGTCGTTTATTGCAATAATTCCCGGGGCAGTTTATCGTCCAGCAAAATTTTTTATCTTAACAGTCCTACCTATATAACCGCGACGAGCTAACAGTTTAAAAACTGGGCAGCGGAGACGATATTCCACATTCAAACGTCCTGGACGGTTGTTGGCAAACACTGCTAATCAACCTCATTTGCTTTTGTCACAGTTGTTGATGTTGAACCTGCTGCACTTGTGTGGGGTTTTTCAGGGCCCAGTTCTGCAACTTTAATCCTGTATTTTTTTTGTAGTGTTAAGAGGACTGACTATTATGTATGCTTTAGGATTGGCGGGGTGCTAAAGAGATTTTTACAACTTTACGGGACTATCAATCCCCCAGGAATTTCTACAATTATTTACATAAAAATGGAAAACTCACAAAAACAAATTTTTTTCACTGAATGTGATAAAAGCGGATTCTTAATGTTACATATACAAATTAAAGTGAGAGAAACAACACCAGAAAGCAGAGTAAATCATCTACATGCTGCTTAACAATGTTTGGTTGCTTGTGGCTCCATTAAGTTATTTTAACTTGTTTTTTCCACAATGAGTTGATTAGTGTCTGTGGTCTGTGTTCAGGTGTAACGGCTCCCTGCCGTCTGGTGAAAGGGGGAGGAGGAAAAGCCGCTTTACTCTGTGTCGCCGAAACAAGGCGAACGGTGTGAAACCCAGCACCGTTCACACATCCTGCACTCCTCAGGCTGCCAAGGTGAGAGATTAGAGTCTTTCCTGCTGTAATTATGGAAATAAGAGGCACCAGGAAGAGCCTTATCGCTGACATTTTCTCACTCGATGTATACGTTTTGACTTTAACCCATTATCTTGCACACCAATTTTAAGTTTTTATGCTTTAAATATCTTGTAATCATCATCTTTCCTTTTTTGTTTTTAAAAGGCCATCAGCAACAAGGAGCAGCACAGCATATCATACACACTGTCTCGGGCGCATACTGTAGTGGTGGAATACACACATGACAGCAACACAGACATGTTTCAGGTGTGTAGCATCCGTTTTTATCTTACCTTGCTGGTGAGATCACAGGGTTCCCGTTTTTTTAATGCTTAATGTACTATTCTACCTATTTGAGATGTAATATAGGTTATGTTTTAGTTATATGTCCATAAGTATTGAGTGTAGCTTCATAGAAATAGTCTTTCTGTAAGGGCAAAGAAAAAAAACAGAATAATATTGCGCAATATTTCAGACTTGCATAGAAAGATGTATAACACGTATCACCTTGGAAAATATTAACATCGTCAAACTTTTCCTATTTTGTCACATTATAACCAGAAACGTCAGTGTATTTGGGGATTTTAGAGGACAAAAAGTAACAGATAACTGAAGTGGAAGGAGAAGATGCATATTTTTTTAAACATCCATGCAAATACAAATCTGAAAAGTGTGGGGAACATCTGTATTCAGCCCACTTTTATTAATTAATTAAATCAAGTTCAAACAATTTCCTTCAAATTTCACCCAATCAGTAAATGCAGTCCACCTGTATGGAGGACCAAAAGTGACATAATTAAAAATAAAAGCAGAAATAGATTTTTTTTCTTTTTACTGTCTTTATACATTTATACATTTTAGGTATAAATTTATACATTTATTTTTCCTTTTCCTTACACAGGCATTTCTACGAAGGAAATGTATATGCTTTCTTTTTTTCCTTATTACGTGCATTTTCATGAAGAAAAATAAATATTTAGTTTTTCCTTTTCCTTATACGGGCATTCCTTCTTTTTACATTCCCTCGTATCATCTTTTTACTTTACCTTATGCATTTCTGCATCATTATGCAAATGAGGAGGGCTGCCCTTCTTGTTCTTAAGCCTAGTTTATGCTTCTGCGTTTTGACGGAGACTGATTAATGCAACGCCATTATCCGTCAACGCAAGCGCTCTCTGTCACCTACGCAAGGATGCACGGAGTGGAGGCTCAAATTTAAACCTTCCGTCGACGGAGAGCGTTTGCATCCGATTTGTCAGTTTCAGTAACAGCCACAGATCGCATCACCAGAACGGGGCTCTATAGTCACTGTAATAAATAGTTAATGCAGCGTTTTGCCACTACAGAGACGGAGACGAATTGAAAGCGTAGCACCCCCTGCTGTCCTGGTCGAGCAACGCTGAAAAAACAATAGAGAATGAATTGGAAGAGTGTAGTACTATAAACACAAAACGTCTCTGTCAATACGTCTGCGTCTGAGGGCTAATATGTGGTCGGAGAAGCATAAACTAGGCTTAACTCCTCTACTATTGGTCAATAAATAGAAAGGAGCAGTGATGGCTATTGTTTAACTTAGATATTTTGAGTGAGAAGCTACTCCATTTAGCTGCAGACATGAATAATGAAGCTGATCCATTAGATCTCTAGATTTTGGAGGAAGTATATCTATTTTTCTTGATGAAAATGCATGTAATAAGGAAATGAAAAAACAAAACATATACATTTCTTGGCAAAAATGCCTGTATAAGGAAAAGGAAAAACGATATATTTTATTTATGTTTTTTTATTTATTATTATGTCAGTTTTGGTCCTCCATACGCCCGACTGTGGTTTAATCTGTTTAGATCCAGCTACTCTGAAGGATTTAGAGCTTTCCAAATGTGCAAAGCTGGGAGCATGTACCCCAAAAAAGAGCAGCAGTCATTACTTCAGCCGAAGGTGTTTCTCTAAGCCCATGATTTTCAAACTGTGGTACGCGTACCACCAGTGGTACTCAAGCTTTCCCTAGTGGTACTTGGAGGAAAGTTCTAAATATTTTTAGAAAATAAAATACATTCAGAAATGTACCATTCACACACAGTGTGGTTGTGGCTGGCAACAATTACCAATAAATAATAATTTTTTAGGAGTAAATAAGCCTCCTTTGTTATTTGCTATAGTTAAATGGGTAAGCCTTCTCTACTGTATGTTTAGGTTGGTCATGACCGTGGTACTTAGAGAGCTAGACATTTTCTCAGCTGGTACCGACTGTAAAAAGTTTGAGAAATACTGCTCTAAGCTATTAAGCTGAATACAATTGCACACCACACTTTGCAGATGTTAATTGTAAAAAGTGTTGTTATAATCCTGGATTTCTGTCACAAGTCACAAGTGAGAACCAGTGGAACTGGTATGAATACTTTTACAAGGTATTGTATATTAATAAAAAGATGAGGATAACAAAATGGAACAGGAATAATCTCTGGTTCCGACAAAGGCTTCACTCTATACATCTTATGTATGGTTACAGATTGGCCGTTCCACAGAGAGTCCTATTGACTTTGTGGTCACAGACACTGTACCTGCTGGGCAGAGCCTTCCTGATGGTCAGACAACTCAGAGCACAATCTCCCGCTTTGCCTGTCGCATCATCTGCCAAAGGAACCCTCCTTACTCTGCGCGAATCTACGCTGCAGGCTTCGACTCTTCCAAAAACATCTTTCTTGGGGTAGGCTTGGTATCCATAAATGTTTTGTTCTTCAGTGTTGAGCATCCAAGGACTGCATATTGATATCTTTACAGGAGAAGGCAGCTAAGTGGAGAATGCAAGGTGGTCAGATGGACGGACTGACCACAAACGGTGTTCTGGTCATGCATCCTCGGCAGGGTTTTGCCCAGGACTCCAGACCTGGTGTGTGGAGGGAAATATCTGTCTGCGGTAATGTCTTCACACTGAGAGAGACCAGATCTGCTCAGCATAGAGGGAAGATGGTGAGTTGTTGTTCAAACATATCGATCTAGTTTACAACCTAAAGTAAATAAACTGTTTTTAACCAGTGTTCGGCAGACACCCCCAGAAAAGGTCAGCACCCCCTGCGTTCCTGTGCTGCGTTAAGAGCGTTAGGACCGTCAAAAGTTAAACTAGCTGAACTTCTGCGTTGCTGGCGTTATGAGCTTTGAAGCTTGAAACGTAGGAAAAGCTTGAAAAGTTGACCGATCCAAAGCTCACAAAGCGCCGCAGAGACGGTGACGCTCCTCCAACAGCCTCAACCGTAGAATTAACATGTAATATTGACGCTGCTGATGCTGACAAAGCCTGCAGTCTGAATGCACCATAATAGCGGTTAGCTTTGAGCTGCATTTAGGCAGTAAACTGAGGCTGGCTGGAGTGAAGCAGACGGAGCTAAAGCAGGATATTCACAGTCACAACACATCTTCTCTTCGTAAGTCCAAACATGCACTGATTGGCTGCTTACATTTGTCTTAGATGCCATATGCCTCTTATAACACTACTGTTGTTGCTGAGTCACATTTCCAGCTCTTCCTGAGGGGGGTGGGTGGGGTGTTAATGTAAGAGTAGTCCAATTCAATCGCATTTCCCAGCAAGAGAAGCCGAGCGTCTGAAACTAGTTCGACTCCAACCGGACTAAGGTGTATACATGCATTTCAAAAGTCTGATTTCAGTCGGATTAAGGCAATAATTCAAATTTCTCCTGCTGCATGTAAATTTACTGACTGAAACATCAACGGAGAAGTATAACAGGACGTCTCCATCAATTTGTGTGCGTGTAGGTGCAGCCTTGCTGATGGAGAAGTATAAACTAGGCTTAAAAGTAATCCTGATGATCGGGAAGTGTCAAAAGGTTCGATTTTAAAGACAGAAAAATATATATTTTTTAGAAAGATGGGATAAATGAAATGGCTGTGTTCAAAAGGTACTTTTTATCTGACAAACATGCCTCATTGGAATGCATTATCTAGTTGAATATGACCTCACATTGCATTGTAGGAACATCTTTTTGCCTTAAACTATTAAAATGTTTTTATTTTTCAATAAATGTTTATCAGAGCTTGTGCTGGACTCTTTAGTTTTCCATCATTTTGATTGACAGAGTCTTTAAGTTAAACAAAAAGAGAAACTGCATTAAGGTTGTAGAAAAACCCTCTTTGCTAAAATTCAGAAACAGGAAAAAATTAGGCTATTTTTACTAAACTTCAAAAGTCATCTTGCAGAGGCTGTTAAAATAAAACCTTAGCCCAAGTAAAGATTTGAACTTTATGGATCTTTATCGCCACATCTTGGTGTTTTGCAGGTGGATTCTGAGTGTAACCAGCTGGTGGACGGTTCCCTGATTGATCTCTGTGGGGCTACCCTCCTGTGGCGTACGGCAGAGGGCCTCGCCCGCACCCCCACGGTCAAGCACCTGGAGGCCCTGCGGCAGGAGTTCAACGCCGGACGCCCACAGTGCCCCGTCGGCTTCAACACTCTGGCCTTCCCCAGTCTGCGACGCAAGGACGTCTTGGACGAGAAGCAGCCGTGGGCGTACCTGCGCTGTGGACATGTCCACGGCTACCACAGCTGGGGAGGGCGCCGTGAACCCGAGGTGGAAGCGGAGTGCCAGGAGAGGGAATGCCCCATGTGTCGAGCGCAAGGACCCTACGTGCCGCTGTGGCTCGGCTGCGAGCCAGCCTTCTACGTAGACGCAGAGCCCCCCACTCATGCCTTCGTGCCCTGCGGCCACGTCTGCTCAGAGAAGACGACAGCGTACTGGAGTCAGATCTCCCTACCCCACGGCACTCACGCTTTCCACGCTGCCTGCCCGTTCTGCATCCACCCTCTCGAAGGAGAAACTGGATCTGCCAGACTCATCTTCCAAAGTCCACTGGACTAGACACGACTTCAACTTCTGTTTGAAGAGGAAACAAAATATTTGGAAGTTTGCGATTTTTAAGAACTAAGATTAATTTCGTTGAACACAAAGTGCATTTATGGATGAATTCCTGTCACTTTTTTTTATTAAATATGTCTCTGGCAGCGTTCTCCTTTAGAGGAGGATTTCCTCTCAAGGAGCACCTCCAGAAAAACTCTGGGATAGTGGTAATAATTTTTCATTTGCCTTATTTTTTTATTTATTATTTTACCTCTTATTAGTTCTGTTTTTTTTTTTTTGAAGCAGTGCAGAGATTAACAGCAGTAGCATAAAAGTATGTCCTTAGTTAATTACAAGTAACAACAATGCGTGATCATGATTTTGGGTCCAACATAATGCTGGAGTCCCTCCGTGGCTTAGGTGCTGCTCTGTACGTTTTCTGTGACAAAAACACTGTATTTAAAAACAAGAAACAAACTGTGGATTTTTTTTTTTGTTATCTTCCGTTTCAAATCAAGTGTCTTCCTTCCTAAATGTTCCATGACTAGATATAGTCTCTATTTTTATCTTAATGCAAGCATACAGACTTACATTTGGGGGAAACCTTTGAAATACTGTCTTAAGTAGTAATATTTTTATTTTTTTATTTAATTAAGAACTATAAACCTCGGACACCAAAATCCAGCAATTTCAGATTATATCAGCAACAAAGTTTTTTTACCAAACCATTGTTTAGCATTACAGTGCCACCATGTGGCTGAATTTACCACTTTTTGAATGTAAGTGTGGAATCAAAATATCCTCACCATGTACTCCTTGGAAAAAAAATTTATATTTAAATTTAATACCTTAGAATCTTTTTTTTAAAATTATTTAATGTCTTTTTTTTTAAGCATCTGTTGGTTTATGCTCTTTTTGGAAGCTGGTAGATGCAAAAATGATTCTTGTTATCATAGTAAAAACTTGCAGGTTGGATTAAAACTGCGTAACAACCACCATTATAATAACCAACAATAACCACTTTACGGACTGTTTCATTTTAGGTGTTCAGCCAACATCGTTTAAGTTTTTCATTCAGTACTTCTGCACTCTACTGTTTTTGTATTGTCTATATTTAATAAAGACTGTTGATCATTACTTGTGGCCTCTTTTTTTCAATTTAAACAAAACGCATCATGAAACTAGTAACTTTGGAGTTGTATTTGTAACTAGACAAGCTCTCACAGGGTGCAGACCTCCGCCAAGGCATTTTTTTGCATATTCTTTAAATCAAAAAAGGTATTAAGATAGTGCATCTTGAATTGATTTAAAGATGGATTATAATGCAGGGGCAATATATACCCCTTTCGTCGAATGAAATCTGCGAAATATTACATGAGATGCTTGAGTGTGTCATAGTGATGAATCTTTGGGTTTCTCTCTTGGATATTCAATTTTTTTATATGAACAAGCCAAATATAGAGGTCAAGTTGGACCAACAAAAGAGAGCTTAATAGCACAGATTGGTGTGTATTGCTGTTCCTCCTTTAGGGTAACTATTTTATGTTTGTACGATGGTCGATAATTATTTCCGATTTGAGCTAGAGGGTGCTTAAGTTATTGAGATTCTCTGAAGGCTGTACCATTTGCAATCTTAAGCAGGTGATTGGTAATGCATATCAGCTGGCAGACATTTGTCAGTGTGAATACCAGGGGACTGATTACACATCCCTGAGGAATCCCTCTTGCCGTCACTCGGAGGGGGAAAAAGTCCATCTGCCAGTTATAGATGGAGGTGTTAGTTGTGCTGCTGTAGTCTCTGGATCAATTGAATTAGGATTAAAGTAGTTTAAACAAGAGTTCAATATAGGATTGTAGTTGGTTCAAATCATTTACGTAAGGCAATGGAATGGTGGATAAGAGTAAGTCAAAAATCGGATTTTTGAAATCAGATGTACAGTACAAACCCTGGACCATAGACTGTAAAAAAGAAGAATTTGTGCAAAGAAATTATTGGCCAGCAGGTGGCAACAGTAGCATTGTATAGACATAGAGAGAAACTGAATGGGGTGGGAAAAAAAGAAGCTGTTTTGCTTTGCTTCAGCGGTGCATGATGGTCGGTGTACCGGTGCTGCCTTGTTCTGTACGAGTGTTTGTCATTTTCCTCGCAGTTCCTCCAGTGTTCCTGTGATGCTGAGGAGGAGGGATACCGGCTACTGCGCCTTACAAGACAGGTACGGACGCGGCTGTAGCTCCACGGTCGCTGATTTGCTTCTGTTTTGCGTCTGCTCTGGTTGGTTACTCTTTTTTTTTTACCCTGTTAGCCATTAGCCAGCCTACGTGTAACCGCAGCTGTTAGCATTAGCTAGTGGTTAGTAGACAACAGTTATACGGCGCTGTTTCAGCTGGTGATTTTAAAAGTAAAAGTCCGTTTGTTTGTCGTGTTTTTTTATATTTTACTTTTTATTTTGTTGTAACGTTGCTGACAGTTGTGGTGTGGGTAGTTTAAAAAGCACGGGAGAAGATGAATGCTAAGCTAAAGCTAGCTAGTTACCGTCACAGTTGCCTTAACCATGATCTGACAGTTCAGCACAGCAACACACTATCGTATAAACTTAATAATGGTTGCTTGAGATAGCTATTAGACCTAGACGATGGAAAGATTGATATTTCCATCCTATTGGTATTTATTTTTTATTTTACCTCGGATCATCATATTTAATTTCTTTGGGAAATTAAACGTATATTTACATATAGGTGGAAACGAACTGTTAGTTGCAACGGAATCTGTTCTTAGCCACTGTCTTCAGATGACTCTAAATGCATCATTTACACTTTCCCCCCCTTAAAGATTAGCCCGGCACAGATCAGATCAGAACTTTGAGTTTGCTTGTTCTGAATTGTGTTATCAGTCGGAACTCGTAAATCGGTAAGCGTTATTCCAGCAGCTCACATGGACGGACACACCGCTCATCAGACTCTTATTGATTTATGGGAAAGTCCAGTGTTAGAAAGTAGATTACCTGAAATAACCTGAAGGTAGATTACTACTTCAGCAGTATTTTTCAACAAAAGTGGTACACTTTTACAAAACGCAAAACAATTCTGTTCGGACATTCTTAATTTACAACTATTAGTCTTATTTTATAGTACTTATTTGCTTCTAGCAAAAGAAAGTGGGGGATTTTTCTTAAGCAAAAATGTAATAAGTATGGATCAGTCTTTTTCTGACAAATATCGATTACTAATCTTATTTGAGGTCTAAATTCCCCTATGCCTCCGCTTGTTGGAGGCAGATTTAAATCAAAACCCCATTTATGCATGCCTCCCCTATTATAATCGCTATTCCAGGTGCAGTTAAAACATGTTTTGTTGATCTGTTTATGATCAGAAAATGATGGAAGTTTAAATATATATATATATTATATAAGTATTGTTCTGTATTTACCCTCTAAATTACTGACCAGAACAGAATATGTGCTGATCTTTAATTTTCAAAGTGTTCCCAAGAAGAGAATTTGGATGGTTCTTTCAATTATTTCATATTTTTGGGTGATAGAAACTCATAATTTCTTGAGTTTAAAGAATTAATTCAGATGCTTAGCCTAACAACCACATTACTAGTAGTTCTGTTGGGAAAGTTGTGTAAGTTTCATCCAATCCTTTCATCTTTGTGACAGGAGCAGCAGGGGGTCTTGGACCCCCTCAGATTGAGTGGTACAGTTAGAACCGGCATCGACTGATGCGGAACCCCACTGGTACAACTTGTCCGATACTGAGATGAAACACCAATTCTTGGGGTTGGGTATTGTTTGAATTCTGACTCCTGTAGCAGCTGTGACTTTGTGTAACAGGTGCCACTTCCTCTACAAAGATTTACTCTCAATGTGAAGAAAACGACGTGTTGGTGTCAAGCAGAAGATAAAATACTGTGCAGTTAGTTGGATTTCACAGTTTAACGTTTAGGAATGCTACAATACCTAAAGTTGGTTTACCTCAAATCCACACATTATTTTCATTTTTGCAGTTATCAGATTCTTAAGAAATGCAAAACGATTCATATCTCGTAACCTCCTTTAGACTTTGCTACATCACTCTTTTTTTTTTAAAGTTTTCTAAATTTCCCACAAAGCATGTAGAGGTCTGTCGTTTGTATCAAAGCTACTTTTCAACTGTGAGGGACAGAATATAGAACAAAAATGCAGAAAATCACAGTGGTTGTTTTTAAATAATTAATTTCCATTTTATTTTATGACACAGTGATCGTCTATCAACCAGTAAGAATTTAGGCTCCCACAGACCTGTTACTACTTCTTTAAAGGACAACTAAGCACCAAATCAACTTTTTGTAGCTTATAAACAGCATAAATATGTTTCTTATAGTGCTCTCTACATGTCCTGGTCCTTTTTTTTTTGACATTTTAGTGCTAATTAGGTAAAATCTCACTTTTGAGCCTAAAACCGTCTGTGTGGCTCCTTCAGTATATTTTCGGTTGCACTACATTTGAATTTCATTCCTGTCCTCCCAATTTGCTCTGCTGGCTCTGGTCATTGACCAGGTCTCTGCAGGACCTGGTCAATGACCTGAATAGAGCTGGGACCACAGTCTCAAAGAAAACCATCAGTAACACTCCGCCGTCATGGATTAAAACCCTGCAGTGCATGTGAGGTCCCCCTGCTCAAGCCAGCGCATGTCAATGCCTGTCTGAAGTTTGCCATTGACAATCTGGATGATACAGAGGAGGAATGGGAGAAGGTCACGTGGTCTGATGAGACAGAAGTGGAGCTTTTTGGTCTAAACTACACTCGCCGTGTTTGGTGAAAGAAGGACAACCCCAAGAACACCGTCCCAACTGTAAAGTATGGAGGTGGAAACATCATTCTTTGGGGATGCCTTCCTGCAAAGGGGACGGGACGACTGCACCGTATTGAGGAAAGGCTGTATGATTACCATGTATTGTGAGATCTTGGCCAACAATCTCCTTCCCTCAGTAAGAGCATTGAAGATGGGTCGTGGCCGAATCTTCCACCATGACGACAACCCAAAACAAACGGGGCAACTAAGGAGTGGCTCCACATGAAGCATCTCAAGGTCCTGGATTGGCCTGGCCAATTCTCAGACCTGAATCCAATAGAAAATATTTTAAGAGAGCTGAAAGTCTTTCTTTCCCAGCGACAGCCCCGAAACCTGAACGCTCCGTAGAAGATCTGTATGGAGGAGTGGCCCAAAATCCCTGCTGTAGTGTGTGCAAACCTGGGGAAGAACCACAGAAAACACCTGATCTCTGTGATCACAAACAAATGTTTCTGTACCAAATATTGAGTTCTGTTTGTCTGGTGTATCAAATACTTATGTCATACCATAAAATGGAAATTAATTACTTAAAAATCATCCACTTTCATTTTCTATATTTGTGTTTTAGATTCTGTCCCTCACTGTTGAAGAGTAGCTTTGATACAAATTACAGACCTCTACATGCTTTATAAGTGGAAAAACTTCAAAAATCAGCAGTGTATCAAATCCTTGTTCTCCCCACTGTAAATGTGCTTTATTGGGATTTCCAGCTAGCCTCCTGGGAGGCGAGTCCCAATGCCATGGCTTCCAGTAACAGCTCCTCCCCAGTGCCTCGCCTTGCTGGTGGGGGCCGAGATGGGATCCACCGGAAGGAGCATCGTCTCTCCCCTCCTCGCAGCCGAGGCTTTCGCTCCCTGCCTGATGTTTGCCCCAAGGAACCAACAGGTGAGCGGATTGAAGCCCTCTGTTGTACCTTTCTGGTACTCTTTTGTTTCGAAATCAGAAAATCTGTGTTCGATTATTTCTGCCAAAGTTGACCTAGTTGCTCTGGTTGGGTTTTTTCCCCTGGTATTTTTGAGTTTTCTAATTAAATTTATACCTGTATGTGACAATGTAATCCGGTTTTAAGTTGAAAGAGAAACTCTAATTCCATTCATAATATAATATAGTTTTACTGCATACTGGTACCTTAAACCAAGCGTGAAGATGGCATGAAATGCAGTCTGATAAAAAAAAAAAAAGATTTGGCTAACTTGTATGAAATGATTAACTGCTGTGTTGTATGACGTGCAGGTGAGGGGAGGGGTCTGTGCAACGGTCCATCCGTGGTGGCGGAGCATGACCGGTGGACGGTATACAGCTCAAAGGTCAACCTTCCCGCCGCGTTAAACGACCCGAGACTAGCCAAACGGGAGTCTGACTTTTTTACCAAAACATGGGGGCTGGACTTTACAGAGATGGAGGTGATGCCCTCCTTCCACCTGCCAAACATCACCAGGGAACACTTCGGACCATATTTGCAGGAAATGACGCAGGTAATCCCTTGGTTTTATTTTTCATAGCTTGATTTTTCTTTAAATGGACATCAGGTTGTCGCTAACTGTAAAGCTAATGGTTCTAGAACCTCGAAATCGAATTTCCTTTCTTGTTGCGGTTCTTGGGGTTTCATATGTACCATACCAAAAGGTTTGTAACATCTCCAACCTGGTTTCCTATGTCCTCGTTGGACGAGAGGGAAACTGCTGCAGACAAAGCCTCTAGCTTCAGGCAGCGTTATCGAGCCAAACCAGCCAATCGGCTAATCTTATATTCATGACCTGGCCGAGTAGGCGGGGAAAACTGGTCTTTCAGTTGTAGGGCTTTGTTATGGTGTTGTATGGGGTGTTTATCGTGGCTCCTAGGCTATTTTTAGCCCCAACAAAGTGTCATATGCTATATAGAGCCTCAAAGAAAAGAAAGAAAAGTTTCCCCATTGTCAAAAAAACATTTGAGAACCCCTTTAAGACCAACCTGACCAGTGAAAATGTCATCATCACAGTGGGCAGTATTGATCTCTATAGCTGGGGATTTGTTGCAACGTCTCCAAACTGTCTAAATTGTGCTTCAGTGAAGCTACAGTGGCTGCATATATATTCCACAAATGGACACAAGTCATTTAGAAACAAATAATCTGCTGCTTGATATATTCACTGGTTTAGGAAGTGTTCTGGTTATTGGTTGACCGTATGAATCAGTGTGTTCATTTTTTAAAAAGTGTTTTCGGACACATACTGCAGGTACATTTTGTATGACATCCAAACGTCCAAATCCAAGTTGCTGATTTTTTTTAATTCATTTTTTTATTGCAAATTTGGATTGATATATTGATGTTTTTCCAAAGCAAACTCTGTCTTAATGGGTGTATCAAAGACTGAAGTTGTACAAACATCTCAATTCTGCCCTGCTCAAGGCAAAAAAAATCAAACATAAACTATGGATATAGGGAACACTACATACAGTATGTAGGTGGTAATATGGGATAATTCCATAGGGATGTAGATGAGGACGATTCATTCTCTGTTTGAGATTCCACATATTTATTTCTGCGGTACTGAGAAAACGGTCGCACACTCTAACATGGCGTCTCTGCCTCTCTGCTGCAGAGAGGCAGAGACGCCTGTTATCTTATCAAAAATAAGATTACAGCTACGTCCTCCAGCTACACCAGTGTCGCTAAAAGGTCCATGATTCTCCATCATTCTGTAATATTCCCTTCTTTTTTTTGCTAATTATTATTATTAATCACTAAAAATAACTAAGTTTGAAATAATTCTTCCACTACAGTGGCCTGTTGTAGTTTTGTCAGCTCTGATTGAACAACATTTTGGCAACTGATATGCTGACATTTAGCATCCATATTTAATTTCACGAACACAGTGTGCGTCTGTGCTGTTGATGGTTCACAGTGGAGACGAACGGTTGCATATAAATTATCTGAACAACCACACAAGAATCAGAATGGAGCATTTTGGGACTGTAGTTTGTCCTGGGACAAACTGAAGAAGTTCTCACTGACCTGATAGAACTCATCAAGCAGCAGAGTTACCTGAGACTTTATTTTTCTCTCTCCATATTGTGTGTAGACTATTAATGGTGTGTGGAGCAGCTGGCAGCGAGGAATGAGATGCTTTACTGCGGTGCTGTTTTATGGGTTAAAGTCTTTACTGTTACAGAGCTTTCTACAACAATGATCTATTTATTCCTTCTCTCCTAAAGTTAGAAAAATAACATTGGTATAGCTAAAATAACTCCACATAAATGTGACTTCAGTTGCCCTCTGTTACATGAATAACTGTATAAAGTTTTAGTAATTGAAAATAGATTTGAGATGTCACAAAATCATCCGGAGACTATTTCTTTTTTTTCTTTTTTTTTATAGCCCTTTAAAAAACAGCTGAGGTGCTTTACAAAGATGATCAAAAATGGATAGAACAATAAAATGTCACAGTGTTACTGAGTATTGAAAGCCTTTTTGAATAAAAAGATGTTAAGCTTAGGCTTTAGATCGAGAGGGGGCGGAGTTTAATTCTCGGGATATTCAAAAAGAACTGGGACAATGACCTCAGGCATCCACCATAGACAGACCATTTAGAGCTTTAAAAACTAAAGTTAAGTTTTAATATCTATTAAGACCTGTTGATGTTTCTCCACGCTGTCGTGAGCTTCGATCTCATCATTCTGGATGGGTTGTAATGTCGGATTTAAATGGTTGTACTTTGTGTGGTCTGCTTTTAACTGAGTTAGCCGCATCTTAGTACCAGATCCGAACATGGCCTTGGCTTTAAAAGAAGTTTGGCCTAAAATAATTTAATAATTCCATTTAAAACTAATAATATTTAACTTTCAGCAGCATCGTCTTTCTTGCTTATCAAATCAAACTTTATTTACAAAGCTCTTTTCATACAAAAACACACACAAGTTTAAACATGAACATATTTACCCCCCCCCCCCCCAAAAAAAAAATCCCACCCCCATGTGCGGATACACTCACTAATATCCCACAGAAGGGCCACTTAGCTCATAGTTTTTCTTCATCATGGTTTGATTTGTTCTGAAGGATTCATAGCACGACTTCTAAAATAATTGTCCATCTTACTGATAGAATCCTTCGAAATAAGAGATCAAGAAATTTCTTAATTAAATCTCAGGAATCTCATTCTTTTTTTTTTTTTTTTACATTTTTACAGCCTTGTAAAATCAGAAGCCTCAACAATCTCGGTCTTTTCAGCTGGAAATGTACTTGCTGTATCCAGGTTAGGGTTAATATAAACCTGTGAGACTGTTGTTTTGTGAAAGAAGAAGAGGAGGCTTTATCACACATGCTCATTCAGCACGTTTTTATTCCTTATGGTTGTCTCTTTAATTAGCTGTAACAGGAAATGGTTTTGACCTCTCTTTTTTTTTTTTTTTTTATTGAACAGAATCTGTTTTCCTTTCGACTTCTTTTGCCTTCAGCTTGTTACTTCTTTTAGGCATGTAGTTTATAAGGAGGATCATGTGACAAACCGCCAACTTTATAGCACTGTTTTTATTTCCTCCCCCAGGTTTCACAATGATAAATTGAATAAAGGACTTTATAGCTGCTCACATTTCTGTTTCCTTCATCCTGCTGCGTGGAGCTTCTCCAGTTCGGAAAAACCTAATCCATCTTCGTTGTACTCTTTTTATTTTCAGAGGGAACGAATCCATGAACGCTGCAAGGCGATCTGTCCCAATAAAGATGATGTGGATGCAGTTTCCAGTATCGCCACCAACCACGGTATGAATTATTAACTTGCTGCTGCGGAACTGCACTTCTCTTTGCAACCTCTTTAGAACATAAACTCATCAATGGAAATTGATGGTCTGTACAACACACTACTGCACAACACGGCAGATAAAACATGAAGATCAGATAACGGAGGATATTTTATACAAGCGGGTTGTTATAACTTTGAAAAAAAAGTGTGAAAAACCTCATCAGGGTTTAGGAAAACCTTAAAGAAGTCTTATTGTGATTGACCTCTTAGTCTGGGGGAAAAAAAGTCATTACTTCTCATTTGTCTGAACTTGGTACATATTACCCAGAACTGATGATGATGTAGGATCATAAACGCGTGATGTTTTACTGCATCAGTGGATGCTGAATTGCAGAAGCAGCGTGTGACAAAACTGAACACCATTACGGTTTCCATAGTGATCAAAATGGGATGTGGGTTTCCATGGCTTGCTCATCAAGAACAATGACAATTATTTGAGCTCATCAGGATCCATTTTGAAATGTTACCTTTATTTTTCCTGAAAAACTTAACATTTCCTCAAATTTATTTTGAACAAAATTAATTAGCATAGATTACACTTCTCTGACTTGACAAATTAGAAGCAAAGACACTTCCCATATTTATTGTTACACCTCAACGAATTCAATTGAAAAACACTATTTAATCCAAAGGAATATTAAAAGTTTTAATTTATACCAAATGTCTTCATAGAGACGTTCTGAATAGTCAAGGAAGAATTTCTGGTAGCAGTCAGTATTGCAACAAATCTGTGGAAGACTCTAAAGACTGAAGAATGTTGATGTATGACTATCAAGACGTGCTAAAAGCTCAATATCTGGGCAGCAGTGGCGATATTTCACAGAAACACAATGACTTAAATTATTGGCAGGCACTCCTAATCCATCTCATTTGCTTCCGTCGCATCTCTTTAAAGTTCTCCTTCACTGGTGTTTTTATTAATTTTTCAGTGTTCTCTGGTATGAAAGAATGCCCTCTAAGTCTGTTTCTGTCAAAAAAATAAATAATTGTCAGTCTATTTCAGTTTATGCCAGTTCATTGTGGGATGGAGCGTGGAAACTCAATAAGATTTGGGGGCTTGCTCATTAAGATTAATGACATGCAAGTTTCTCTCCTCTGATTGGCTAACTGCAACACTGCTCTTACACCGTCTTTGTTTAGTAAATTCAGTAACATGAGACACAAATGGTGCCAGTATTTATGCTTGGGCGGAGTTTACCACCCAGTTTAGGCAGCATTACCAAACAAGACCTGGACTCCGACGTGCTACTGGCCGCAGCAGGACTCCACCCCTGGAGCTACCGGAGTTACAGTAGTCAGTAAGCCACACGCCGCAGGCGGACAGGTATTCGGCGCCAGTCTCACTTTGCTATAATTTACTGTCCTCCGCTTAGCAGTATGGTTAAATCAACGAGCTGTCTTTTCTGATTTGAGCTCATAGTCTGCTTCGGAAGAGCAGAGCGGGCAGAGCTCACGGTGAGCTATGTAGGACCGTAGATTTAACCAGCAGCAGATTCAGCTGCTGATATTATAATTAATAGTTTAAAGCGTGGGTTACGTTTAACAATGGTTAAAAAACGTCTCCGGGTGGATGTGGTCACAGATATTAGCTGTTAGCCGAGGTAGTACGTTTCAACACAATACTTGAAAAGTAAAACACTACTTACAGCCTTTGAGCTGGTGTTCCACCATTGTGATGTTATAGATCCTTCTTTTAAGTTCAACTTAGAGGCAAAGCCAGTACTGTAAGCCTTTAGCAAAGCCTTTAGCAGCTGCAAGACGCTTGGCTTTCACTTGCCAAAAACAACGTTCCCACAGGCGGTCGAAAGCTACGTAGACGAGGTCATGAATGCTAAGTTAGCATTATGACGTGTGGTTGTTGGGCTTTTTCAAACTCAGGTGTTTTCTGTTCTCTATTCTTCATGTAACTGATTCAGGGATTAGAGTTTGTATAAAATGTTAATACGCAGCATGCTTTCATAACACAGAGTGACTGGTTTTAATGAAATAAAACTCCTTTTTTTTCAAGATTTTCAGTGAAGGAGAACCTTAAATCTCTGTGTGGACATTAGAAAGCCGGGCAAAGAGATGCTGGAGTAGGGGATATGACCTTTCCCTGCTTTCATTGATGGCAGAGAGATTAAAACCACTCTCTGTAATCTGCCTTGCCAGAAATGTTTTTTTCCTTTTCCTGTTTTTTAATCTACCTTCTTTCGTCTTGAGGATGAGTGGTTTCAACAGTGACTTAGATTGACTTTTTTTTTTTTAGCTTATAGTTAGTCATTTTTTTATTTTGATATTGCTTCTAGCTGCATCTGCTTAAACCCTGGAACAGTTGAAATAAGTCAGATTGCTTTTGTTCTCATTTTGACGTCTTTTTATTTGAAATTTTCCACTATTATTATATGAATTACGTTTTTTTAAAAGTTCCGCTTAATTGAGGGTGCTACAATGGCCCCCTATAAAAGGTATTAACTTACCAATTAGGTGAGGTTGGGTTTTATAGAGAGCAGTGCCTAACAATGAAGATAACTTTAAAAAAAAAAGTTAGGTCTGTAAGGTGTTTAGTGGTTATTGCTTGTGTGTTCTTTAACTTGCCATCATCTGCAAACTAAGTGAGCTTTTTTGTTTGGAATTAAGAAATTCAGTTATCTGGTGGAAATACAACCAGCATGGGACCAAATGCACATCTCCTTTTTGTAATGTTTGATGTGGCATGAGACCTCACTGCCCATACACCTAGATCTATACCTAGATGTTTTTTTTTAAATGACTAAATGAAAAATCTTATGTCGTTTTGCTGCAGACAAATCCAGAGCCGAGCTAGACCAAGTTCCAAAGGTAAGGATTCTCTTCTTTATCATCTGCCACTATTTAGCCTTTAAAGTTTTCTTGACCCCTTTTATTTTTGGCCCTAGCCATCTATTTTTTGTGGGTTTTGCACGATACACTGGTTGTTTATATTTTTTCAATTGCACAGATAACACAAATGTCAACAGTGAAGATGCAAATAGACATTTGAACATAAAGTGCAAGCTACAAACCCCCGCGCGCGCGCAAAAAACAGGACAATATAGGTAGTAGGATCAGCTAAAAAAGAAAACGTACAAAATACTTCATTATCAATAGAACAATCAGTACCAGGCAGAAAGTGGATAACACCGAGGCAAAGTGAGTTGAATAGAAAAGCATTATGACGAATCCTCTCCAATTGCAACAAACTTGTGATTTCTGTCAACCAGGTCTTAAAGGAGGGCACACTTTCATTCCTCCATACAGTTAAAATATTTCTTTTGGCAATAACCAATCTATGTTGTACTGTTTTTTTAATGCTGAAGATGGGTTACATTGGTCATGATCTGTAACCAGAATTTGCTCAATTTGGGTCAAGACCAGAAGAGATAACCAAGAGTGCCTTCTGCCGTTTTACATTTGGGACAAGTTGGAGAAACAGTTAGATCCAAAGAGTGTAGTTTAATGCAGGAATAGTGGAGTCTATTGGTTACCTTGAATTGGATAAGTTGATGTCTGGAGTTTATTGAGCGGCTGTGGATGGCAGGAAGACGGGTATCCCAGTCCTCGGCACTAATTGTAATAACCAGGTACTCTTCCCAGGCTTCCTTAAGATGGTCCGTAGGGACAGGTTCCTAAGCTGTAAACATGGTAACAAGTTTCTTCGAGACTGGTTCGTTTATAAGCTGCGCATTTACAATTAAGGCCACCATGATGCATGTAATTTCTGCACTGTGGAAAATGTCTTGCTTTATAAAATATTCAATCTGCTTATGCAGACAGAACTGCTAGGACTCTGAAGACTTGTAGAAAAGCAAGATGGAGGGAGCAAAGCACCAAAAGATCTTTAGGACAGCAAGATGCAGAGACAAATTTAGAATAGTAATGTCTAAAATCTAACATTTTAGTTTGACCCTTAGTTTAAAAGCTTGTTTGCTTAAAGTTCACGTAAAAATAAGCATGTGAATATTCTCATTCATCCAGGTCATGGTTATCTCAAGGAAATTTCAATCAAAGAAAAACAACTGTGACTCCAACGACTGTCGTTATAACACAATAGGGCACTAATGAAGCCGAAACCTTACCTCCACCAATAGGTGACACGCCAACGACCGTCGTTAAGACGTGGAGCACTAACGATCCAATGACATAATCAGTCTTGTAAAAGCCCTCCAAGAGGTTAAATAGCTGAGTCTCCACACCAGTTAGTTGGACCAGTCCCAGCCTGGTCAGCGGCAAGCATGAACTGATGAACCCTCTTTGATAAGAGGTGAAACGTCTTCCAAGACAAATTACCAAGTCCACTTGCGTTCGATTGAAATTTCCTTTAGATTCACGTAAAAATGTTATTTCAAGATCCAAACCCGAAAGGCCTTACCTTCACCTGTGGTATAACGGCTGCTGCGTCTCTGCATCAAAGGGGCCCAGTTTGTAGTATCTAATATAAATAAAATGAAAAATACATGCAGTATGTGAGAAACAGATGAGGTTAATACATATCACTTAAGCGGGGAGTGTTTTAGCATACATTAATCCTATGAAGGAGAGCAATCTTGTGTTCCCTGAATTAAATCCTGAAGGAGAAGGATGGTAGGGATGATCAGAGGTTTCTTATATATATATATATATATATATATATATATATATAAAAATGTATATATATATTTGTTGTGATCCAAAATTTAAATATGAGAAAAATAGGTTTTGGATGGTTTTATTATGTGAAAGATTTTAAGTAAATTAGTGGAACAAGAAGTTCCATCCAGTAATGTGTCTTTTTCTTCTTTTTTATTTATTTATTTTTTTGTCTGTGTGGATGTTACAGATTTTCATGAGACCAGAGTTTGCTTTGGAGGATCCAGCTACCTTCAACGCTGTCCTGCCTTGGTCACACTTCCACAGTGCGGGAGGGAAAAGCAGAGATGTAGCCTCCTCCAAACTCTTGCAGGAAAAGGTGAACCCACAACTGAAGCCTCATTCTACGGCACCACAGTGTTGAGCTTACCCTTCTTTTACTTCTCGCAGTTGACCTGAGTAAAAGCTTTGTAGAATGAGGAATAAACTCTTTTGAAGTGTTTAAGTTAATAAATTAAACATTTTTCATCAAGTCATGTGCAATAGAAAATAAGGATTTAATTTTCTTCCTGCATTCCTCCAGCTGAGTCACTACTTGGATGTAGTAGAGGTCAGCATCGCTCGCCAGATCTCGCTGCGCTCCGATGCTTTTTTCCACGCTATGTCCTCACAACATGAGCTGCAGGACCAGCTGCAGGAGACGCAGCAGGCGGTGGCTGTCCTGCGGAGCCGGACGGCAGCCATGGACCGGGTCATGTGCCAGGGTCCTCTCCAGGCCCTGCGCACCGCGCTGACTCGCAACAACTGCGTGAAGCTGCACAACAAACTGAAGCTGATGGCAGCGGTGCATCAGACGCAGCCCACCGTGCAGCTGCTGCTCTCTACCTCAGAGTTTGTTGGAGCATTGGAGCTCATCTCCACCACCAAGGAGGTGCTGCAGCAGGAGCTGCAGGGAATTCACAGCTTCAGGTAGGAACAGAGCTTTTTTACTCTTTTAAAAAATATTTGTTTTTGGTGCCGAAAATCTCCGGTTACATGTGGAGGACAGGCTAAAAATATCTCAGTTTTCTGAGATACCCAGCTACGTGTGGACAGGGCCTCATTATAAACTGTATCCACTTCTCCTAAACTGGGGTATGTGTGTTTGTGTCCCTCAGACATCTGGGCTCCCAGCTCTGCGAGCTTGAGAAGCTGATCGACAAGATGATGGTGGAGGACTTTAGCATGTATTCCCGCAGTGATCTGAACCGCAGTTTGAAGGAGGAACCGCAGGTGCTGGAGAAGGTCTGTTTTTAAAGCATTTATTCATCCGGTTTGACTCATCTGGCATTTACTTCTAAAAAACACCTTAAGCAAGTTACAAAAGCTCAGCTTTCACTTCCTTACAAAAAAACTGTTTAGTTTCCACCCTTCTCTAGACCAGCACGGGTATTTCCCACAAATTTTAAGTTTTTTTTTTTTGTTGTTTTTTTTTTTAGCAAAGCTGGGGAGCCAAGTCAAGTTTCTTTTTTAAAGCAGCAAAGTGCTGTACATGGGGGGGGGAAACAAATAATAAAATACAACAATAAATTGAATAAAACTGGAGAAAAGTACAATATAAATACTCCTACAATATGAAATACTAAAAAGTGTCACCACAGCTGATCAAAATGGACTTCAATCACTGAAAGCTCAGCTAGAATAATAGGCTTTCATTTGTTATTTAAAGATTATTCCAGAGGGGGATTGTCTCACCAAAAGCTGAAGTATGTACCATAATTGAGGAGCAGCAAACAGAAAAGCACGTTCCCCCTGGTATTTCATAGTTTGTTTTTGGAATACGCAAAAGCAGATGATCAGCAGAGTCCAATGCACGGGGAGGTAATTGGTGAGTAACTCTGAGAGGTAGAAGGGAGCCAGATTATGAAGACCTTTGTAACCAAAGAGCAAAAAAATGTAAACTGAACAGAGAGCCAGTTTAATTTTGAGTGATATGAGATGATCTGGTTGTCCAAAAAAAGTGCTGCTGCAGACTGAACTTTCTGTAGACGGTCAAGTGAGGACTTGCTAACACCAAAAAGGACAGAATTAGCATGGTCAAATCCAGATGTGATGAATGCATGAATAACTAATTCCAGATATTTTCTTTTAAGAATGTTTAATGGTAATGTGACAAAATTAAAGAAAAAAAAAAAACAGGATTTGATGGTGGCATTAATTTAACGCAGCATTGACAAATCAGAATCAAGTTTATTACCCAGGCTGGTTATACAGTTGAGATTAATGGAAAGAGATGTGGGATCTCAAATTGGATTAAAAGTAGAAAATTAAAAGCCTGTTTTTAACTTCTGATAGTCAGTCCAACAAAGAACGCACTGGATCATAAGGAATACTGGAGAGGTAGATTTGGCCAGTCATCTGTGCACTTATGGTAATTGACCTTGTGTTTTCTCAGAATATAACCCAACAGGAAAATATGTGTGTGTAAAGACAAAGGGTCCCAGTATTTAACCCTGGAAAACGCCACCCTAGTGAGAGGGAGAGATGAAGAGGAGTAATTATTATGTATAGGAACACTTTAGTCTCTGTCAGGCATGAACAGAGCCAGTCCAGCGTTACACCCTGAAGAAAAACCAAGGGGTCCAGACGCTCAATCATGATGTGACTGTATCAATGCTGCGGAGAGGTTAAGAAGTAGAAGTGGAACATGAGTGCCTAAAGCGGTAGCACTTAGAATGTAATTTAGTACACAAATAACGGTGGATTCTGTACTATGCAGAGGTCTGATACAAGACTGGAAATGGTCTAATAAACCATGTTCATCCAGGTGCTGCATTAATTGGTCGTACATAACTTTCTCCATGACCTTCAATTTAAAAAATGCTTAATTTGGAAATCTGTTGCTTCTGTCTAATCCTGGTTTCTTCAATAGTGGTATGATGACGGTATATTTGAAAACATGGAACAACACCAGAGAAAAAAACCTCTTATGAACGGTGTTGTGAATAGATTTCAGGTTGATGGACAGATCCTTCCAAGTCTGGCATCTGTTTTACAAGAATAAACCAGTATTTTTTTTTTTCTTTCGCTCTTGAGTTTTATTTTTAAACTGTTTTATAACTTTAGATTTGATTCTGTGTTTAATGGGTGCTGTGCTCGTCACAGGTCCATAAATCAAAAGCTGACTCTCAAAAGGTGGGACACATACACACTTTCACATCTTACAGGCTGAATCAGATTTAGCCAATCCATAAAATCCAGTGTGCTGCTGAAATCAGTCTCCAGGTTTTGAATCAGCGGTTAAACCTGCATGAAGATGATTGAGTGTTTGCCTTGTTGGTGCCGTCTACCTACTTTAGGCAGATCCAGAGCTGATTGTTGATGTTTAACCATGTTTGGTCTGTTTCACTTGATTTGCTGCCCATTTTAATTATCGCTGATCTTTTTCCTTTTTCTGATTAACGATAATCTCAGCATGTAGAACAAGAGCTTATACTTAATCTATTACTGATGTGAAACTGAGAACAATCTGCAGCTAAGACCAATCCAGCTTCCCCTCAGTGTTTCTGGATTCAGGATCCTGTGCTTGTTCCTTGTGTTTAAAGGAGCGTCTGGAGTCTCTGGTGTTCGGCCTGCTGCGGCAGAGGAAGCTGGACTTCCTGGATATTTACAGCGAAGAGATGATCACAGCTGCTAAGGTCATCATCTCACAGGTGCAAGTCCTACTGCAAAGTGCCAACATCAATTTTGAACTATGCATCGCAGACCAATATATTAAGCTTCTCATTTGTTTGCTTTTTTTTGCAGTGTGTGGCAGAGTGTGTTGTGCATATCGAAGAAATCGACACTGAAGTCATCGTTAAGTAAGTCACCTGATCTATCCTTGAATCCTCAGGTTGTTTAAGGTGTTTGAAAACAGATGGATCCTCATCTTGAATCTGTTCTTTCTTTTCTTAAGTCCCTAACTAAGCTACCCAAGTGAATGCTTAAACTGACTCTTAACAGGGAGTAAAGACCAGATCAGTGTATATAAAACCTGTGTAAAACAATAAAACTTGACTTTTGAGATTTATAAACACACTCTTAGGCAGCAGCTCCATAAAATCCAAACATATTAGGACAGCAGAAAAACTATTAAAACTCTTAGTTTTTGGAGAGAAAAAAAAAGAAGCTCTAAATGGTGGGAAACAAACACAACCCATTAATTAGAACAAACCCTCTCCACTATGAAACATGGTGGTAGCAGTATAATGCTGTGGGGATGCCTTCCCTGTTCAGGGACATACAGTGGGTTTACACACAGTAAGAGAAAACCAAATAATTGTCTCAGTCCAACTAAATTCAGAATCTTAAACGGGAACCTTGATTGGACTGAAGTTGAACCAAACCGGCCTCCTGCTAATCGAGCTAACACACCCAGGTAATATGGTTATAAAGCTGAGTTTCTCTGCATGTAAACTGCATCCCAACTTAGTTAAATTTTTTCTGAGTGACTTGAACATGAATAAAGGCTTCAATTTTTATTAATATTTTATTTTTCCTCTAATTCACCATTACTTGTTCTAACAAGCCGAGAAGAAAATGAAACCTTCTTTCAAATTCATTGTATTTTTATGTGTGGTCGAAGTATCCGTGGCGGCAAGTACTCAGATCCGGTTATTGGTTTGAAAACAGCGATATCTTTGCATCCCTACTCCGAGTAGTTGAATACAAATTGAATTCACTCTTTACAAAATTTCGTCTGTTAAATGAAATGGAAGTCAGAATCATGTTCTTTTTTTTTTTATATCCTTTCCACATCTAAACTACATGTTACTTTTTGTTTGTTGCATTTAAAAAAATAATTATTTGTTCATTGTGACAAAACCTGAAGTTCAAGGGGCCATATCATGCCATTTTACAGCTTTCAACCTCCGGGATATAAATATATATGATAAAATGTTACCTTTGGTGTAATATAGTATTAATTTGTCCTGAAATTTAAATTGTATCCTGGATTAATTGTTGGACTGAGAAGTAAAACCCCTTGTTTCTCTATAATCCTGCCTCCTACAGGATGTAAAATACACATAGTGACGCAAAATACGTCACAAAGTTACCACTCAGTCGTTTTCCAGGAGAGGGTGGTGCAGCTGCTCAGAGAGCAGGATTCAGGAGGATTTCTCAGAAATGAGTGAATTAAGCCAAAATCCACCGGGGCAGGTTTTTTATGAGAAAATTGCATTACCGGTTGGTTGAAAAGTCAAAAAACTTGATTTTGCATGATATAGGGCCTTTAATACAAATATATATCCAATTCTTGTTATCAAAATATACCAAAGTTTCCAGACTTGCCTGTTTGTCAACCTTAATGTAAGTTATTGTTTTTAAGGCTAGCTGATCAGATGCGTCTGATGACCTTCCCTCAGTGGTTTGAGCTGCTGGAAAACATCTTTGAGAGTTTCCTCCTCTTCCTGCTGAGAATCAAGGTGAGGCAAAACTCAGTTTCAACTTTTTTTTACATTTTTTTTCTCAGACTAACGCTCGGGTTAATGCACTGTGGCGACAAACTTTACATGATTAATTGCAATGTGAAACACTGCAACCAATGGCGATAACATTTTAGCGGACAGACTGGGGTAAATATGGTGCCAGTAGCATTTTGCCCATGAAGTGTGACATTTACTCAGTGGGATTTGAAGGAAATTGTCTCAAGCTCTTAACCCTTAAAGCTGCTGGATACATTTTGCACTGCATGGCTGAAACGTCACCTCCCACCATCTCGTTTCTGAACACTTATGAATGATTCAAATCACAATTAAACAATTGTATAATGTGTCACACCATTAATGAAAACTGTTGTTTTCTTCCTTTGTTTGCTAGGATACTTTAAATGTGATCAGAAATGTAGTTCTTCAGGTTCTGTCTTCAAACCACAAGATTCGACTCCTGGCAGAAACCAGTTCAGTACCGGTGGTCCAAGATGCCTCCCAGGGTCCGCTGGCCCTTCAGGGGGAAGCTGAGCTAGCTTATCTCACCCATGAGGGTCTGTTCATCAGCGACGCACTGAATGAAGCCCAGCAGCAGCAGGAGTCCGGGATGGCAGGTCAGGATCAGCGCTCCGCAGCGGGCTCAAGGTTCCAGCAGAACCGGACTGAAGCTGCTGTAGAAAGCGACTCTTCCTCCGGGATCACAGAGATGTCTGCTTGCCGAGAACACAGTTTAATGTATGTAAAACAGTATTTTCTTTTTAACATTTAAGTTGGAGATGCACCAGTACTGCTATTCTAATTCTAATGTACTCTATGGGCTGTGTATTGGCAAGAATCTGTCAATACGATATGTATCACGATGAAAAAGGGGACGATATGATATATTGCGATGTATCGCTATACCATTAAGAAGATTATATGTTGTTATTTAAAAAAACTGAATTTAATTGTAGAAAAACTAACCGCATTGTAAAACATCCAGATCTAGTTGATCCACTGGAACGAAGAAGGTGAAAACAGCCGCCATCTTCCAGTCATACTTTTAATTTTACTAAAAAAATTACTGTCATCATTAATGGTTCCATTGTATTTCTTAAAAATAAAAAATCGATACCTTGGTTTTGAATATTGATACGATTTTGTGACATAAAATATCGCAATATATTGGCAAGTCAATAATTTCTTACATGCATAATGTACTTGTATCTGTTAAAGCTAACTGTTAGCATGAACCAATACTTAATTCTATACTCAATACTCAATACTACTAAATTTTGATATCACTAGTTCAAAATGTTGTAGCTTTTATATGGTTGTAGATAAAGCTATATTGTAAATTAGAAAAATCTTGAGCATGATCCAAAGTTTGTGATGGGAACAAATTCACAGATTTCTAATTTGCATATTATGACATCATCAGGCAATGGCAATTTTGGTTTGCAATTATTTTTACTGGCCTTTATCTTTTTTACGTTGTTTAAAATGTACTTTATTTTGAATATTATTATTTCAATACTCTACATAGTATTTTCTACATATTTATTTTTAGTATTTATTGCCATTTTTTTTTCAAAAATAGTTGGACATATCTGTTGATTTCCTTTGTTATGAGCCTCCATTAGTCTATTCACCACATAAAACAGAATAGAAATTATTGGGCTCAGAATTTTACAGAGCCATCTCCAAACTAACCAACAGGCTCATCAAATTGTCTGATTCACTATTGATGATCTTCATCAAACTCTTCCTCATACCTCCCCATCATCATCATCATCATCATCATCGTCATTTGCAGCGGGAAAGTGAACTTTACTGCTGTTTACCAGCTTATCAGCAGTCTGATTTCTCTCGCTTTTTTTCTACTGTTACTATTTCCACGGATTTTTACATCCCTTCTTCTTCTGGATTAGCGTTGTTATGACCACCCTGCTTCCCGATCACATACCGTTCTCCCAGCGGGAAAACGTGACATCGCTGGGAGAGCACCTGCTGCTGCTGTGGATCGTAATAGCGAACGGGATCGGTCGCCCGGCTGCAGCTGTGCACTGCTTGAGTTTCGCTTTCTTTCTACTTGGACAACTAAACATCTTGATCAGAGGCTAAACATTCCTCTTCAGAATCTGAAAAAACCACTACGGTCCTGTGGGGAACTCGGACTTGACGCAATATTGCAACCTTGGCGCCTAGAGGGTTAAATTCGGGTTTAATAATCACAATATTTAGTCTTTACTCATATTATCACAATATGTGTCATTTTCTCAACACATCTTTGAGTCATTTTTTCCAACATTTGCAAGCTGTAGACTCTGTCTAGTCAGATACATATATTGTGTAATTTATGGTTTTTAGTTTTCCGTTCAATTATTTCAATCCAACTAAATGGAACATTCAAAAGATGTCACCAAAATTACTCTGTCCCCTTTAACTCTTGCACAAAAAGTCTATCGAATTATATCGAATCGTATCATAATAGTTGAATATCATGTATCGTATTGTGAGATTAGTGTATCGTTACAGCCCTACTTCCTTTGCTGTAAGCACAGATAGAAATTGCCTTCTACTACTTGTCAGTGATACTATGAATGGACTAAATTAAAGGAACCAAATAATAAACTAAGCAAATGTTGCATTGAATTCTGGAACTCTCCCATCCACTTGAAAGAAGAGGTTAATGGCGAATATGCTTTTGTTCAGCTCTGGGGAGAACTTGATGCCCACAGATCTGGAGCTCAACCGTGTCCTCAACAACCTCCAGGAGCTGCTGCACGTGGCTTCTGACGTTAGCCACGACCGCTGCGTCAAAGTCCTCACGGCCAGAGCCAAGGTATGATACAACGTGCTGCAGCGTGAGATCAGCGTTACCGGAGAATGCACTGGTTTATGAGTTCTTGGGATGTCTGCTCCGTTTCATGAAGCCTTCCTTCCGACAGGACGGTTCCCTGGAGCGGCTGAGCTCAGCGGAGTTTGTGTGTCTCTCTCAGGCGGTGGAGGGCTTTGTGAGGGATACAGAGGAGCTGTGCGGCAGGCGGAGTGTCTCCCTGAGGGGGGCGCTGCATAGCCAGGCCAACCGGTTCGTCAACCGTTTCCATGAAGAGAGGAAGACCAAACTCAGGTAAACCCGCTGCGCTAGCCTAGCAAGTTTGCATCCACATGCACACGTATTGATGATCAGACGTTTTCCTTTTATATCTCTCTGTTGGTGTGTCAGTGTCGCACAGCAATTCCTCGCCGGGACAGCAGGGGGTGTAGACCTTTTCTGGCGAGTCTGCCTACCATTTCAGAGGAAAGTTAATATTCTTCAGCTTGTAATCACATCCACTCAGAGAGCAAAAAACAAGTTTTGATTGATATAGAAAGCTTTTTACTGGAAGTGCAGCTCATAGAATACTCTAAAACACACGTGAAGAAACACAGGTGTCTGTTTTGTTGCTCTCTACAAGTTCTGGTGTTGAAAATCACCAAAAGACCATATAAACCAGATAAAGTGGCCTTCCAATGGAAACCATCTAGTGCCCAAAAGCTGCATTGACTAGTAGTTACATCGACTGTAGAGCAGAGTTGTGGTGAGATGATCCGGGGCTGATGTTGGCCTGACCAATCACGAGGTGCGCTATCTGTTGCGAAGAAAAGTAGAGCCGTTGGGTCGACGGATAAGTTGTCTCCGCAGACGGAGAAAAATAAACTAGACTTTAGCCAGTTTGCACAGTAAGGCAAGGCAATTTATTTGTACAGCACTCTTTCAACACAAGACAATTCAAGGTGCTTTACGTGATTAAAATTGAAATAAATCAATTTGATGATCAAAATACACGAAAGCAATTACAATAAGACAGTAATCAAGACAATGCAACAATGTAACTGATCCACGAACTGATCTTGCTATAAATGCTCACAGTTCAAAAAACCCACAAAGCATGTACAGTAATCACGAATATAGTTCGTGTGAAAATTAAAAACGAGCAAGTAAAAACAGTTACTCATAGGCGAGTCTAAATAGGTAAGTTTTAATTTTAGGCTTAGTAGTGCACTGATTCAGAAGGGAAAAAAAATGTTGGGTTTTAGAATAACATTTTCTTTTCCATTAGATTTTTTTCTTGAAAGATTATGATTGCAATGAGCTAATTTAAAGCTGACATTTGCTTTGGTTTAACCAATCAGATCAGTTTGGCAGCTACTTTATTGACCGCATCGTTTGCAACCCTTTCGTGCATACTGCATGAACAATGATGGAAGCGGATCCAACGTTTCTCCCTCTTACTCTTCCGGAAAAAAGCTTTCCAAATTTGTATAAAAATAGAAAAGAGGGAAGAATATTTGTATCTACTCTTTATTTAGCAGCAGGCCCAGAGACGGCGAGGACGTCAAAAACCTGTGAAGAGTCCAACCCCGTCATTGGTTGGCACGCATCTTCCTTTAAATTCGTCAACAGCAATGCTCTTAATTAAAAAACATGAGTGAAGATATTTAGCAGCAGACGTGAAGCAGATGAGACAAAGTTTTCAGTAAGCCTTCACTACGGTGAGTGAGGAGCTTTTTATCATATTTGTGCTCTTTTGAGTGTTGAAAGAGGCAGAAGTTGTTCAAGTGAAGAGTTTTGCTTTAAAAAAAAAAAAGTAAATGCTGTTGATCAGAGACATGACTTCCGTGTTGGTAGGAACCTCTGTTGTCCTGGTGGTGAATTTTTTTGCAGAACTCCCCAGGCAGTGGGAAAGTGTGAAAGGAAAGCCTCTCCTTTAATGCATTTGTGTTTCCGTGAATACTTTGTCGACGTTTGTCTATTCGATCTTGAATCCATCTGCCATACCATTTTTGCTTCTTCCTTATCTGTATTTTTTTTTGCAGATTTATTCTGCAACAAAGTGGAAATACAAGCCATATGTTCATATTAAAGTTTCCGCATTTTTTTATTTAATTTATTAAGTGGGCTTAAAAAAGGAATGAGAACCACCATAAATGTTTAGAGAAGAATTGTATTTTACATTTGCAGCTTTGCTGTCCTCTCACCTTGTTGAATTTCACTCTTTCCTGATGCGGGGTACGTTTTCTGATGGTTTGCTGCTGTTATTGTTGTTGCTGTACAGCCTCCTCCTGGATAATGAGCGCTGGAAGCAAGCGGAGGTTCCAGCAGAGTTTCAGAATCTGGTTAACTCCATTGCCGATGGCAAAATATCGCTACCAGACCGCAAAGTGTCAGGTCAGCTCAAACAGCAGCTCATTTTTTTTTGTCTCCCGTGACACACGTTACATTCATCACAGTCTGTCCATTTGGGGACACATAAGGGCATACTTTCTGTAATCTTTCCTGTTCCATAAAACACTAACAGTATATAAGTTTTAGAAACAAGTAACTGAACAGACGTGTATTACTGCTACTTGTTCTACAGGCCCAGAGGACAGAAAACCTGCAGACTTTCTGGTTGTTAATGGCCAGAAATACGCTGTTGTTGGGTAAGTTTCGTCCCACATTCAGGGTTCCGTTGAGGTTTCCTAAATGGAGCCCTGATTGTGTTCTGATGCAGATCAAAGTCGGTGTAAATGTAAAATGAGGGCACCACCCAGAAAAGGTTTAGAAAAGCTCCTTTTGTGTTTGTTCAGAACTGTTTTGCTGCTGATCCGGATCTTTCTGGAATACTGTCAGTGTGTGAACGACATCCCATCCATCACCACAGACATGCTAACACGTCTATCAGACCTGCTCAAGGTATGAAGATTGAAAGGGTGACGTCTGAACCGGATTGATCAGAACCAGATTACTATGACCGCTTGTATATCATGGTTGCGGTGAGCCACGGCTAACATTTCTTGCTAGATCGAGAGGGGGTATTGCACGAAGCGTGCTAACTCCAAAAGTCAGGCTTACTTTGACAACCCTGGGTCAATTTCCCCAGATTCGGTTCAACAAACGAGGCTAACCTGAAACCCCGCTCTGTCACCATGGCAACTTATGCTCCTGGATGAGCCTGCTGCATGGCAAGCTAACTGTGAGGCTTATTCAAGCTTGATCAAATGATTGGACGATCCAGGTGATGTCGCACTGCAGGGCCGATATTCTGCTCCATCACCACACCCAGTGGTGATGGATATATAAATATAAAGTTATTTAAATGGTTTGCAGTAGTTGTAGTTTCTTTTTGGTGGTGAAATTATGCAAATAAACGTAGGTTTTATCTTTTTTAATGTAGTTCTAATTTTTTTTTATGATTTTACTTTTACAATTTTGATTAACCTGTCACTCCTGTGACAATAAATACATTTTTGTCTAAGATGGAGGCATAAAATCACCATACTGTCCTAAATGTGTGAAAGTCTTATAGTAGGTAAAAACATACACATGTAAATTTAAATTGTGTATTAATGTAACTTTCCGCTTTAAAGACCTTTAAAATGTTCTTATGTAGTTGGTAAATATTTTTACATCCTTTCCCAAACGTGTTTTAACACAATCAACCTGTCAGCTAGTTTCTGTCATGTTATAATCTTATTTTAATAATTCACAACAGACTCTTGACTATCTTACTCTACCCAACAGGGTTATAGGGTTAGGTGATATGATTTATTAACAGGAATTTAGAAGTTTACAGTTAGAAGCGCTTCTCAGCGCTCAGTGTCGCGCTCTAAACCGTCCGTAAGCAACATTACATAATTTACATTATAACACAATGCACCCTGATGAACTTTTATATGCAGCTGCTGCTCCCCTTATTGGTTCTGGTGCAATTCTGACGCTCATAAGCTGCATTATTAAGTGTTCCTCAGACTGGAAGAACGCTGCTTTTTATTTTTTCTCATTTATCTTGCGTCATTTAACAGGAGCTGCCTGTTGATGCACGACCGTCGTTTGTTAAGCCTTGTTTGAATAAGCGGCGGTTGAATTCACCGGAGCGTCGTTAGTGGAACCAAATAAGCCTGGAGTGAGCTGTTATGCTAATTCAAGCGAGGATATTTCACATGAGCCTTGATTTGTTGAGCTCGCTCCGTTGATTACCCACCTGGTTTACTGTTGTTGTTGTTGCAGCACTTTAACTCCCGCAGCTGCCAGCTGGTTTTAGGAGCCGGAGCGCTGCAGGTCGTCGGCCTCAAGACCATCACTACAAAAAACCTGGGTACACACCAACACCACACCTGATTTCTTACCTGGCTGGAAGCTTTTGTGTTTCGATTCTGACTTCTGAGGCATTGCTGTGTTTGTGCTTCTGTGTGCGTAGCTTTAGCCTCCCGCTGTCTGCAGCTGGTGGTTCACTACATTCCCATCATCAGAGCTCATTTTGAGACCAAACTCCAGCCCAAACAGTTTAGTGTACTTAGACACTTCGATCACATAATGAAGGTAACTAATAATTTCATTTTGGGAAGATTAGAGCACTATATCCTGGCTGGGTGTGGGTAATGTCTCAAACGTTACTGGAGCTCGTGTGTCTGAGGGTGTTTGTTGTTTTGCAGGACTACAATGATCACATAGCAGAAATCTCTGCTAAGCTGGTGGCCATCATGGACGGTCTGTTCGAGAAGTTTTTATCAAAGGTAAGGTCATCTCTTTTTTTTTTATGAACTTTGCATTTGACACCACAACCAAATAATTGGATCAGGATCTGGTCATTTCTATTTCATTCCTCGGCAGTCTTGCTTTAAACCCAACTTACTACTTCTGGTTCTAAAACGGACCGTTTACCAGGGTGGGCTTGATACTGAAGTCGGTTTGTTAGGAACTTGGGAACATTTCCTCACTGCTTGGAGATGCACAAAAGAAGAATCTGTTAGTGCCTGGATTCAGACTATGATTATCTTTTCTCGTTCAGTAATGTACCATTCTTAAATGCTTCCAAGTCCACTCTTCCATTTTGAAGTGAAACAACAGCAGATATCAGGAGCATTAATGTATTAACAGCATACCTACTAGGGGTGGGAATCTTACAACATGTTACGATTCAATTCGATTCCGATTCTTGGGGTGACGATTCGATTCAGAAACGATTCTCGATTCAAATCAATATTGTTTCCTTAATCAATACTCTTTCATTCATCATTTGTGTTTGTAATACACACAACTTGATCTGTCAAGTGTCTGTGATAAAGTGAGCCATGAATGTAATAGCTTTATCGGCTACAGCTAGCTAGCTAGCGCCATTGGCGCTAGCTAGCCAATGGCGCATCAGACCTGTGGCCGTTGCATGACAAACACTACGCAAAGCGAAAATGTAAAAAGGTTCAGAAAACATATTTTTGGAGAATCGATTCTCAAACATTTCGGATCGATTCTAAATCTTGTTAAATAGGAATCGAGATTCAGACGTGAATCGATTTTTCCTCACACCCCTAATACCTACCTTCTAATTATGTGAGATATACTTGATTCGTAAATTTATGTAGTTTATTTTTTCTCTGTTAATCCACGTCATTAGATTTTGTCACTCCTCAGAGATTTAAAGAGTGGCAAAAGCAAATGAGGTGGATTAGCAGGGTTTGCTAACAGTGATCCAGGACATGCTGTTGGCATGTCATGAAACTTTACAGCAACAGTCTTCAGTCAGAATCCTGAAAGTTTTGCTGCGATATTGACTGCTACAGGAGATCCTTCTTGCCCACGGCATCACCATCCACAATCACTCTCTAAAGATGCTTGATATGACTTATGACCATATTTAATGACCATATTTATTTTTCCCCTTTGGGGAAAAATAAAATCTTACCGAATTTGAGTCATCTAGAAATAAAACGGGAAGTATCCCTTCTTTTTCAACCTGCATCTTATTTGAGCAATTATTACATTCATTTACTCATCCTGACAAGTTTGGAGCCACTTGGAGTCCTTCAGGAGATGTTTAGATGCATCCACGATCAGTGTATATCCATATAATGGGAGTTTATGGGGCAACCAAAGTGCAGCCTCTAAATAAGGCATTATCTGCCACAAAACTCCTTAATTTCACCTAGGTTTTGTTGTGAATCGCTAGCACTATGCCCTGTGAGTTTAGAGCGTCTCAGACGTGCTGCGTTGTCGTCATCTGGTTATTTAAAGGTTGTTATTCACGTTTGGAGTTTTTATAGAGGCAGCAGAGACCCCAGTGATGACACACAAAGGATGAAAAACGTGAAATTTACATATGTTCCCTGTAGGTATATTCATGCATCTGTTTCATAAGATGCCAAACATGTCATCGCTGAGGCAACTGAGCAAGCAAGTTGAGCCCTCAGCTGTTTAAGCAGACGACCAGAAACAACAACTACCTTGTTCCTGGTTCTGCTCAGCGTGATTTACACGTCGAGCTGTTGCAGATGAGGGAGTTGTTTTTATTTGGATCCCCATTAGCTTCAACAACAGTGATTGCTAGTCTTCCTGGGGTCCATAATATGAAAATACAATTTTCCATAAATATGGTTAAACATATATACTTATTTCATTGGAGTTTTCAAAGCTGTAAAAAAACACCCGATTCCTGCCAAAGATACACCCAAACGGGCAATGCAGTCTGGAAAACACCTGGCCCCTCAAACAATTGCCATGGTCAATTTGATCTGACCAGGATAATAAATTGCCTACTCTAATACCCAACAGTTTTTGATGTTTTTGCTTATTTTTATTTATTTTTTTGTTCCTCAGTACGAAGTAAAGGCCCCGATGCCATCAGCCTGTTTCAGAAACATTTGTAAGCAGATGGCCAAGATGCATGAAGCCATCTTTGATTTGCTGCCTGAAGAACAGACGCAGGTGAGGCACTGGAGAGCTCAAGCCTAGTTTATGCTTCTGCACCCCCTTCTGTCCTGGTGGGGAATTGCATTGCAGCGACAGCAGTATAAGCCATATCGGTATTGCAGGTGCGCATGCTCACGAATGCGGCTTGGTGAACCGGTTACGGCTTTTGGACCCCAAACAAACCCCCGGCTTGACTGTAAACAGCGTATGCATGCGTGTGTTTCCGTCAATACAAAGCCTCTTAAAGGCTGTTTTTGGCGGATGCTTCAAATAAGCCCGGTACTCATTGTGTTGTGGTTGGCTGTGGAAACGGTAGTTAACAAATTAATCGTTGGAGAATGCAAAACGCACCAATGTATGAATGATACCGACCCTTGTAATGAACTACTGTTCATTTTATATACATTACATAATGAAAAGATGGATCTGAATGAACGTGCGAGGTGCGTAAACAAGGTAAGAAATGTCTGATTAAACATGTTGATTATACGATATTTCTGTTGATCGTCTAGATCTAACAGTTTTAGTTTTGGTAGCATAGTCATTAGCACGCAGGCTTCGCATAGCCTATTGCTGGACGTCGATGTGAAGGATTAATGTTTAGAACATCACAGCCTTATCCGGGCTCTTACTGTTTCTAACAAGTAAAAATCCCATTCAAAAATACAAATTGTAAGAGTTTAAAAGGATAAGCTACGTGCTAACTGCTAGCCAGCAAGAAATGCCTGCGATGGGAGGACATCTTGACTCAATAAGCTCCGGGATAAAAAGTATTTGAGGCCACTTCTGCATGACAACATTCCCTTCTTCCAAGACATCTAACAGCGTTTGTGGGTCCAGGATTATCACTCCGTGGAATGTCAACAATCCCGGTATAATTAGCCTGAAATACGCCACCTTCCTCTTCTTTAGTCAGAAACAATCAGTAGTTTCTGCACTGTAGCTGCACACGCTGGCGCAGATAGTTCTTTCTTATGTTTCCTGGACTCGGACAGCCCTCTACGGCAAATGTATGTTTTCAAGTTTGTCGACTTTCCACCGTTTTGCAGCTTTCACCATATATATTCATGTTCGCTTATGTAAGTTTGGGGTCCAAAACCCCAGAATGCATTGCGCGCAACGCAATACCAAAATGGCGTATTAAAGAAAATCGTCTCCCATCAAAATTTGTGGGTGCGAAGGGTAAACTAGGCTTCGGTTTTCATTCATAAGTGTTGCCCCTCAATTTTTTAGAAAAGGAAATGTCCTCTGAGCTGTAACTTAAACTTTTTGCACAGATGCTGTTTCTGAGGATCAATGCCAGTTTTAAAATGCACCTTAAGAGGCAGCTGGCTCGACTCGGGGTCAGTAATGATGGAGGACCACAGCATGGGTAACCTACACACACATTACTTTTTTTTTTTTTTTTTATGATGCAAGTTCTATTCAATTTTTTTTATTATTTTATCAAAACTTAAAACGTCAGCAGTTTTCAGAATGGTGTTGGAAATTGACCTCAGCAGATCTGAGCTTGGAGCAAATTTTAAATGTTGCATAGAGATCTGTTTACTGTAGTCCAAAGTACAGTGAAGAAATATTTTATCCAGCTGGAAAGTGGCCATCAGTACACAATAAGGATGTAAAAGATCTGAACGATATTGGGAAATCTTTAAATTATGATATAATTCGGGATGTACAGTATGCCTATTCTTGTAAGACATTCTAAATCTGAGCTCTGAATTTGTTAGCAGCAGCTGTAAGTCATAATTGTTAGAATAGTAGAAACAAACACTTGAAATGGGTTTGATTTCCTGATATAAATGTTTGAGATACTCCTGTGTAAACGGTTTGCAGGCTTGTGGTGGTGGATGTGGCCTTCTACACAGAGAACATCCAGGCCCTAAAGAGCCTCGAGCGACTTGACCTAAATATGGCTGAGATCTGGGAGCAGAAGAGGTGATGGAGGAACAGAGTCCGTAGCCTCCGGATCAGACAATACCCTGCACTCAGAAACGAGGGGTGACCTTGGCCTAAAGTGGCTGTCTGAGATGGAGGGGGGTAGAAGAGACCCAGGAGGGACCAAAAAAACACTAATCTGGGACAAGAGGAGCGGTGGATGCAAGCTGGAACCTCTACAGCTTTAAAGACTGAATAAAACGCACACACAGCCTTCTTTAGGCTATTGCCACCTCATCCTACATTGTGCATTTCAACAGAAATGCTAGTAAATTATTGGAGTGGGTCTTTGGGAGGAACTAAAACAAATGGTGGGGTAATTTATTTTTCTGACTTCTTGCAAACATACTGAACCGGGACGAACTTTTCCTTCAGTCAGCTGTGATGTTGGGGTTTTTCCTTTCTTACTTTTATACTAACAACAAGCAGCTGTTTGGGACTTTGGTTGAGAAATGGTGATCCTGCAGAATTTAAAAACGTCCCAGACTGTGAAAGCATCACAAACCTCAGTTTCATCCTGTCGTTACCAAAGTAAAACGGTTTCTCATGTGGGGACTCTGCTGTTTAACCAATCATGCATCATGTGTTGTTCAGCTGGTTGCTACTCAGGCTTTTTTATTTTTCTTTGTTTCACCCACTGGAGATCAGAGAGCCCCACACATACATGCTGTTTGGTAAGGATCAGCGCATGAGGAGGAGAGCTGAGACCTGTTTTTAAATGGGCTCTGCTGCGTGTAGCTTTTCGCCGGCAGTTTATGAAACTGTTGATGGATTTGGTTGTGGTTCACTGCGTTGAGTTCTGTACAGGAGCATTTCCTCGCTTCAGCTGCCTCTGTTCAATCATATTTTAAGGTATAATATGGGTGCTAAGTTCTCCTATGAAGGAAAACTAATAAATCCAGGTTGACGAAGAAGCCAGTAAACATTGTAAGGGGCTGTGACTTTTCAGCAAACCGAGGGTGTGTGTATTTGCTGACAGTTTGAAGTCTTCTGAACTGGAAACTACGTAAGCACATCTGTCTCCTGTACGACACTCGAAGCATGAACGCTCATCACTGTTTGCTACAGAAGTGCCTCCTTTTGATCTGTTAGAGACGACACACCTGAGCTCTTCGATACGGTGTGCCTACCATACCACTGTGTGTCTGTGCAAGGGAGAGAGAATGGGTACGGAATCATGGATGAGAGTCCATAATGTGTTTTCTTCACTTCTGCTGTGAATAAAATGGGATGATGGGTTGCATCGTTTCTCTGCCTGTTTATTTATGGCACCTCTGTCACACTGCATTTCAAATGGGGAGATTATCTCAAAAACCAAATACTTTTTATATAATTAAAAACTTCCCATTACAAAAATTCCTTTAAGGTAAAGAAATTTTAAATTAATATATGTTCCCTTCAAGTAGCCCCGCTATTTCAAATGTAAGTCTTTGGACCCAACGGTTCAGTTGTCATGCTCTACGGTGACACCTACTGGCCAACTAGTGTAAGTGCAAATTGACGCCACATGGCTGCCGGGGCCAGCCAGAAGTGCTGAAAACCGCAAAAATACTCTGAAAGCTTCACATATAGAGATACATTCTTTATTTTTTTTTGGGGGGGGGGGGGAGTTTTACCTCTAAATTGCTTTGAAATTGGTATCGACTACTAAAAATTTAAAGGTAATCATCTCTGACTTAAAGATGTTTCTTAACATTTACTAGCCCGACCACGTCAACGCCTGTAAACTTTAGTGACTAAATGCGTTTAAGGTTTTACAGAACACGGTGGATAAGTTTTGCAACTTTGTCCAAAAAGCAGTAGCCTAAGGTTTGCCCAAGTTGGTGTTTGATTTGAAACAAAATTAGGCCACTGAATGTAATTTTGGTTTAGCTAGCCAAATGTAGCTTAGGTAGATGGCTGGATTTACATTTTGGGCGACATGTCAATGAGCTCAATTTATTTTTCTCATTGATTTCCCGCAAAATTATACTAGCTACTTCATGAAATACACCTTACTAGTACCTGGTTGAACCCCCGTTTGCCTTCAGAACTGCCTTAATCCTTAGTGGCATAGATTCAATAAGGTACTGGAAACATTCTTCAGAGATGTTGGTCCATATTGACATGATAGCATCATGCAGTTGCTGCAGATTTGTCGGCTGCACATCCATGATGTAAATCTCCCGTTCCACCACATCCCAAAGGTGCTCTATTGGATTGAGATCTGGTGACTGGAGGCCATTTGAGTACAGTGAACTCATTATGTTAAACCAGTCAGATTATTCCAGCTTTATGACATGGTACACTATCCTGCTGGAAGTAGCAATCAGAAGATGGGTACACTGTGGTCATAAAGGGATGGACATGATCAGCAACAATACTCAGGTAGGCTGTGGCTTTGCAACAATGATCATTTGGTACCAAGGAGCCCCAAGTGTGCCAAGAAAATATCCCCCACACCATTACCAGCCTCAACCGTCAATACAAAGCAGGATGGATCCATGCTTTCATGTTTACACCAGATTCTGACCCCACCATTAGAATGTTACAGCAGAAATAGACTCATCAGACCAGGCAACATTTTTCCAATCTTCTATTGTCCAATGTTGGTGAGCCTGTGAATTATAGCCTGTTTCCTGCTCTTAGCTGATAAGAGGCACCCGGTGTGGTCTTCTGCTGCTGTAGCCCATCTGCCTCAAGGTGCGACGTGTTGCGCGTTCAGAGATGCTCTTCTGCATACCTTGGTTGTAACGAGTGGCTATTTGAATTACTGTTGCCTTTCCATCAGCTCGAACCAGTCTGGCCATTCTCCTCTTACATCTGTCATCACAACTGATTTTTTTGCCCACAGAACTGCCGCTCACTGGACATTTTCCCTTTTTCAGACCATTCTACGTAAACCTTAGAGATGGTTGTGCGTGAAAATGTAAGTAGATCAGCAGTTTCTGAAAAACTCAGACCAGCCCATATGGTACCAACAACCATGCCACGTTCAAAGTCACTTAAATCACCTGTTCAGGAATACCCGTTTTATTTTTATGAAATCTAAAATATTAAAATAATCCGGAGTTAGGTTACATTATGTATATACATATAAATGTATAACGGTATATAATATGATTGTGGTAGACGTAGCAATATCAAGTAACTGTAACGTCAAGAAGAAGCAATATGAGAAACTTTGAAAATACCACTGGCTCAGAGAGGAGCTAGAGAAGGCTTGGAAGGTGAACGTGACCATAGTACCCGTGCTAATAGCACTTGGGACGGGGACCCCCAAACTAGAGGAAAGACTCCAGTAGATCCCTAGAAGAATCCCAGAAATCTCAGTCCAGAAAAGTGCAGTACTTTGAACAGCAAAGATACTGCGCAGGACCCTCGAGCTCCTAGGCCTCTGGTGGAGGACCAGAGCTTGGAATAGATGAGAAACCGCCCAGGGAAAAAGAGAGAGGAATCTATTTTTCAAATTTACACATATACACAAACTAAACGGAAGATGAGAAAGAAGAAAAAAAAAAACAAGACGATAATCCTGAGTTAGGTTACTCAGTTTGTAATTAAAATATTTCATATCCAAATCCTTTGTCACTCAAATTTTAAAAGAAAGAAACATCTATACTTTGTTCAGCAACAGACCACAGAATATTAAAATGATACATGTGATACAGTTTTATTGAGAAAATGTACCACGTCTTGCAGAGAGTATCTGCAGTAAAAGCAAGTTTCGCTTTCTGTGGAAGACTTCATATTTGACCAAAATTCCCCATTTCCTGTTTGAGAAACGCGGATCATACAGTAACAGCACCACCCTACACATGCAGAAACATAACAGCAGATATCTCTCCATGGTGCATATGGTTTTCTTTGTGTAGCTTTCTTTTCCCCCCAGAAGGCCTCAGTGATCAAGGATCCTCAGGTTTCCTGAGACGATCTTGTTCTCCAGCATCGCCCCGGCTGGAATGTCAATCCGGTCTCCGTGGTTGGCGATTATGATGACTGTTCCCTGGTGAGAATTACAAGTTTCATGTTAAAGAGGAAGTGAGGTTTTAGAGCAAAATCTAATTTATTATTGGCACTAGGGATGCACAGATATCAGTTATCGGCCCCAATACCATCTAATGTACTCATATTGGTATCTGTTAACTTTAACCGATATTTAAAATGTAGAAACTGCAATAATTTCACAAAAAATGTTAATTTTTAACTTGACATTTTTGTTTTGTTGTGTGGTAGAAGTATCTGCATTGGTACTCTGTATCGACAAGTACGTATCTGAACAAAGTGGCATTGTTGCATCCCTGGTTGGCACCACCTCCATTCAGCATATTGGACATTAAATCAAAACCATTTATCAACACCAAATCCTCTCTATTAATGGCGATTAACATGCTACACCTCATCTGCTCCTTTTCTCTGTAAAACAGGTCTGTTCAGAAACACCCGTTTTAATAATTTCATGAAATAATATCAACAAAAATGTATGCTTTGTAGCAACTTTCAGCGCAACTTTCGCCAGACGAACTTCATTTTCATGTTTAGAACGTATGTAGACAGAAATAATCAGATAATCTAAATATATCAAGTGATTAGTAATTAGTAATTAAGAATATTGCTGAAAAGTTTAGCAAGATTTTATTTTAATTACACACAGACTGTTTTCAAGCCGTTGTTTCTGGTAATTATGGTGATGTTCTGCTTACAGCTGTTAAAAACAAAGATTATTATATCAGATCAATAATTAAAAAAACATTTAATACAAAAAGTAGGCTTATTGAAAAGTGTTTAATACTTGCTTGAATTTTCAAAAGGTAAAGGATTGCGTACTCCAATAAGGTGAACATGACCATTTTTTCAAAACTTGAAAGAGTACATGCTCTGCTGCCTCATTGTGGATTTCTGTAAATCTTATTCTTCTGAGTTCTGAAATATCCCTTTTACCTTCAGAGAGACGTTCTTTCCAAAGGTCACATCTCCCGACACAGTGAGGTGATCCAGCTCCAACATATCTGGGATGTTTTCAAACCTCCTCAGATAGTCCTGAACCTGCAGAAAAACAGAAATTTCGAGCTCGAAGTTACAGAACATCAGTCTGGTTTCTGTTGCACTCTGATCTATAATCTCGGATTGCAGATGAAATGGTAGAGAACATGTTGCGATGGTCACAGACCTTGGTGAAAGAGCTTCCCAGTTTAACGTGCGGCGTTGTCGGGAACTCCCGTTTCTTGCTCATGGTGAGTGATCCGGCATCCAGGCTGTAGAGGTTGGACATCACCAGCAGGAGGTCCGACGAGGTCTTCACCGGAAGGAAGCGGCTACGCGGGACGTTCACACCCATGGCGTTTTTGAAGCTCTTGATGGCAGCGCCCACAGCCGTCTCCAGTTGGATAACATTCAGACCACCATCTAATGTCTGGGGGGAGTTAAAGAAGAGACATTTCATTCTGTTTAAATGTCTCATTCACTCTTTTTAGTCAAGGAATTTCATATGGTCTTTTTGCCTTGAGAGCCGTTTTATGGGGAAAAAAAAAAAATGCTGTCTCAGTCCTGTTGCTGTTTGTTGGAGTGCGTGACGCGAAATGATGTATCATTCACAATATGCAAATGTCTCGTCTCTGATTAACAAAAAATAGACTCTTTTGTTGCCTTCAAATAATTAACTTAACCTCCTTCTTAGTTAATAGATACCATGAACCGAAACATAAAATGTGGAAACTCTACAGTAATTACATTTTTTTAATATATTTTTCACTTGAAATTTTAGTTTTGTGGTCATTCTTATTAATATTTTAGTTTTCTATCTAATTCAGAATCATCTGTTGGAACGAACAGAAGAAAATAAAACCTGTCTCTCATTTCATTGCATGTTTTTGTGTGGCAGAAGTATTGGCATTCATACTCTTCATATCTGCAAGTACTCACATCCAAGTATCGGTATCAGTTTTTTAAAAAGTGGTATCGTTGCATCCCTAGTATCAACCATATTTATTGCTTCTAAGTTTGGGTTAGCTGCATATCGAACTATCACTATAGTACAGCTGCGGGTGGCGAATATACAATTGTCAAAAGTTGGGGGCAAGGTGCCGGCCTTTCTCATCTCCAATTGGCTCTGATTGATTTATTACTAATTTTAACATTTGAGGACTGTTATCCACCCCTAACCTTCAAGATGCATTACCTAAATCTAACTTGATTATTTTCCTAATCCTAATATTCGCGGACCAATGACTAAAACCTAATGTGATCCATCCATTTATTTTAACATTTAGGACCAGCACCCAATCACAATCCGCAGAAGGCAGGACTTTGCCCCTAATGTGACAATTCCAATATTTGCCTGTAGGAGACTGCCTGACACAATGGCGCCCTTTATATTTGAACTGTTGCATGCTGAGAGAAGTGACGTCAACTCCCGGAGTTCTATGGGTGATGCTAAGTCACGCCCTTCTACTTCCGGTCCATGGGTCCCCTAATGGCCAAAAAAATGAGTCAATGGAGCGATTAAAGTTATTTTCTGATCCAGTGTGAAATGCGCTGTGGATCGAACATATGATGTCCGTGGATTTTAAAAACTAATTTTGATGCAGAGAAAACGCCGATTTTCGACTGGAGGCAAAAGTTACTTTAGGTTTTGTGTGAAAACGTTTAGCGGACTACAACTGCAGAAGAAGAAGGAGAGTGATGGCTGTAGCCTCCAGGACGAAGAAAAGAGCATTAAACACGGAGAAAACCCAATGGCCGCTGGCTGCTCTGCTTTGCGACCGCATACCATGGAGGCCGCCATTGCTCCTCCATTGCTGTAGTACCTCCATTTGGCCGCTAGGCCCCCATTGAAAAGCATTGGACTTTAGACACGTTAAAAACAACTTTACTGCCTGGTGCCCCATTGTTTTAAACTTTCTATGGCTACATATTTTTCCTGAGATAATGCTGGGCTCATAAAAAACTGGGCACGAGGCTGGTTTTCGTGAGATAATTTTTTGAAATCTTGTATAATTAATGAGGGGGCCGAGCCAAGTTTAGCATCAGCGCTAACGACGCAGGAGCAGAATGGGATGCGATTACGATCGAACTACATGCCCATGCACGCCCCGCGAGGGCAGAGTCTACAGTGAAGATCCCGCCCCTATGCCCTTTTTAGGAACATGCTTTGTCAGAGCTGGGGAGGAGGAGTCTGTGAATCCGCCATGAATTCCCCCTAGAAAGTGTGTCATTCTGGTAAACGGGGAGGAGGGAGGAGGCGCTGTCTATTCTTTTTTACAGTCTATGAGAAAACCTCGATAAATCTGACCATGTGGAAAGTAGCAGCTATGTTGGGGGTAAAGCAGTCGGTGGAGTGAGAGCCAGCATGGAAGAGAAGCTCTAGTTGAGTGTTTTACCTGCTATAGCTAGTGCTAACTCCTGTTAGCAAAATAACGTCATATATGCGACTTCTGATTTGTAGGCATTTTAAATGCGAATTTTTACAATAAGAAAAAAACCCAAATCACTGGACAAACACATTCGAAACGTACATAGTTAGTTATTGTTTAGATCGAAGGACAAAATATGTGTGATTCAGGACGTAAGACAAACCGAAACCGGACAAGAAAATAACTTTTATCGCTCCATTGACTTCCATTCATTATTTTTTTTGGTTTGGAGACCCACAGGGCGACCGGAAGGCCTTTTTGTCTGATTTGGTTGTTTTCTTCGCTTCTTTATTTTTTAGGCTAATGCAGGGAACTAGGGTTAGAGAAAATGTTAACATGCTGCATGCTTATGCAACAAAGTGACCCACTGTATTAAAAAAAAAAACAGTTTTTCACAATTTTCAATGAGACATTTAAGAATCTAAAGCCCAAATAATCTCTTCACCAGAGCCCCTGTTGACGTAAAATATTTCAGGCACCTTTGGGTTTACAATGATCTCCAGGTCCATGCAGTTCTTCTCCTGCAGCCTCTTGATGGCAGGCAAGGAGATCCACAGGTTGTTGGTGTTAAAGATCTTGAACTTGGTGACGGACTTGAACTCGTCCACATGGGCCTTGGGGACCTGAGCGATCTCCAGCAGTCGCAGATGGTCCTCATACTGGATCAGAGTTCCACCCTGCAGACACAAATAAGGTGGAACTGAGCAGCACATGGAGCAGATTATCAGTACGGAAACAGAAAAGCCGTATGAGGTGCGCTCACCTTGACGTCAGCTCTGGTCTTGTCTGTGACCTCCATGACGAACTCGCAGCGTTTGTCGGCCGGCTGGCTCATCAGGTGGTGGAGGATGAAGAGATCCACAGTGGCTCCAAGATTGTCGATGTTGGACACGAAGATGTACTCCCTGCCTTCAGCGAGGAGCTTGTCCAGCACACCGGAGTTACAGAAGCTAGCATAGATGTCTCCGTGACCCGGAGGGTACCAGGCCTCTGTGTTCTCGCCGGTCACGCCCATGCTCTTAGCAATCGGCAGCAGAGATTCCTTGTTGATTCTCGGATACCTATCCAAAAAAGTCCAGTAGCTTATTGAGTTTTTGACATTGAATTTTCACACAAAAAATAAAGATAAAAATTGCATTTCAGAGATATAAGAACTATATCACTGTTTTATCACTAACTTTTTAGCTTTATTGACAGTCAGTGCATTTACATGAAAGGAGAAACTCAATATGCCTCAGTCCGACTAAAATTGAACTTTTGAAATGCATGTATACTAGTGGTGTCACGATTCTCCAAATCCTTGATTCGATTCTCGATTTTTATTTTTTCAGTACAGAGCCCTATGTCATTTTTAGACTAGTCTGCAATCATTGGTTTTATTAATTACATTTTGTACAGTAAATCTTATTTTAAAAAGACAAAAGTGATGCATTTTTTATTATTCTTGTGTGATATATCACATTAGGCAATAATGTGATATATCACAATAAAAGTGTAAGAGTATTGTTTCAATAAAAGAAATGATTAGTAACAGTGGGGGGGGGGGTGCCATCTAGTGACTCTTTATAGTTACTGCAGAACGACTGACACAATGCTCCAGATAGCTAATTTGACCGAGCAAAATGTAATTAACAGTGGTCCTGTTGTTTACAATGCGAATGTGGACTTAACTTGCTGGGAACTCAAAATTTCCTCACCAGTGATGAGAGAAGGAGCAGGTTTAGCTGCGGTCCCGCTGCTTCATCTATCCGAGCCGGGTCCAGCTTTAGCTTAGCCAATAGCTACTTGCTAGTGTCAGCTAATGTGCTCTGATCCCAGGGGATCCGATACAGGAAGCTAAAATGTTACCAGGTGTTGTGAGTTGTATGGGAACTTGTGAGGGTTACTTCTTAGGGAAAATACAATGTGTGGTTCTCTGTGATGAGACGGTTGTCTGCTAAATGTTGCTACGGAGTCCCGAGTGGGACACACAGTACGTAAACATGGCATCCTATTTGATCACGATCCTCTTTTGGATTTCGATGTGCAAGGTCGTAATGTAATTTCGATCAATTTCAATACAAAATTGAGATTGTGACACCCCTAATGTATACACATTGGCCTGAAATAAATCGAACCAAACTGGATTTGGAAAAATCGGAGTAATACCCAGATAATGCGATTAAAAAAAAATCAAATTTCTCTGCATGTACAAAACAGTGATGTGAAGTCGAGCTATTGGCATTCAACTAGGTTCTCCCTTGTAGGAAGTGATCGGACGGGAGTGGGGATAACAACAAAACGAGCAACACAATAGAACAGTGCAGTACTTACAAAATGTTCTGTGCTGCAGAGTTGTTGTGATTCATTTCTTTGCTCATTGTGCATATCCTGATTTTACTTCATCTAATTCACTGACATTACCATTGGTTTACCATCTGTGTCACTTTAGTCCAACGGAAGAATGTCAACGCAAAAGGGTGCATGTCGCCACCCATCTTTGCACAGTCGAAAGTACTTCTTTCAATAATTAGATTTTCTGAGTGACATGTAAACTGGGACACAACTCTCAACTCTGGCTAAGCCATTAATCCAATTACTGCCAAAAGCTTGATTTAGATTTGTATGGAAATGTACGGTGTTTTGCTTCGGCAATTTTAAAATGAAACAAAGTGCAAGAGGAAAAGACATTCCTACTAAAAGCCTACAGCTCATACCATGGAAATCTTTCCTATGTTGACATCTTAAGGAACTTTCTACAAGCCGAAGTAAATAAAATTAAACGAATTACATAAACCTAATGTTTAGCAACGAATTCAGTCGAGGACTGACACTTCTACAAAGTTATCCTGAGAGAAAGCTAATTAGAGCAAGGCTTGTTTACAAACGGCTTCGATAGAGACGTGCCGTAGTTTGGCAGGCTAAAAACTTCCAATGTTATGCCAATGTTGTACGAATCTATCTGCCCATAAGGCTGGATTCTCATGTCACAAATACAACTTTACTGAACTGACTTGATCTCAAGTTTTGGCATTCTGAAAACTCATAACTCATGTCATCACTTCATTGGCTTCCAGAATTTTTCATGGCTTAGCTCCGTCCTACACCTCTGACATATTGCGTCTGCACAAACAGACCAAGGCAACAATGTCACTGGTGCAGCTCTTTTTTTTTTTTAACACCCTTGGTCCAAATACAAGTGGTGATTGATTGCTACTTTGCAGTGGTTGTGCCGGAGCTCTGGAACAACTTACCTGCTTATCTGAGTCCAACTCCAGAAATGACTTAGTTTAAAAATGTAAATTGAAAAATCCATCTCCATGCTGTGTTTTTTGTCTTGTTCAGCCACTGAACCAAGTGTTTTGAAATCAGCACAGTGAATGTACCTGCTTTAGATTCTGAGCAGAACAAAAACACAGCATAGAGATGACTTGTTGAAGCCACAATTCCCATCTCTGGTGAATTTTATTCCATATCTAGATTATCTTATCTTGATTTTATTCAAGTGCAATGCTCTGACGATGTTTGACCATATTTTTACAGTTTAATCTCTTATTGTTTCCTCTCATTTTTCTGTCTGTAAATCACTTTGGTAACCTTCCAGGATTGTGGAAAGTGTTCTTTAAATAAAATTTGACTGATATCTCATGAAAAAGGGATACTCCAACCTTGTTTGCTTTATCTTAACATAAACCAATGTAAGTGAATTAGAACTACCACCATCCCTTCATGCTAGTATTTCCCATTCACTTACCCTGGTTAATGCTAAGCTAAAGCAAGCAGGGTTTGAGTATCCCTTTAATGACTTGAAGTAGTTACAGGAAAAAGAATGAGCGTCTGTTTACCTGCTCTGGTTGAATGTGTGGATTTTGACCCGATGGTGTGTGTATTTCTGCAAGATCTTATTTGTGTCCTCATCAGTGTTGAAAGAGTTCATGAGAACCAGCGGTACGTCAGTGTTAAAGGTTTTGTTAAGATGCTGTGAACAAAAAAGCAAAAAGAGAGCTGAAAAACATGAGCAACTGGACTAACTGCACCTTTACAGTGTTTTATAGGACGCTCGCTGCTCTGCTTCTGTACCTCGATCTGCTGCACAGTCAAGTCCAGGAAGGTGTTCTCGTTGCGGACGCTGATCAGACTTTTGGGGCCCTTGCAGCCCATGCTGGTTCCCAAACCACCGTTCAGTTTGACCACAGCCAGCTTGTTAAGGCAGGCAGCGATGTTTTCAGGAAGCCCCTTTGCCTTGATCCTATCATAGGGCTGGATCTGATCAAACAAAAGAGCAAGAATATTTACTTCAGACATATTATTGTGTTTAACCTTGCACCAAAAGGTCCGCCTTCACTTGCAAACTAAGTGAAATATGAATAACATGAGGACGAAAATTACTATAAATTAAAAGTCCAAAAAAATGTCTGACAGCTGCACTGGAATAGATTCCCAGATGGCAGACAGTAGATATGTGGAGGACCAGATAAGGAGAAATGACAAAAAAAACCTTCACTGTTGACCTCAGCCAGGAATAGCGGATTTAAGGTATTTTTAACGTAAGCCTTTCCAAAATCAATAATGGAAAGAGAATTAAAGTAAACTCACAGGGTTGGATTCCAATTTGCCTTCAGAACTACCTTAATCCTAGTCTCCCACACCATTACACCACCACCACCATCCTGAACCGTTGATACAAGGCAGGATGGATCCATGCTTTCTTGTTGACACCAAATTCTGACCCTGCCATCTGAATGTTGCAGCAGAAATAGAGACTCATCAGACCAGGCAACATTTTTCCAATCTTCTACTGTCCAGTTTTGGTGAGCCTGAGTGAATTGTAGCCTCAGTTTCCTGTTCTTAGCAGACAGAACTGGAATCTGGTGTGGTCCTCTGCTGCTGTAGCCCATCTGCCTCAAGGTTCGACGTGTTGATTCTCTTCTGTATACCTTGTTTGTAATGAGGTGGGGGTTTTTTAATTACCGTCTCCGTTCTAACAGCTCGAACCAGTCTGGCCATTCACCTCTGACATCAAGGTATTTTCATCCACAAAACGTCTGCTCACTGGATATTTTTCCTTTTTTGGACCATTCTCTGTAAACCCAGGAGATGGTTCTGTGTGAGAATCCCAGTAGATCAGCAGTTTCTGAAATACTCCAACCAGCCCATCTGGCACCAACAACCATGCCACGTTCAAAGTAACTTAAATCACCTTTCTTTCTCATTCTGATGCTCCGTTTGAACTGCAGCAGATCATCCTGGCCATGTCTACATGCTTAAATGCGTTGAGTTGGCTGATTAGAAATTTACGTTGACAAGCAATTGGAGAGGTGTGCCTAATGAAGTGGCCAGCGAGTATATATAATCCAGGATCACAGGGCTAAAGAAAGTATAAGAACCTGGACTAAACCAAAGCTGCAGTAAATGACAGAACTCCAACTCTTTTTCCAAATAATGCGGCCGACTTTTATTCTGTATGATTGTCCTTTACTTGTTAGCAGCAACTATGGGCGAGATTTTATTATATGGCTTTATATTTTTTTTTAAAGTCGAAGTTTTTTTTAGGTTTTTTTTTACCTGTACTGGAGCCACTTTGAGTCCTTCAGAAGAAATGTAGGTCCAGTTGCGATCAGCGTATATCCATATAATGGGAGTTGTGGGAGCAGTCAAAGTGAAGCCACTAAATAAGGCATTATCTGAAACAAACTCCTTAATTTCACCAATGTTTCGTTATGAATCTTTAGCACTATTCCCTTGTGAATTTTGTCTCAGAAGTGCTTTGTTGTCTTACAGGGGGGATTTACAGCAGTTTATTCAAACTTACAACAAACTGACGTTACAGCAGTGCCCCATGATAGTTGTAGTCTGAGCTGGACTTTAACCTTGTGCTCCAAAATAGTCTTAGTCCATTTGGTCATTTTAATTTTGCAATTTGGTAACACGCAAGAACAAAGCATGTTAATGTTTGCAATAGCAATTTTTGAGCTCAGAGTGAAAGCCCTGCTGAAACAACTGTCATGGCGGACGGCAGCAATTTAATTCAGGTCACATTTTGTTGTAAATTGGAATTGTTTGGAAAAAATGCCTGTGAATGTGTGAAGGCCTGGGAAAAAAATCTTCAATGAATTAATTAAAAAAATTTTTTTGCTGGGGATTAAAAAGTAAAAAAAAAGTAAATCGAGTTTTTGTTTAATGGCACATTCTTGGCTCCCTGCAGCTTCCGTAGCAGAATTGGTATGGGTTACTGCAACCGTAAATTTTTATTAGAAAATGATAAAAAAGAAATCTGACATTTTAATTTTAGACCATATTGCCCAGCCATACTGGGAATTTCCCCGAAGACAACGAAGAAGCACTTACAAGACGCTCCGAACTCAAAGGTGAATAGCACTAGTGACTTATAATAAAACATTGGTAAAATAACGGACTTTTGTGGCAGATGCACTTTGGCTGCCCCAAAAACTCCCATTATGTAGATATACACTGATCACGACTGGATACAAGCTTCTTCTGAAGGACTCCAAGTAGCTCCAAACGTGTCTGGATGAGTAAATGAACATTTTCACATTAACCAAAGGGGAACCCAGCAGAAGTACTTCGGGAACCACTTATCTATTTTATAAAATCTGAATAAAATGCATTAGTTTGTGGCTGCAACATGACAAAATATAAAAATGTTGCCTAATGTCATGGCTGATCTAGGATGCTTGGAATGATGGAGGTAACGTCACATGATCAGCAGCTACAGACCCGTCACTAGCAATAATCACAGTCAGCTGAAGCCGGACCAAAGAGTAAAGTAAAAATGAAATCAGATCCATTTTCCACATATAAAGTAAACATGGAGTCTTCATCTGTAGGTTTTTTTTGTTTTTGTTTTTTAAAATGCTCAGACATGTTTAATAGAAGAGATTTAAAAAGAGTCTAAACTTGTCAAGAGCAGCAACTATCAAACAATATACTACCATCATCGTGATTCATGTCTGGAATGGTGCCACATTTGATGCTTTTATCACCTAGGGAAAAATGGGATTATTGGAGTTTGTTGTGTTTCAACGTATATGCTGCAATTTAAATAAATAAAAAGTAAAAATCAAAGGATATCTCTGCTTACAAAACAGACTAAAGAGACTGAACTTATTACACCTCTCTAAGTCAAAAAGTCCAAACAAGCCATCTCAGGTTCAGCGTTGAACCTTCCAGTTGCCAGTCAACTATTCTGGTACCTGTAGATCTCTAAAATAGCATAAAAAGGAGAAGACGGGTGTCATTATTTCCAAAAGTCATGGCTGATATTTAAAAATGAAGCCTTAAAATACAGATCTAAAGGGCTCTCTTCCATTGGCTCCCGACAGTCATAGCTGACCTTTCACATGCTTCTTTGCTGTTACGCTTTGAAGGCCGCCAAAGTCTGAGTACCAGCTGAAACTTGATCAGGCAGGAACACACAGCAGCAGACGTGATTTTATATATATATATATATATATATATATATATATATATATATAAAGAGGAATCACAGATCAGTGCCAACCTGAAACAGATCGGCTGATTAAAAAACAGACTAAGAAGCGCCTCCAAGAAAGGGTCTGACTTTATTACAAAAAGCTGCACAGAGTAAAGATAATGGCATGTGTTCTGTTTAATTAAATACCCAAATGAATTATAAACCCAGCAGAGGAACAAATTGGATGTGGAGAACAGCCTGGACAAAACTTGGCCCCCAGAACTATCAGAGCTTAGCAAAGATAAACAAGCTCAGATGTCTCATTAAAGAAAGTATGAAGGAAAACGGATGTTTTTTTTGTGTGCGTTATGTTTAAATGTCGGCTTAACGGGAACTTATTCAAAAAGGGATCCTGTTTTGTCGTAACAACAAACTTATTCACTTTCATGGCAATGTATGATAAAATAAAATGTTTACGAATTGTTCTTGTTGGGGAGATTTTATAAAAAGATTTTAATTAATTAATGAGTTGTACATTCTACTAAGTGGGTTACTTGTGATATGAGAAAATAGATCTGGGGGTACAAGAGTAAAAAAAAAAAAGGTTGGGAAACGCTGCTGCAGACCCCTGGTTTCCAAATGTTCCAGCTTCTGACAAACAAAATAAAATTTAAGAGGATCATGACTCAGAATCTGGTACAAAATCAACATACGCATCAACAGTTATTATATTGACCAACTTGTGCAGTGTATTCCTGTTTTGTAAAATCTTTTACAGTATTCCTAAAATGCATGTGTTTTCTCTTCCATTTTTGGTATTAAGGTTCATTTCTAAGGAGGAACTCAGATCCAGCCCAGTCATGGTCACAACCCAACCTTTGGGAACCACTGCTATCCCTCTGTCTTAGACCACCTGCCTGTAATCTGAGGACCACATGTTCTGGTAAAGTTCTGGGGGGGGGGGGGGGGGGGGGGGGGCTGCTTGAAAGCAACAGAAAAGCTCTTGAACACCCCCAATCGCACCGGAGATACTGATGAAGCAGGACGCACACAAGCTAAAGCAGCAGAACACAGGCTGTGATTTCTGTTTTATTTCAAGTCCAAACTGGCCACATTTGCACATCAGGATCTACAGCTTCATATCATTTTTAATTCTCTAACAGTACGGATTTCTTGTGTGACCATGTGATCATCAACAGCAGTAATAGTAACCGTGCAACACAGTGGGGATGAGTGTGGGTGGGTGAATGTCTCAGAGGTGTTATGTCGGCCCGACAGGCCTTCCAAAGCGAACCTTGTGAATGCTTTGGCAGTCAGTCTATTCTTAGCTGTGACCTTCGCTGTCCTGGGTATTTTGGGAGCTTCGGAGCGGGGGACTGTGTCAGAATGCAGCTCTATGTGTGACAAGTCACCATGCTGATTAATAACGAGCTGGAACCTGGATGTTCTCAACCTTCAGATCTGGTTACAATTCCTTTTTTCAGGGGGATGAAACGTATCCCCATTCAACTGCAAGGGAATCATTTAAAGGAGCGGCTCCACATTTTAGTCAATAAAGTTGAGTCAGACCGTTAGATCAAGCAGGATGCATGCTTTACCTCTATGTAGACTAAACTGCTAACCATTTCAAATGACTTTGGATTTACATTTAGTTCGCTTCTTTTTTTGCAGAACGGCTCAAGCCGGCAACCCCTCAACCCTGCCTTGCAAAAGTATTCATACCCCTTGAGGGTTTTAAGTGAAGGTAACTGGATTTCTGTTCACTTCTTTCACCTTCAAAAGGCTTTTTCAGCTCTGAAACTGTGTGAATGTTCCTAATTACATTTCATAAGCCCAATACTTCCGTTCAAAGCTTCAGAACTGAAGAATCCTTTTGGAGGAGAGGTGAAACGTCTTCTAGATAACAAGAGACTCGCCTTTGCTTAAAACTCTGTGCTGAATGACAGAAAATCTACAACACCAACCAATTCATAAACATTCAATTTTTTCCACATTTAGTCATTTTAGGAGTAGCAACTTTTATGTATTTTATTATGATTTTACTCAATAAACCAAGACAAAGTAGAAAATGATTGAAAAGTAAAAGAAAAATAGATCTGTAGTTTAAAGAACATGTTTGGAAATTATGGTACACATTTGTATTCATCTCCCTTAACTGGTTTATCTGAAAGCATGTGAAATCTCCAGAAGTCAACTAATTAGAGTTCACCTATTTAAAAAATAAAATAAAGTCAGCTGTTCTATGAAGACCTCAAAACAGAGAACAATCAGCATCATCAATATTAAGCACCACAGCTGGGAGGTCGGGTGGGAAGAAACTGGTTTAAAATTAAGATTTGAACCTCTCACAAATCTTTGCTCAATCCATCTTCTGAAAATGTGCAATACCAGGCTGGCCAAGGTTCTCCATGGTAGCTCTGGAGGAGCTGGAGAAGTCCACACATCAGGTGGAAGAAACTGTGACCAGGACAACTGCTAATCTTGCACTTAACACATTTAGTCTTTAGTGGGAAGAAAAAGCTCTTCTAAAAGAAAGCCATCAGAAGTCATGTTTGCAGTTTGCAACAGTCCATGTAGTGGACACAGCAGTGGATGAAGGACCTTTAACTTTAACTTTCATCACACGAAAAAAGCTATGTACACCCTCCAGCTTGATTCCATGCTATAAGGGAACGGTTTCAAGACATATTTATTAGTAGAAAGGCCTTTTCAAAGTCCACATTCGTGGCAAGACTATAAAATGTATATCAAAAATACAGAAAGGTGCATTAAGGGGGCAAATTACAGCATGGTTATTCCAGGAATGTGTTTGCACAAAGGTTTGACTCACGGATGTGGATGCAAATGCATTCAGATCTGTAACTGCATCGGATCCCAGAATACCATCTATTATTCACCTTCCACTGCACAATTTCACATTAAATACGACACAAAACACACTTAAGTCAGTAAAGAGCCCAAATGTAAACATTTTTTTTCAAACTTCAAGAAGTATGAAGACATTTGCAAAGCTCTAAAATATATATATTTTTTCATCACATCTGTTCTTTTTGCTCTGTGTGTCTGCTCTGTCTTCTCGAAGCCCCGGTTGGTCGCTCGTAGTGAGCCAGGTTCTGGTTCTGCTGGAGGTTTCTTCCTGTTAAATTGGATTCTTTTTCTCTCCACTGTTGCTACATGCTTGCTCAGTATGAGGGATCGTTGTGAAGTCAACGACAACGAAGGTGACCGTCTACTGTCGCTATATGTTCATCCAGGAGAAGTGAATGCTGCAAGGCGATGACTCGATGCAATCTGCTGGTTTTTACTGACATAGAAAACATTTAAACTGATTAGACTAACTATCTGAAGGTGAAAATGGAATGCATGTATGATTGAATTGAAATTACTTTCCCTGTAAAGAGCTCCAAGATGACATTAGTTGTGATTTGGCACAGTATATATAAACTGCGTTTAAATGAATCAGGAGTCCAAGTACAATGTTCAGGTGTCTCCATTTATCAACTGGTACAAAATAACAACAAAACAACAACTTTACAGTAACCAAAACAATTTAAAAAATCCATCAAGGTTTTTTTGAAGCCAACCAAGAATGTAGCAATGTGCTGATCAGCCGTCTGGGGGTTAGCGGGTTGGTCGGGGTCTTAGTTTCAGGAAGTAAACTGAAGTCGTGACTAATCATGTGAGCACCGTTCACAACTGCTTTCTACTTGTGCCTCCTGCACAAGACCCAGCCTCCAAATGACTTTCACTGTCAACATAGACGTCTTAAAAAGCGGCTGCAGATTCAGTAGGTGCCATGCGTTACACTTAAAATGGAGTAGAATACAGCCAACACATTTATTTATATTGCATGCAAGGCAGCCTTTTGTTTTCCTTCCCAAATGGGACAATGCAGAGGGACCAGATTACAGCTGATAGTCTGAAAAATAAGCACTCTTTAGGCTGAAGCCAGCCCAGACTTCAGTCTGCAGAGGACTTGGTTTATTGGAAATAAGTGCACATTTCAAGATGCCTATTAGGAAGAGATGTGCAGTTAAATACACATTTAATTGAAGGGATTTCTTTAAAAAAATAACAGGTATCAAAAGTTTGATGTATGCACAGGATAAAAGCAGAGACCTGCTGATTATGCAGATAGTGAAGCAGGTGTTGAAAGTAATATAAATATATAACAAAAAAATGTGAAAATTATGGAAACCGTCAATTGGATTCCAAATAGACAAACTTTAAAGATTACATTATGTTTTACATGTGTTAAACCACATGAGCCTATTTTAGAGGCTTATCTTGAACCCTGGAGCTGCACTGCAGTCCACAGAGATTGCAACCTGGACCCAGATGAACAGCGCAACGTCAGATATCGGGGGGTGCTTACCGATTCCTCGGGCGGCCGGTTGATTTTGGCCCACTCCACTGAGGGACCTTTGACCTGCAGGAATCTGTGGAAGAGGTTCTTGAAGCCTTCAAAGTCTTTTCTGGAGACCTAAAACGGAACCAACCAAAGATTAGCATGCGCCAGCAGTGAGGGAAAATGGGATTTTCCACCAGGGTTCTGAACTCTGATTAGAGTAACACCGCTGCTAGATGAGCTGCCGTTTGTGATGCTCAGAAAAAATTATGGTATCAGTTTAAATTAAATTAAGTAATTATCTTTGTTTCACACGGAAACCAAAAAAAGAGTGCAGGCTGCTTGACTTTTGGGGGTTTTTTGGGCAACGTTCTGACTTCAGGGGACCGTTTTGCTCATTTTTACAGGTTGAGACTTGCAAACTTTGGCTTCTAAGTAACAAAGGAAATCAGGATTTAAGAGCGTTGTTCAACCAATCATCTGGTGCCAGTAAATAATCTTTGTTTTAATGTAGTTCAAGTACTGTTCTAAAATATGTCAAATTTCCCATTTTTTTAAAACTGAGGTGGAACCACTGAAAAAATAAATTACTGCCTTTAAATCTTCAATAAATTAATAATTATAGCTGATCATTTGTCAGTGAGTGTTTAAAGGGCTGAAGAAGATTCATAGTCACTAATGCTGGTATGCTTCTATACTCTCTGACCTTTTAGTTGCTTCCTTATGAAGACGTAACCATTATAATAGAGAACGGCATTTAAAGGAAAACATTTCTGGGCATTTTTTTAACCATTTTCTGATCCATATTTGATTAATATTTGATCCCCATGTTGGGTGTCGGTGTATGAATGCGAGTGTGAATGGGTGAATGTGGCTTCAATGTAAAGCGCTTTGAGTGGTCAGTAAGACTAGAAAAGCGCTATATAAGTTCAGTCCATTTACCATTTAACCGCCAATAAGGCTGGGATGGAAAATGACTAAAATACAAACTAGCATGCGTTTGTTTTAAAAATGGCATTTGTAGCGTTGAAAATACGTCTGTAAAACACAGACAGGAGATGTTTGCAGTCTGTCAGAATATAGTTCAGTCAAACAAAAATCGACTTGATTTTCTTCTGCAAGTCCACCGTTTTGCCTTTTCCCCAAATAGGTCAGTGTGTGAGCGTGTGTGTGTGTGTGCGGATGAGCATTGATTTGCAGGACTTAAAGGTTGTTTGCCTCAAATCCTACCAACCTCGATGGACTTTCAGTTAGCGTGAACACTTGCTCTGCAAACATTTGCTCAATGCATGCAAATACGGATAAACCAGGACATGACTCCTTGTTCCACCGTTTGGGCCAAACGGTGGAACAAGAGTCGTGAACTGTTTATTTTTAATGTAATAATAAAAAAAAGTGTTTGACTGAACAGATGTTTATAATTCTGGTCTAAATGATGCCCAGTTATTGACATGATGATAAATCTAAGCGATATATCGAAGTGCTTTTTAGTTAAGAAAAGGTACATAAACCTGTAAATGAACAAGAAAGCCTTTTTCTGCACGGTTTCACCTGCAAACAAAGTTTTTTTTGTTTTTTATTCCAGGGTGATGTTTGGAGCCTGCAGCATGGCGGCAGTTTACCCACCTCAGCTTCAGCTTTGCTGGCTGTGGCCAGCAGCGCCTCCAGCTCCCGATGCATGGAGTCTTCATGCTGGTGACGGAGCTTCTCCTCAAACTCTGTCATCGGTCCTCTGCAGAGAGCTGGAAACACACACAAAGATCTTCTTTAATATTCCTTTGGAAACAGGTGAGCTACTCATGGTTTACTATTATTACTACTTTCAAATGAAAGGCGCAGAAAAAAAAAAATCAGAATATTAGTCAAAAACAACTAGTAATTGTCAGTCGGTTACTAGAATATGTTCATTAAAATTAGTAAATCTTTCTTAAATTTGTTGAGGAATTCTGCTAAGATTTACTAAATAGTATAAGTCCTGATAACGGCTTCTACCAAACTGTAAAACTTACCAGCTACAGTGAGCGACATTTTGCCCGAGTTTGGTTAAAGAACAAAGGTTAATGATAAGATTTGAAGACTCGCAGCAGCTCGTTTTTTTTTGTGGCAGGTCAAGCAGTTTGTTCTGAGTCATAGGTGCATCAAAAAGTCTAAAATGGTCCCTAGTAAAACTCCACCGCCAGTCTCTGTCCCACAACAATACGCAGCCTCCTCATCCTCCACTCCGAGGAAGCTCACAGACCCTGGGCTGTGATTCTAAACTCAGCACAGGGCCAGCCCACAGACACACACACCAATCACATGCAACCAGAGACAGTGTCGTAATTGTGTGTCGTGGTGGGAGTGTCTATGCCTGGTCACCTCCAGGTCTCGCTCCAAACACAGAGCACTTTAAAGGTTTGGGTTAAAACTCTTGGCACTTACAGCTGATAATGCAAGGGATTATTAACGTTTCATCTGAATATAATTTACTGTTAAAGTAACTTACAGAAGTCACTGTTTTAAACCTTTTTTCAGACAATTTGGGTTAGTTCATCAGTCTATCATCGTTTTAAATGACCATTGAAAGATTCTAATCTTTAATAGTCTTTTTAAAAGTGCCTCAAACACAGGTAGCAGCCTATCACAATCAGATTATGTATTATGACTACATTTACTATAGAAATATCACTAAACACAGTGAGAACACTCAATGTAGAAATAAAAATAAATAGAATTTAAACAAAATCAATCCCTTTGATATAAAACTTTTTTCCTCCTGTAGAAAATTGATGAAAGAATAGATAAATAAACCAGCAGATTCATTCAATTCAATGTAGATAAAGCCAGTGCTAATCTGCATTCATACGAATACATGTTTATGCCATCAGGCCCAAGATTAAAACATTTTTCTACTGAAAACAGGTAATAAAATGAGAAATCCACCAACCCACCAGCCAGAGATCAGAACCAGACAATATTCTATCATATCTAAGATCAAAATTAGAATACAGAAATATCTCATTTGGGATTTCCCTAATAATTATATGCATTAAAAACCAAAATTCCCAATATTTTCAGTTTATAAATGCATCAGTCTGCAGTGTGTACTTTGACAAACAGGTTAGGAATATGTGTTATCCATGCATTTTCATACCAAAACCTCTATCCAACTGCATATTTTTTGTTTAATGCATTAAAAGTAAAAAAAACAAAGTCAGTCAAAATCATAATCAACAGTTCAGACGTCAAAAAACACCAGAAAGCATCTTCATATAAAATATACATCTGTATATTAGTGATAGATGTTTTATAGCCTGTGGGTAATCCACACATTCTGGTAATAATAAAAGTGTTAATCTATCTTTGTAAAAAGAGAAATTTGTTTAGTTTCCTCTGTGAATAATAAAATGAGATAAAGACTGACTGACAGACAAGCTGAAAGATCATAAATTTCTTCTCACTCTCTTGCTTACTGACTAGCAACAGATTATCACAAACTTTTTGTAAAAAAGCAGCTCTTATAATAAACAGTAATAAATTAGATGGTTTTCAACAAAAACAAAAATAAAATCAGAATAAAATTTGAGCAACATTACTCTGCAAACATTTACATTATCCTGGATTCTCAAAGAATGAAAAAAAAACACTATTCATGTTTTAAAACCCTTCCTCAAAGTTTTAAACATTCAAAGGGGAAAAAAAGGTAAGATAAAATCCAAAAGAAGTGTTACAAATTAATACCTTTCCTATTTATCAAATGAGCAAGAGTATTAAACCTATCAGTCTGCATATTTTTTGTTCTGTTCTAAAGTTTTTCTGTCTTTCAAGGTTCTGACTCGCTCTCAATTTAAAAAAAATGCTGCATCTTGAATTAGCATCTATGTTTAAACTCGAAACTCTAAGTGAATAAATGAAGCATTGAGACAAAAAAAAAAAACACATCCATATTGTATTAAAGAAGAAATAATTCAGGTTGAGTTTCCTGACCCATTTCTTCCACTCAGGTTGACCTTAAAAATCACCTTGAACAGGTGCAACTTTCAACATTTTGGTTGTTTGCATCAAAAACAAGTTGGTCGGAGCAATTTAAAAAGGTGACTCTGTCCATGAGGTCAAAAGGTCAAGCGTCTACAGCCCAAACCAGAGATCTCCAACCCTGGTCCTCGAGAGCTACTGTCCAATAGATTTTATTTTACACCCTGTTCCAACACAGCTAACTGAAATGAATTATCTCTGCAGCATGCCAGCAAGTTTGATAAAAGGCCTGCTAACCAGCCATTCTTTTGATTCAGCTGTGTTGGTGCAGGGACGCCACTAAAACCAGTAGGAGAGTGTCTCTCCAGGACAAGTCGTTGCAGACCTCTAGCCTAATACCGTTCAAAAGTTATCCAAACTCAAAATGCAGCAACAACTTGATCCATCTTGAACTACTCAGATTTGGGCTTTGAATGTCAGCTTTTCCATATTTACTCTTCCTCGCCACATCACACGTGTTTTTACACCATTTTTATAGTTGCGATTTAGCGTTTTAATTTAGTGCAAAAGACAAATATCCTGCCAGAAAATAAACTTGACTATTTTTTTAAAAATGCCCTAACGATGTTTGCAAAACTTTAATAATATATGCGTGAAAGTTCTGTGACATATACCACAAAAACAAACACGCATTGGTTTTGAGATTCTGGTCAGACACGACTCAGTGCCTTTCATCCATACAGACGTGAAAAATGACACCAAACTTGCACTAAGAGCTACAGCTTTCTCTAACGAAGCTCTTACCCACCTGTGCAAAAAGCCTAAAGACAAAACCCCTCTCTGATGACAGGACGCACAGCTTCCCACTGAGGTTGGGTATCAGGGATCAACCCAGGACTTAATGCTGGGGCAGGAAAAAAGGCGAGTTACAGGCTAGAAACTGGCTGAAGCGTCATCACGCCGCCTAAAAGGCGAGTTACAGGCTGGAAACTGGCTGTAGCGTCATCACGACGCCTTGAAGCTAGCCTGTTGCTGCCTTGGAAGTAGCCAACCCCCACCCGTACGTTTCGACGTAATGACGCAATGGTACGAGCTGTTCATCACGACGACTATTGGTCGAAGGCGCTCCTTAAATCTGTTTGTCAGTTTGTTTAGCCACAGGCAGCAGTTTTTAGAAGCTATTAATCCAAGTTATAAAAAGCAGTCGTGGTTAAAACGTCTTAAAAAACTCCAAAAAATGTAACGTTGTCTTGACAGAGGTGGATAGTCACAAGTTACAGAACAAAGGTATATCGCAATGTATTTTTATTGCGAAACAGTAGGACAAAAATCAAAATCGGAAGGGTCGTGACTAGTATATAATGTTCCTTTATCGTTATTATTTCAAATATATTGCCTAATATATATGCATATATTTTTTAGCTTAGTTAAGACATGTGCAGATGTAAATCTTAAATTATGTTGAACATCGAGGTATATTGGATCATGATTTTACATATATTTTTGTAAATATTATGCTATGACGTAATTCGGAACATATTTAAAATATATTTAACAATGCATATTATAGACATTATAAAATACATTGCATACGTACAAAGGTTGCATTACTCCAGAGGTGGGTAGTGGCCTAACGTTACATGAAATTGACAACTTTTTGGAAGAAATTTACTTTTAAGTAGGGATGCAACGATACCACCTTTTTCCAACCGATACCGATACTTGGATTTGAGTACTTGCCGATACAGAGTACCAATACCGATACTTCTACTCATGCTTCCCAACCCTCCCTACCAATATCTGACGGCGTCCCATGTCATGTACACTCCCCGTTTCTTATGTGAGAGCGGGATGGAGAATAAAATCAGTTTCATTTTTATTTTGCCAAAGAAGGTGCTATGAGTGACATTTCCTCATGTCCGTCATGAAAATCCATCACCTGTTGCTGAAATTCGCCGTTTTGAATCCAAAATGGGTTAACTAAGTGAATCCTATGTCTGATGAGGGAAACAATCAGCTGTAATTAGTGACGCATAAGCGAGCCGCAAGTCTTCAGAACAGTCTTTATGTTAATGACAAAAGCTTTAATTTCAATTACTTTAAAAAACATCTGAACCAACCTCAAGTCTAGTTTCCTTTCTTTTTGGTTGCGCGATGGTAACTTCAGCAGTGGATCAAGGTTTTTTCTTCCAGCTCTTTGAGACCGATCATGCTTGTGTTTCAGCGGAAAACAAAGTTGCAACAAAATCCACAAACTCAATGCTGCACTGCTACCAAAGTAAGAAAAAATACTTTCTCCTGACACAGAGTTTTCAGAATGATTAATGAGTGATTGTTCCTAAACGTTCAGTGCTGCTGACCAGGGGCGTATCCAGGAGGTTAATAAAGAGGGACTAAAAGGGGGACTGTAGCACCATGGCCCTTTTCAATGCCTCCCTAATTCTGAGGTCTCAATTTTGGCAAGTATACTTCTTCTACACACACAAAAATGCAATGAATTGGAAAACAGGTTTTATTTTCTTCTCTGATTGTTAAAACAAATGATGGTGAATTAGATAATATGTATATATATATATTAATAACAATGACCACGAAGCAAAATTATCAATTGAAAAATAAATATTTTCTGTGAAATTATTGCAGAGTTTCCACGTTTTAAGTATCAGCTATCCAGGAAGATCAATGTTGAAGCACCAGCCAATGAGCATGCAGGTCCCACACACTGACTCTGATTGGTTGAGGATCTCGTTCAGTGGATAGATTTGCTGGACACCACTATGAAATAAAAGCTGATTTTGTGAAAATAAAAAAGCTTTAGAATAAAAACTAGTGCAATTAAATAACAATGAATGAAAAATAAAATCTATTATTAAAACATTTTTAAATAGTTTTTTTATATATTAATAAATATATTTTTAAAGAATGACAAATATTTTATGATAATGAGCTTTTACATTTTTATTTTTTTATTATTTTATATCATTTATATTATGTTTTTTTTATTATTATTTTAATTTTGAGCACTTTGCTGTTCGATATTATATGACTTGCTAATTTGTGTAGTTCTTAAAATATCTGCACCACTGTCATTTGTGTTTATTTTTATTGTCTGTTAATGACTGCTGTTTTTCTCTCTAAAATAATAAGTGAAACTGCGACTGGCACAAATATTTAAAAGCTGGAGAATCTGTTACTGGTACCGATCAGTATGTTTTTTTCTTTAAGAACATATAAATATTCGTACTGGTAGCAAACTGAAGAAAAAACCCATCAAAAACTAAGAGATTCACCATATAAAATATGTAATGTTAACGTGGCAGACAATATGAACTGCTGGTGAGATTTTTTATTTTTTTCATTGTTGACAGTAGAAAAATTAGGGTGCAACTGATTAAACCTGAACCAGAATTTACCTACCTTACTTTTGCATTTGGCGCCGGCTGTTCCCATCAGTTTAACTACATTGTATTTTTAAATTATTAATTGACAATAGAAAATGTATGACTCATAAAAGAATAAGTAATATCGAAGAGAAACAGCCATCATATAGAATAAATATTTTCCTGGGGAGAGGCACACAAGTCCTATGCTGGAGTCTCAACACGGTAAAGTTGTTGTCCTGCTTTTTGTTATCCTATGGCATTAAAAAATTACCACTGAAGTAACTGTTCGAGGAAGTTTTTAATTTTGTATTTTGACTTTAAAATAAGTGTAGTAGAGAGAGGCTGCAACCAAACCATTTCCTTAGCTGGAGTAAAAGTTAAACAATTGCACAAAAATAAAAGTGCAATTATCCTTTTGATGAAAGCCTAAATGAAACCAAATAAAATAACCAGAGGCAGTTGGAAAACAATATTATGTCAATTTAATGGAGGAAGTGTAATTCAATTCAGCTCATATATACATTACAATCAGTTTAAAAGTTTTCTGTTTAAGGAATCCCAGCAGATTGAATCAAGACATTGACTTCCAGGGTTTTATCTTGTAGTCCATGGCAAGGAGGAAAAGCATTACAGCACAGTAGGATTAATCTAGAAATCATATTAGAAAATTTAAAAAACTTGAAGTCTATGAAAACTATATCCTACATTCTGCTACTCTAACACACCAGCAAGAGAAATCATTGAAAAAACAACTCATAATTAAAAGGTTATATGAGTCATGCAGCAGTTTCTGTTCTCTCTAAATGTGGTTTTTAACTTTTCACAAATTAAGGCTTTGTTCAGCAGAATCCCACTGTTGCTAATTTAGTGCTAGATATTTAGTTTCACCTGCTCCTCTACCATAAGATAGTCACAGAGCTCGTCACAGCCTTCCATCCTCTAACTACCCTACAAGTTACGGTCTTGTTGAAGACACCGGGTGTACGCCTGAAGCTCAAGGTTGACTCTGCTGACCAAATCCATCTATTCTGACGTTTTGACTGTATTGTGGTTCCTCCGTCTTGACTCCAGCGGAATTTGGGAAGAGATGCTGGGCACATGTGGGTGACTTTGCAGGAGACCGACACTGTTGGACGGCCAACGAAATCCGTGGTCATTCCAAAAGACATGGTGGGATGATCAGGATTCTCTGTAAAATTAAGTTTTGATTACAAACGTGTTAAATATTTAATTAAACATGTGTAACTATCCTAACGTAAAGGGTTTCTAGTTAATATATCTAATATACTCACTCAAAACTTTGATTGTCACAGGGTTTTGTTTGAAGGAAAAACTTGTCTGTCCCTGAATTATACTTTGGAAGTAAAAGGGGCCAACGTCCTTGGTCCGGACACCCCACAAAATCATGGAGCAGTTGCCACTTGCAAGGTGTCCCACAATTTTGGTCCGTTTGTTAAACTCCTTTATCAGTTTCAGTGTGTTCAACTCTGATGCGACAATCGTGTCCCCTCTCTTCCAGAATCCACGCATGTGGGCCCATTTTGCATATACCTTGGGGTAAGTGTAGCGGCAGGGAATGACCACACATGAGCCGTGAAGAGCAGTGATCTGTGATGGTACGCTTATGGTCCATTGGTTTGGTTTGGATTGAACTTCAGGAACAAGCAAGGACAAAAAACAGGTATTATATTAAATATTTTCTTATCGTGAGGTTAACAATAACACATTTGTGCAACGTAATTTAAAAATTAATCTTACCGCAAACCACCAGAAATAAGAGGCACATCTTCGGATCCATTCTGTCCAGAAATCTAGAAAAAACTGTATACAAAAATTAAAAAAAGATTAAAAGGCTTTAGTGTTGTTTAGTTCTTCTACACCTTTGCATTAATGACTCACTTACCTTTAAACTACCACCTGAATGAAAGTAAATCTTGTTAAGAGTTCAGTGTTTAAAGCATAGGGTTATGCCTTTCAAGTGTGAAGTCAGAGTGAGTCTTGCATTTATAAAGCTACCAGAGTCATGGAAAACAGGAATTGCTACGGTTTGCCATCACACTCTGTCCTCTGTCTTGAATATGTTACTTTTTATGTTACTGTGTGTGGAGTTGGCAATTGTATGCTCCCTTGAGCATGGTGCAATAGGGGGAAAATAATAGACTAATTGAATTGATATGAAGGAAACTGATACACTTTGTGGTCATGTTGTTTTCATTCCTCAGCAGAATCTTATCGCCCTCTCCTCGTCTAAATTCATATAATCTCTTTGCTTTGAAACATGTCCTCCATGTTTTTCAACATTTCTGGGAAAGAGGCTGGGACACGTAAGCGATGAAAATGAAAACTTCTTGCAGAAGATACACATTTCTGTTCATAAAGTCCTCAACAACTGAAACTAACCTTCCTTTATGACCCTTGGAATGTATTTTGTCAATGTCTTAATGCATTAGCAGGTAAATTTTACATGTTAATGTTACATAACTTCAAATTATGAAGAATAAACATAATAAATGCAAGTAGACTATACTACTGAATGTGTATAGGTATGTATATGCTCATTATGGGTGGATGGGGCCTCCTACAGTATTGGGGCACATTAGCCGCACTATATTGAAACTATAGCTTTGCAATAAAATAAAAAAAGACTAGGTTCTTAAAACTTAATCTGAGGCTGTATATGTAAATGCAAGTCTATTGTTTTGTTCTGGCAGAGGAGGATATATAATCAAAATAAGATGATCTTAAACAGGCACTGTGTGCAGCCCTGGGTCCTAAGTATGTGTTTTTGTTACATATGAGTTAAACTGTTCTAGAGATCCCATGCCTTACTATTCTAGAAATGCATGCTGTATATTAGAACCAAAAAGATGCAATTTACCTGTCAAAAATGGGGGGGAAACCCCTAAAAATAAAATCGTGTTTACCCACAGATAGAGAAAACTGCTCCCTTAGTCCGACTTAATTTCTCAATTTCTCTTCCTCTTTGTGTGAAGTTTCAACATGGCCAAAATGTGTCAAAAACTTAAAATAAAAATACACCTGTCTTGAATGGGGCTGGGTATTGATTCAAATTTCAAGAATCAATTCGATTCTCAAGTGTTAGAATCGATTATCACAATCAGATTCAGTCTGATCAAGTTCGATATAGATATGGATCAGTGCTATTAAAACACATTTTTTTGAGCTGTTATCTTAATCACATGCCTGTAATACAATGATTTAACACTGGGTAACAGCGTACTAGGGGGGGAAAAAAAGCTTTAACAATTTTCGCAGTAAACCTTAAAACGACTGTCTGGATTTTTCATTTCTATTTTAGCTGTAAGAAAAGGCAAATTATGTTAAACAATGAAAACAGTTTATGAACTTGTGAATCTATTTGATTCCTAGAATTTCTATAATAATAATTTTTTTAACATAGACCTGGTCTTGAAGAATAATCTGATGAGGTTTAGGTAGTGACTCTTACTCCACAATATAGGTGACTCTGTACATTTGCCTTTTCTCTCCAAATCACACTTTTCATGTAGGTCTTATTACAAATTTTTTTTGCAGTTTTGTAATGTTTGTGTATTTTTTTTAAAGCTAGCCACTTTGGGAGCACCATTGATGCATGAAAGAACATCTGCATGAAATTAACGACAAATCTTCACTTGTAACCATAGACTATATTGTATATTAACCCTTTTCTGTGATGTTTGAAATTATACTGCCCCCATGTGGTTACTATTACCAACTACACGAAGCTGGCAGAAAAGGAATTTTGGATATTAATCATGTAAGATGGTATATATCAGACGCAAAGACTTGAAACTCTTGTTTCAGCTTGATTTAAAACAATTTTAGGAGAAGGCTGAGCTGTGTAGTAGTGAGGATGACAAATACTAATGAGGCTGGAGAGGGTGAGTCAGATTTCTTAGTTTTATTGAAGAGAAGATGGTTTGTTACAGTTTCTGCACAGCTAAAGTGCGTGTTTCAATCTACTAACAGAGACGTTCTCTTGGTGTCTTGCACACATAGGTGGCCAGGTTGTGTAGGTTATAACAGGTTTTCAGGAAACCTGAAGAAGGGGCCAAGACACACACACACAATCGCTTAGAGGTGACACACAAACACCAGCCCAGATGGTATTACAGTGAAGGACATCTTCAGAGGCGAGAACAGCCAGCCTTCAGACGATCTGAGTGCTGCGTTTGGTCAGCAGAAGGTGTTAGTCACTGGGACAGAAAGTCCAGGGCCGTGTCTCGCTCTTCCACCAGCTCGGCTGCTGTGGCTTCCATCTTGGCTCGAGAGAAGTCGTTAATGGGGAGTCCATCCACTATTTTCCAAGTCTTGTTCTGCGAATAATGAAGACTTATTTATTGTGTGCTTAAAATATTTGTGTGTGAATTTTCTCCTCACTTGAGAAAAAACCCAACAAACAATGACTGATTCAAGATGGCTGAAGGTTGCAAAAACAACGGTGGAGGCCATTATTAAAAATTAAACAGGAAGAGAAATACAGCTCATTGCCCTAACCCTATCGAACAATAAAGCCTGAATCTATCACTTATTCTGATGCTGAAATGGTCTTGCTCACCTTGATGTGGACAGGGAAGGAATAAATGAGGTCTTCTGGGATGCCGTAGGTGTTTCCAGCTGCATAAACACCCATGGAGATGAACTCGCCCTGCAGGAGGTCAAACAGAGAAACTGTTTATATTAACAAAGCACTGGACAGTGATGTTGATTGATTTGCTCCTTTCTAACTTTGTGTGTAACTGAATGTCAGCCTGAATCTAGCAGCTCAACTTTTTCCATATGCACAAAACCATCTGTGGTGGAAAAACTGCGCATCACCCCGGATTAAAACACCCCCATTTTAAAACGTGGTGGTGGCAGGATCATGCTGTGGGGATTTTTATGCATGAAAGCTGATGGAAAAAAGGGTGGAGCCAATTAAAGGGCAAGCGCCAGAAGAAAACTGATAGAGGCTGCAGAAGACTCAGGGTTCCCCTTCTAGCACGACTCCAAAACTAAAGATACATCCTGAGTTCAAGTGTACTACATCGAAAAATATTAATGTGCTAGAATGGCCTAGTCAAAGTCCAGACCTAAACTAAAATGAAAAATTGAAAATGTATCTTCAGGATAGTTCTCCATCCAATCTGACTGAGAGTGAAGTAATTTGCGAAAATGTCAGGCCTTCGATTTTCAAATCTGGTAGAGACATAACTGTCAACACAGATAAAGAAAAAAATAGGTACTTTTTGTTTGGGGAAAAAAAGAAAAGAAAAAGTTAAATCTTGTAGCGTTACTGTTTCATCTTGGTAAACGGGCACTAAGAGAGCTCCTGCTGCCGAGAAATGAGTCATGACCTTTTATCGTTGCTATAACGCAACATTTTTCTCCTGCTAGTGATTCTTTTTGCGAGAGTAGCAACTTGCTGTCCTTTCTGTACACACTGACCTCCTTGGTGCCAAACCAGATGTCCCTCATGTGGTCACAGATGGCCTTGGCAGCCGACATGGCGCTGGACAGCTTCCTGGCCTTGATGACGGCGGCGCCTCTCTGCTGCACCGTCTGCAGTAGAAAGGAGAATTTTTTTAAACAAACAGAAAAATGCCTTTACTTTCTAATCTACACCTCATTTCAGGAGGCGGAGCACTCACCGAGATGAAGTCTCCCCTGAGCCAGGCGTCATCCTTCACAGCGTCGTACGCAGCCTTCTCAGCGCCACCAACGTTCACCTTGGCGTGATGGACGTCGGGGTACTGGGTGGAGGAGTGGTTCCCCCAGATGATGACGTTCTTAACGTTGTTGGAGGACACGCCGCAACGCATAGCCACCTGCAGGTCAGACAGACATGCTCTCATCTGTCAACTCAGAATTCTGACAATCATGATGCCAGTTTTTATATTCGAAAAGTTACCGACAGCGGCTTTAAAACAATGTCTCGGAGGACACAATAATACTAGAAAGAACTAGTACAAGATTACCACTTGTGTTTTGGGCTCATGTTTTTGATTTAGACGCAGTTTGTCCTTTTATCAGTCAAACAGGATCCTTCCACATCTGCTTTAAAGGAAAATCCACTTTTTTAGCCCTTAAATGCATTTAAATGTGTATTTTGGGTGTTTAGGAGTGCAGACAACTTACATTTATTCTCTTCTGGTGCTGTGTTTATATCTTTACATTCTTTTTTGGTCATATTTTTCACTCTGTTTAGTTTTCTCTATTCGCTATTACGTTTTCTTGTCTATTACGTCACAGCATTTGTTGTTGAACTGCCAAATAAGGTAATGGACTTCCGGATAAACAATTTTGTGAGGCCGCCATTTTTTCTCCCCCACAGCGATTTTGTAGTCCAAGGTCAGTCATGTCGAAATTACAAGAAAGCAAGTCAAAATGTTCAGTTATTGGGTGTATTAACCCACACAAATCCCTACATCGACCCCCAGCATCAGAGCCTCTGAGAAGTGCCTGGTTAAATTTTATTTTTAGTGGAAATATACAGACATCCGTGGTGAAAGTTATCCTCGTTTGCGCGAAGCACTTCGAGGACGAGTACTTCAGCAACCTCGGTCTGTATCAGGAGGGATTTGCCAAAAAAGACTTTGTCTGATTGAGGGATCAGTTCCTTCTCTCCACGGAAACGACTTTCGCTTACATTTAAAGGGACCACACGTAAATGAGTTGCTCTAAAGATGCTCCTCAGAACGGTATAAGGAGGGTCTGTGGGGCTACAATAACGTGGAATTCAGACCAAACCACTGTGGTTCTACTTTACATAGACCACAAGTGAATGATTTACATGTGAAAAGGAAGGATTTAACAGCATGATATATCTCCTTTAAAATTAGATCAGTCATATCTTAAAAAGTCTAACCATATTTACGGTGTTCGGTCGCGGTAAACAGGAACTCTACACATGAGAGTAATCAGATCTTTAATGGAGCTGTTTCTTCTCCGCAGTTATTCAACAAATAATTTTTTTTCTAAATTTCTGCAATAATTCTGATAAATGAGGAAGGACAGAAATCCATTATTTATCACATATGAACTGAAAAAATCAAAAGAGAAAACAGCTCAGCAGTGTATGACTAATAAATAAAGATGCAGGGATATATGCGTGAAAGTTCTGTGACATATACCACAAAAACAAACACGCATTGGTTTAAGACAGCTTCAGGTCAGACACGACTCAGTGCCTTTCATCCATGTCTGCCTACAGACGTGAAAAAAAAAGATTCTATATGCTGTAGAGACTACGGTGCTGCACTAATGCGCCACTGACATGTCTGGTGTAAATTGGGGGTTAGTTTGGTCAGGTCTTTGTCCCTGTGCACATTTACAAACTGCAGCCTGGTTTTTTTACATTTCTTGTGAAATAATGGCTTCTTCTTCTTCCCAGAGTGGCGTTTCAGGAGACATTTCTCTGTGGATAATGACACAGTCTTACCAGCTTCAGCAGCACCTTCACAAGGTCTTTGCAGTCTGATTTGGAGTCTATTAATCTCTGGCACACACAACCCGTCTCCTTCCTGAGCTGTGTGATGGTTGGACCATTGTGTCTATCCTTGATATTATTGTTTGAACAGATGAATGCAGCCCCTTCAGGCATCTGGAAGTTTTTCTCCTAAGGACGACGCAGACCTCAGCTGCTCCATGATTCTGTTCTTGATATTATTTTGACCTTCCCATCATATAGAACAATAAAGCAGTGTGGTCCAGGTGTAGGTGTAAAAGTACATCTAAATATGTGCCTCTATTTAACTTGTCAGTTAACCTATCAGAAGCCATCATATCTCGACTTTTCCTCGTCTTCTTAAAGAGATAGTAATCGTTCTGTATGCAAACAACAGAGTTTGAAGACATTAATAAAGACTTCTCTGACAAATTCGCTCATTATTATGGTATTTTGCAAATAGAAATAAATCAGTCTAAATGGCCTTTTATTGTGGGCAGTATAAGGTACACTTGTGCACTGATCATGATGTCAGATCAGCATCTTGATGTGGCACACCTGTGAGGTGGGATGGATTATCTCAGCAAAGCAGAATTGCTCACTATCACACATTTAGACTGATTTGTGAACAATGTTTGAGAGAAATGGTAATATTGTGTATCTGTAATGAATTTTAGATCTTTAAGTCCATCTCATGAAAAATGGGAGCAGAAACAAAGGTGTTGTGTTTATATTTTTGTTGAGTGTACGTAAACATCTGATTTTCATAACATATGCAAAAACCGTTTCTACAAAGAAAGTGAAGTTGTTACCAGCTTCAGCCTCACTCTTAAATGAGGTTTAACAAAAAAAGAAAAGAAAAGTAAAACCCAGCGGGTACCTGGGAGCATGCTCTGTTGTGGTCCAGTCGGGTCAAGCAGGAGAAGTTTTCTTTGGGGATGGATGGAGCAGATTTGGAGGCAATCAGGCAGTTTGTGTTTGCTGGGTTTCCAACCACCAAAACCTGATGGGAGAGAAGAAAAAAAATCTCTTTGTGAGACAGGCAACAACTCTGCTTGACTAAGCCAATCTGATGAGCAGAAGGAGGACGTTATGAACAAGACACTGTTGGACAAATGCAAATGGTCCTTGAACACAGATGTAACGTAGCAGCAGATAAAAAAAAAATGCTGGCTTTTTAAAAGGACAGATTGCTTTTCCTGTCAAGGAAAAGCCCACATCAGCACTTTCATGTCCTGTGTTTTGTTAGCAGCGGTATAAAAAATTACTACATTTCTAGGAAATTATTCCCTCAAATCTGGAAAGTAGCACACTGAGTTTAAACACCATTATGTGGTTCAATGGACACAAGAACACCACATAATCAAGTTTAGAGAAAGTCTGAGGCGTCACCTTTACGGTCTTCTTCGCATACTTCTCCAGAGCGGATCCCTGAGTCTTGAAAATTGCCACGTTTGCCTTAAGGAGGTCCTTTCTCTCCATCCCCTCCTTCCTGGGCATGGAGCCAACCAAGATGGCGGCGTCAACATCCTTGAAGCCCACCTCCACCTTGTCAGTGGGGATGACCTCTGTAGAGGGCAGAGATAGAAATGTGGGACGTGTTTAGTCGGCCCCAAACATTTTGATAGAAAACCAGTGTGCATAAAACACAATGTTTGCGTATTCTAATTAATGCGCTGTCGACTTTCCATGCATACCAAGGTACTTGCAACTCTGTCTCAAAGCTCAAAATGTAGATCTGAATATTTCAGAGGAGCATTAGCAGGTCTTCGAGATAAATTCCTGCTGCTTTGACTGATACTGATGATAAGATTAGTTTGCTGTTTGACCAAATCCAGCTGCTATCAGGCTGAACTTCAATCTGTGCTACCTCCTGCTCCGTTCACTGTTGTAACAGCATGGCTCTGATTGGCTGCAGTGGTGCCTGAACCAGTATCCAATCAAGAGCCTCGTTTTCAACACTCCTTCCTTCTGTGGTGCAGGAGCTAAGAGTTTTGAAGAACAACACAGAGACACACGATGCGACCCACATGAAAGCAATAAGTGTTTGAATCGTCTACTTTTTGTGTGTGAAAATAAATCGTCAGAGACAAACTTTGTTAAATAAAAGAGTTTAAATGAAGCGTTAGTTTGATTCTGATTGGAAACAGGAATATACTCTGTGGGCTCACCCCTCAGCAGTGGGAGAGCACAGTCCTGCAGCTCCATGACCACTCCGTCCAGCACGGGCAGCATTGGGGTGATATCCAGCAGGATCAGGATGATTGGCTGAGGACAGAATAGAAAACTGATTTTAGGAGGGAAGAGGGAACTAACAACAGTTATACAGCCTCATATATATGTGAAAGGGTACCCTTAATACTGGCTTAAATATGGATCTGTGAGACTGTGCATGTAAGCACTCTATAAAAGTAAAACTTCCCTGAATTTACGCCATAAAAAGGCCACAATATTTCTAAGGCGTTCTTTTAAAAATGATTTTATACAGAGTTCTAAATCTTGTTAGGATATTTTCCACTGTCAAATCAGATGTTAAACACAAAAAGGCGTTTGAAAATCTGGAATTCAAAATAAAGGAAGTAATTATTTTAACTGCACACAAGATTTTTTTTAATGGTTTTTTGTTGCCAAATATTTATCTATTTAATACAGATAAAAAAAATATACACATGAGCTTGAGTATGTATCTATCTTGAGTATCTATGTGGAGTCATACATTTTACAGTTCTTCACATATAGGATTTTAAATCTTAGTCTAACCTGAACAACTCTCCCCAAAAGAAACTCTGCTTTCTTCTTGCTGCAATATTAGTGAATTAATTTCAAACAATTATCTAGTAAACTGAATCATACTTGTGGACTTCCCACCAATTAGCTAATTTCTTAAAGGAATGAGTTGCAATTAGGGATGTTATGGGGTTGACAGTTCAGCAGTGGTGTTAAACAGTTTTCTCCGTGTTGAAATGATTAAAAATATAAAAAATATCGATTTTTATGTCAGTGCATCCCTGGTAGCTCTGTATTTTCTTTATCATTGGTTAAGCCAAAAACAAATGCATGCCCCACCTTTCAGATTTTTTTTGTGTAAGTTTCTCATTTAAAAAGCATTAAAGTTTGGATAAAAGCTCAAGGTGCGCGATTACCTTTGCAAGTCACTGTCACATATTTTTCTTACGACACTGTCAGTCACTCGTCAGGAAAAAAATAAAGTTTTGTTTCGAGTCCCTGCTATCTTACTAATTTTATTATATTTTGAGACATTATTTGTAGTTTCTTTCAGCTGATACTCATCCTTCCTGGGATCGTCTTTTAAAATAATATTTTTCTTTTCCTCCCCTACATCATCCGGCAACACTGGAAGTAAATCAAGTGTATAGGATTCACTTTAATTCCATTACATAACAGTAAAATCACTTTGACCCAGCTGTGCAGTGATTTCATGGTGAAAGGGAGCCCCCTGCCGCTGCTGCTAAAGGTTATATAATCAAAGCTGAGAGTGAATCTTACCTGGTCCTTTCCAAACACATCTCCCTTTGCGATGCTGTACAGCAGGGAGTAGGCAATCTGACCGGCAGCACCAGTCACCACAACACGGATTGGTTCAGCCTAGAGGGGGAAACAAAAAAAGGAGTCGTTAATTTCAGTAACCGACCTGGTTACTTGAATAACTTGTAACGGCAGCAGCCTGGATTGCTGTTCTGCAGATGACTCACTGTTCAAGGCAAAGTTTAACCCCAGGCAAAATGGTGGAGCAAAGGTTTTTATTTAAATAAAAAGAATGGAAAAAAAAAACCCTAAAAAGTACAACTTTTCAGTTTCATACATTAAGTCCCAGGGCCAAAGAGTCCCTTCAGTCTCTGGAGCTGCAGGTTAAGGGACCCCAGATCTAGCAGATGAAACCTGTGACTGTCCCTGCATCTGAATCCTTAATAGTTACTACATTCTACGTTGTAAATGCTACTTGGCTGTTGATGTAGAAAATACTACGTAGCAAACGAGCGAGTAGTAGGCATGAAATCGGACGTTGTGCTCCACCTTTTTGCCGGATGTTTACGTAAGGTCTCCTGTGGTCTCGTTAAACATTAACTTATCAACTTAAATGTTTAATCAGTTGTAAAAAAAAAACAACCCCAAAAGAATTCAAGTAATCACTAACATCACTACACTTTTGCATTTATACGGCAAAATTGCGGCAGTGTCAATGGTCGACAGTTCCTCGGTAGCCGAGGTCACTCTTCTTCTACGATTTTGGGGCTTCCGCTGCATTATGGGATGGCGTAGCATCCAATGGCTGTTTATTGTGGCGGTAGTAGGCATCTGGGAACTTTATGCCTACCTACTACTCCAATCCATACTGGAGATTCGGATGTACTACATTGCTTGAATGCTGCTTTTCGCCGACTATGTAGCAGGCGCAGTAGGGGTATTCGGATGCAGCACCTACCTCAGCTGAAGCTAAAAGTTCAACAGCTTGAATTTTTATCACATCTTCATGTTAAACTATGAAGCAATGAAATTTGTGAAAGAGATCAATTATGGTTTAAGAAAAAAAATCATATATTAGGTGCCACCTAATCAGTAAACGGGACAGGACCAGTTTTACAGGGGCACTGGCACCCCGTGGCCCCCGTCTAGAACCGCCTATGAGGGTTGAGGCTGTAAACAGGTTAAACGCTGCTGTGAGGCAGCTGTCTCACAAGGTCATTATCAGCTACCAGCTCTGTGGCAGAGCTCTGTCCTTCACATGAAGGAGACTCGTCAACACACTTCGTCACAATCACTACATACAGTAGTTTTACTTTGCATTTTTACCTAATAAATTCAATTTAGCTTTGAATTTAATCGGTTTTCATGCATTCGATTATGAATCCGCAGCCAACTTCCCATCCTGCTACAAACACAAATAATTGGTCAATCGGACAGACTAAAACCAGCGCCATCTCTACTCAATGGCGCCGAATAAAACAAATCAAAAACATCGGTGACGTCATGGTGACGCTTGCGCCACGCCATCGCCTGACCCGGCTTCAAGGAGCGGATGCAGATGTATGAAAGCTCCGGTCAACGTTCAGGCTTGAACCGCTTCGCACCGCTGCGTCTCGATGCTAACTTCATGCGTTTGCGTTCAACCCGCAGGCCCTCGTTAGCGAGCTGCAGTAACCGCCCGACATTCCGAGTGCAGCTGCTCCGTCCTTCGCTTCTGCATCGCTAATTCAGCGGGTGGACAGAGCACCTCCAGTGAACACCAACATTTAAAAAAAAGCATTTTTAGCATAAATTGGCATCAAGGCGCGCTGTTTTCACCGCTTACAAGACATTTGGACAACTTGAAAAACGTTCGATGACGTAGAGAGTTTAGAATCTGATAAAGTAACATTTCTAATCGATTTGTTTGCTCCTCTTACCATTTCTGCAAAAGGATGAAGTTGAGTTGGCTCAGTTGCTGCTCTCTCTGCGCAGAGTCGGACTGGTACACGGAAGGGTCACCTCTATCCGCGTACTGTACAGAAAACCGTTGAAATGACACTCCCCGCTCGAATAAGGGACTTGTAGTCATCTTGCGTGACGTTTACGTTGTTTTTGGCAGTAACTACTTAAAAAAAGAACACAATGCCCCAGAATGCATTGCTCTGATCAAACCGCGCCCACTTGTATCAGGATTTTCTGAAAAGACACCTTTTTTTTAGAGTTTCTTCAAGCGGCACAGCAGTGACACCTTGTGGCCAATAGAGAAATTACAGAACTTGCTTTGAGACAAGCGATTTAATAAACACGATTTAATTACGGGGGATTGTATGAATCCATGTATTCATAAACAACATAAAGAAATGTCTGTTTAACTCATCAATATTGCCTATTAGATCCCATCGTTATTTAGGAAAACCTGTAAGTAGTGTTGGGGAGAATACTTTGTAAATGTATTTAGTTACAGAATACTGAATACCTCCTTTAAAATGTATTTTGTAACGTATTCCGTTACTTTGCTGAATCCTGGTACTGTATTCTACATACTTGGAATACTTCCCCTTAAAAACAGCATTTATCCATTAAATGTCACGAAATGCGCTGGTGCCCACTCCCACAGGAAAAACAGAGGGCATATCAATACTAAACATTATGACTGGGTAAAAATAAAGTATTTAATTATTTTTGGCACAACACTGCCACCTTTCAGCGATCAGAATCAACAAACCAAACAAACAAACAAACTGGTTTTTAACAGTATCTCTTTACATTATTAGATTATATATTTAGTCATTTGAAATTAAGCTTAGCTGTTTTGCAGCCACAGCCAATACGGTTAATTGCGAATTTCTGTTCTAAATATGCAAAGTATTGTAAACTGACATTCATTGCACTCCAAATAGAAGGGGTTTTATCTTTGTAGCCATAATTTTCAGGAAACCCATCACAACAACATATAATAGAGTGATCATTATTTCAGATTCAACCACTGTAAGATGACATAACTAACACGATACAGGCCTTGTCAAATAATGGACAAAAACAAAAGTGGTAGAGGATTTTGTGTTGTTTTTGTACGTCGTTGCAGTGACTTTAATTTTTTTAGTGACTTTCACATACTTTGGAGGCTGGCCAGCTGGATGCTTCAGGTTTCTAGTTTGATGTTGACATTGTGGATATGCGGCGTAGCTTCCTGAGACCCGCCAGCAAAAGAATACAGTAAAATGTAAGATTTTCCCCACCTGGATCCATTACTAACCTTTGAAAAAAAATATTTTAGGAGGTAATACGAATATACTGCTTCATTAACGGATACTGAATTACAGCTGCTCCAGCAATCACTGGATACTGCATACTTTACAGTTTGACACCAGATGCATAAGTGTTGCAACTCTATGGCTAGTGATGCGAGATTTGATCTTTCCCCCCCATTTTAACCACCATGGTTTTAGTCGGGCTTTTGTCAGGAATGCTGGAACGAAATCTAACATCACTTGAAAAAAAAAGAACTGTGAGAAAGCGCCATTGAATGCATCATCTCCTTCACTGCTGGTAGGTTTATTTGGTTGATGTTTTGGCTGCAACCCCTCCAAGCTCATGGTCTGAATCTACAACTGGTAACTCTCGTTAATGTTGGTGCTTGCAGGTCGGGAGTGTTTCGGGATGTTGTTTCGGGGTATTATTGGATAGTCAACAAAACGCAGAGACACACATTTCCCAAAACGTATATCTTCATAGTTCAGGTGGAATGTAGAAAACAAACAAGTATTCCAATGGTATTACGAAAGTAACTGTATTTTGAATACCATGTTTAAAAATAGTAATTGTAACAGAATACAGTTACTCATATAAAGTATTTGAAAGACGTAACGCTGATACATGTATTCCATTACTACCCAACACTGCCTGTAAGATCCCCAGACCTATCTATCCATCTATCCATCTATCTATCCATCTATCCATCCATCCATCCATCCATCCATCTATCTTCCGGCTCAAGACCATGGCATAGAATTTGGAGGTGTTGATTTTCAGCCCGGCCACTTCAGACTCTACACTATTACAAACATCTTTCATTCATTGTTAGCCCATGGAAACTCTCCACTTGATGATTTTGACCCTTTTAGTAAAAAAGTTTTGACATTCCTGTTCCAGACTAAAGAAGGAGGACAGTTCTGCTGTCCAAGTCATTGTCCTAAAGTAGAAGTTGTTTTAGTTAAAATTAAAATCCCATATTTGCTTTTTTCTGCTCTAAACTCTAAAACAACAAAAGAAAGGCTTAGATGGTTTTTACCAGCTTCAAAAAGTTTACAAGTTTGCGTTTCTTGTCGTATTTATGTGCACAAACCTTTAGGCTGAGGCTCAGACCAGTTGCATGAAAAACAACTGAACGAGTGAAGCAGGGGATGTGGGTGATTGAATGTAGAAGCTGTCGTTGGTTTGTAGAGCACTGATGTTTAAATCAATGTAACTAACAGGAAAACCTGCTGACAAGCTGCTGCTCACTGTTCATAATCAGGTGTGCTGAGACTGGGAAACATCTCAAACATGCGGGAACAGTGTTGGGAGGCATTGTGCTTAGAGAGATCACAGAGTGAATCAGGTGATGTTTCCAGGTAAACTGATGCCAGCGTGTAAAACAGGTCAAGGGCACAGCAGCCATGTTGGATTTTCAAGTTCTCTCCCCATCAAGCTGCTCATACCGGGAGCTACAGCAGCTCAGCACTGTGAGGAACTGACCGCGGTCCTGATAAGCCGTAGTTGGTTAAGCTGCTGCAGGGTACCGGCAAATACAGAAAACACAACCCGGAAGTCCGACAATTGGACCTTCAAAATAAATAATAAATGTTCCCGCGGAAGCAATTCGTTCTGGGGAGGACAGTAAAGTTATTGCCCATAAAAAAAACATGTATTAGCAAATTAACAATACAAAATAAATAAATATCATCTTGAAGTCTAACTCTTACATCAAATTAAGGATTATGTACCTAAACTTTTTCCTTGGGGCTGCACAATAGCCTATACAGCAAATATGGTATTAGTATTTAATTAATACACACAATAGTAATATCAAGGGTTATGCAATTTACACCTTACATGCCAATAATATATTGAGGCAGTTCTAAGAAGTCTTAATGTTGTTAATATCCACTCCTTACATCGATCGTGCCCAGGTTACTGCTAGTCACACAGATTTCTAAAAGCATCTTACAGATGAGAGAAAATGAATTGAGAAAATATGTATACATCAGCTTATAGTGTTAATTTAAATAATTTCAATGACTTTATAATATTGTGTAAGTCTAGTTTATCATTTAAATAAAGATTAACTTTGACATGGTTTACGTGAATGCCTTTAAAACTTTTAATTAAACCATATCTCTGAATGAGTCCTTTCAAACATCACATACATGCCAATACTAGCAATTCTTGCAATAATTATTGACGGTTTTCCATATTTAAAAGTTTATCAGTAAATTTTCCCACCATAATAACTAATATCGTGAGCTTTACGTGCAGACTTTTATTCTGAAGACAGTCAGCGGATGCAGTCTGACTTACATCGTCTAACTTACCACAGGAGTAAATACTTTGTAAAAACTGCACATTGACTTACATTTTAATGCCTAAAGCAGAGAGTTCCCTCTATTGAAGCTGCATAGATGTTATTGTGTCTATGGGGACTTTTTTTTCACCCTTTAATTTTAAAGGCCGACCCAACAAAAATAGCAGGCCCTCACGCTGCACTCCTGTGTTAACTGTTGTTGCGACAGAGAGAAAAACAACGATAAAGAGACAGACACATTTGTTTCTCAGGTTTGCGCATGAATGTCTCTCGTGGTGCGTTCAAAGACGCACGCTCAACTCCGTCCCAGCGGAAAGCTCTCTCTGTGCTGCTTTTAACTCACCTGCCGGGATACAGCCCGCACCACCAGATACATGGACGTCAGCAGCGTCAACATGGTCCCGCCGCTGGTTTGTTTGCCTTCCGACGATAACTGGCGTCCTCAGAAGGAATAAAATGGCGCCTTGACTCGCCAGAAAGAGGGCAGACTGAGCGGGATACGGGAGGCGAAAGGATACCTGCGGTGCGTCTTTAACCGCGCTGCGCTGCAGTCCGACTTTCACGCCTTATTGCGTCTCTTACTAGCGGCTCCAACTCACCCCCCCCACCCCTACCTGCAGCCTACACATACGCAGACCGAAAGCGACGCGCCCGGTCTAGTCGCTTAATAAGATTTTGAGTCCGCAAATAGCCTCTGACCAGGACGCCACGAAGCGTTTCATGCGTGGCACACCTGTGTGAATGAGTGTTGGTGGTTGTACAGTAAAGCTGGTGTATGATGGAGGTGTGCGTGGGAGTCAGTGACGTCAATGCAGGGGAAACGGGGTATCAAGGCTGCTGCAACCCAGAATGTGTGTGTCATAAGGGTTGTAGTGAGCATCGACCTACAGCAGAATTAAAGCACTGATGAAAAACAGCAAGGGTTGGTGCAGAAAAGAAGGGTTACTGTCCAGGGGCGTACCGCAAAAAGTTTTTGAAGGGATGATCAGATGGGGTCCCCTATGCATTGGTGGCAATGGTAACTATCTTATGTTTCCTTTGTCTCTGTGAGTTGTTTTAATTTCTAGAATTCAATGTAACCACTATGCAACTACTAGTAAACAATGCTTGACTCCAAGCATGTTGGTCATGGGGCAAGAGGAAGGGCACACAGTCCATCATAGGGCATTTTTTATAATTCTTGTTTACAATTCCTCAGTAAGAGTTCCACTGGCTTTGGTTAAATACGCTGGAAGTCGCTAAATGATGCAATTCGCTTATTTAAAAAACCCTCAAATGCACATGTAATTATAAAAGGCACCATAGGAAAGATCAAAAGCATAACACAAGTGGTAAAAAGGAAGAAAAACTAAATATATATTCAAACTAAAACAAAACTTTGTTTATTCTTGTCTTTTTTTATGTTGAAATTCCAACACTTGAGTGAGAAAGTTTTAATCAGGGGGTCCATGTATATTAGAAAAATAAAGTTTTAAAACATTACCTTTGTGTAGGACTGGGCAATGTGGGCTTAAATATATACTGCAATATAATCCAAAGCATGTGCAGTAATGATATGCATTGCATTATATTCTTTTTTTTCTTTATGTATGTCGAAATGACTGCTCATGAACCTTCTCACATACAGATACATGTACATTGTGGCAGATACTGAAATAAATGTTTAGAATTCCATTGACAGAACATTTATTGTGCAAAATGCATTTAGAAAATATAAAAATCAGTTTTTAAAATAATACAACAGAAAAATTATCAAAGCGTGAATAAAGATGAAGATATTTTAAATAAAATAAAGGCTGAATATTCTGAAAATAGACAGACAGTAAGCAGAAACTATAAAAAACAACAGAGAAAACAGAAATTGTCTCATTTCCTGGTTACTTATGAATATTGCACAACAACCCTGCATATGTTCGATTTAAAATTTACAAACATTGAGCATCCTTGTGTACCTGTTACAAGATTACTTTTAATATTAAATAAAGTAAAAAGTTGACAACAGGATATGGAGGATTTACGGTCACTGGGAGCATCATCCAAACCGATGCTCCCCATCCAGCAGGGGGCGTTGTAGCTGAGCAGGATACCAGACCAGATGTAGCTTCTATGGAGAGAAACGCAGAGAGAAAACAACATAATAAAAAACAGCAAAAATAAAAAAATACAACTGGAGAGTAGTAGAAGAGGAAAGTAGAAGGGTGAAGAAAAGTGGTCAGTCTGTCCTCCAACAGTCTAAACCTATAGCAGCAGAACTACAAAAATAGCTCAGGATAACCTAAGCCACTAACTATAAGCTTGATAAAAAGGAAGGTTTTAAGCCTAGTCTTAAAAATAGACAGACTATCTTCCTCACATACTAAAACTGGGAGCTGGTTCCACAGGAGAGGAGCCTGAAAACTAAAAGATCTGCCTCCCATTTTACTTTTACAAATCCTAGGAACTACCAGTAATCCTGCATTCTGAGAACGAAGTGCTCTGTTTAGAACATATGGAAAAAATCAGATATCTGATGTACAATGGAGCTTGATTATTAAGGGCTTTACTGTATATGTAAGAAGGAGGATCTTAAAAGCTATTCTGGATTTAACAGGGAGCCAAACTAAAAAAGGAGAAATGTGATCTCTCTTTTTAATATTCATCTAAACTCTTGCTGTAGCATTTTGTATCCACTAAAGACCTGAAGCTGCATTTTGTGGACTTCCACATAATAAGAAATTACAGTAGTCCAACTTTGAGGTAACAAATACATTAACTAGTTTCTCAGCATCACTCCTGAACAGGATGTTTCTAATCTTAGCGATATTCCGGAGGTGAAAGAAGGTAATCCTAGAAACCTGTTTAATATGGGATTTGAATGTCATGTCTCGGTCCAAAATAATGCAGAGGTTCTTTACGTTATTACTGGAGGCCAATTTAATGCCATCTAGGTGAGTTTCTGGTCCGAAGACAATAACGTCCGTCTTGTCTGAATATAAAAGCAGAAAGTTTAGAGTCATTCGGGTTTTTATAACTTCAAGACATGCCTGTAATTAGGGATGCACAAATACTGCTCTAATGTAATCAGATCTGTATTGGTTAGTTAACCGACACCATGAATTGACACTTAAAATGTGGAAACTCTCAATAATTTCTCATAAAATGTTAATTTTTCACTGGAATGCTTGTTTTGTGTTTTGTTTATTTTTGTTATCTATTTAATCATAACTTGTTGTAACAAGCAGAGAAGAAAATAAAACCTGTGTTCCAACACATTTATTTTTTTTGTGTTATACAAGTATTGGCATTGGTACTCGGCAAGTACACAGATTCAAGTATCGGTATCACATCAATTTGAAAAAAAAAGGTATTGCATCGCTATCTGTAATCTATCTAACTGATTGGATTAATCTTCATGTAAATCTGAACCCTTTTAAGTTAAACCAAACAAAGCCCAAATTTAAATTATCTTTATAAGGCTCAGGTGATCTAAACAAAGCCTGACTTCCAACCTCTTTATTCAAACAGCACAAATCATTTGACACTCAATTTTTTTATTTTATTACTAATATTTTGTCTCTATACTGCATTTCATTCCACTTCATGTCTGACATGTGTTGAATCCCTTATCTTTAAATGACTGTTTAAGTAAACGACAATTACAGACCAAACCTGAATTTCAAAGTCTTTTCTGGAAATGAGGTAAAAACAGGACCCTGCTTCCTGTAAGTGGATGATGATATCAGCACTGTCATCACATCTTTTGCATTTGTGGCTATTGTGGGGACATATAGTTTGGTGTCTGTCTCATATTAAAAGACTATTAAGCTCTAAAACATCATTAGTTAAACACATTTTAAACCCCACACAAAACAAATTGTTTCCCATGATTTTTGTAAATTGGATTCAGGAATGTATTTATTCTGTGTAACCAAAACCTTCGTTGGAGAACCTCCCCCTTCAATTCCCCATTACAACATTCAGCAAAGCCTCTTGTGCAATAGAGACAGGAAGTTAAAAGAAAGATATCTTTAGACTTCTGCACCAAAACCCGACTTTCAAAACGTCTCTTTTGTTCTTAAAAAACAAAACAAAAAAAAACTGGTCCAACCTGAAATACGTAAAAAGTAAGGTCCAGTTGTATTCACAGAAACAGGAAGTTAAACCTTTGACTGGAGGGATATAACCCCCGACCTTTGCTTCAGTCAGTCTTCATCCTCACAGCTGAAATAACTCACTGAAGAATGGAGTTGGTGTTGCATTTGCTGATGTTCACTTCAGGTGAAGATTGATTGTTCTGTATTTTTCATCTCTTTGTTTATGTTGTGATAACATGGTCACATGATATGATAAATGATAAATTGATTTAATTGTTCCATTCTTGTCATACTGACCCCTCAAAGCGCTCGATCTTATGAGAACAAACTTTCGTAGATGGTTTGTGAATGCTGTAAACTGAATCTGAAGCAGAAACTCTTGCAGGATTTAAAAGGATTACGCATAAATATTAGAGGAAATTAGTTACAGAAATACAATTCAGGCATACTGATTTGTTGAAGAAATGAAAGGCTAAACAAGAAAGAATTTAGTTTAAAATGTTTAAAATATCAATAAAAGGAAATACAGGAATTTTGTTTCATAAATTTAATCCGAAATTAGTCCAACAGCTGACCAAGACGATTTTAGCTGCTCTTTTTATAGCTGGTAGCTCAAATTATAGTTGCCAAGGTTTTCACATTTTATGTTTTAATGATGATTTAAAAGAAATCCCCTTGGACTTAGAATGTTAAGGTAGTGCCCTACTAGTTTAAATAATTGAGACCAATATATTTTGATTCATTCCTTCAAGTTTTGATAGGGGAAATATTTTTGGCCACTAAATGTTCTGTCACCATTTAAGTCAGCCCTTTGGACAAATTACAGCACTTTTACTGCCCACATTAAATCCCTACATGTCATAGTTGGAATACAAGACTTGAATAATGATAAAGTCCAAAAATTCAACAGACTGCTTCATTCTTTCTAAATTGATTATTTTTGCACTGAAGTGTTTTCAGTATTTCTGACAGGTTGTGTTTAAGGTTATTTGGTCCGTTTGTGATTTATTTGACCAATTTAAACTTCTAACGGTATTATCAACAAATGGTTTTCATCCTATCTCACAGACAGCACTTTTAGGGGAAGTTTTGATATCTGTTCCTTTAAGGGCCACAAGATTACATGTGGTGTGCCCCAGGGTTCAGTTTTAGGCTCAGTGCTTTTTAACCTTTATAGACACTTGAAACATGACGTCACGCACCCGAGCACCCGCCCCCCCGCCCCCCCCAGCCACTCTCTGGAGGGCAGAAAGACCTTTAGCTTCCACTGCCTTCCATTGTTATTATATGACAGCTGCCATTAGATACATGGCGGTTAAGGAAAAATGTATCAGCATGGTTAACATGTGTAGCACTGTAGGCTGCAGAAATAGAAAAAAAAAAGACAATAATAATATTTAATAGGGTTCCAGCAGATGAAATACGCTGCCATCCATGGCTGAGTTAGATGATGATCCATTTAGGGATCCAGTCTGATAAATGAATCTGCTCATCTCGCACAATGGAGGTAAGTTGATGTTAATATAAGTATGTCTTCTTTACTTCTGTTGTGTAAAGTTGAGGCATGATGATCAAATAATGTAGATATCTGTGAACTGAACTGGCGGTGGTCATTTCTGCCAGTAGCTTGTCAGCTGTTTGAAACGGTCTGGAAGCTAACTCGGTGGGCTAGCTTTTAGCTATCTCGGCTTTCTCACTTGTTACTGGTTGTACAAACCGCTGTTCCATTACATGTTGGCTGTAAATTCAGGCGAAGCTTGTTAGTAAACAGTCATTAACGGTCTGGAAGCTTTGTGCTACATGCAGTTAGCTTTATGAGGAGACTTTTTCGATTATCTGCCCAAAGATAGTTTAGGTTTTATTTTGTTTGTCTAACTGTCCAACTGCGACCGCAGGGCTTTGCATAGCGGTGTGGAAGCTTTTTGCCCTCCATTGTTGTACACAGTACGCATGCGCTAAAAAAATACCCGGATGAAAACAATAACATTCAACGTGTCCTGCTCCCTCTGTGATCCAGAAAAAGAAAAAATAGGGGCGCTTTGAAGTTTTCATAACTGCAAGGGAACAAGTTGAGGTATAGACATGCAACAGACACCAAAATGTAGCCAAGACGTTGTGGAATCTGAAGTGTGGTAACAGAATTCATATTGCTCCAGAAGAAAATCGTTATTACCAAAAAAAGCGATTTTCCTCATAACTACTGAATTAATAATGATATCAACCTAAACCCATCTGCTAAATGATAAGGAATATAAAACGGTTATAATTAAATCACAATTTTGGAGCGGGGTGTGGGGAGGAACTGTGTGCTCTCTGATTGCTTTTCTAGTTTCTATAGTGTTTTTTTCTTAAAAAAAGAAAAGAAATAAACGCTAGGAGAAGTAAAAGGAAATAGTACATAAAGTAATTTATCTCATCTAATTGTAGATACCAAAAAGAAACAAAAACGTGAGCAAACTGAAGAATTTCTTTTAATACCATATTGTTATAGGATGACCATGGCTCATTAGAGTAGTTGTATTGCAATGGGCGGGTCATAGGTTTAATTTCAGCTTCCTCCTATCACATGTCAAAGTGCCCCTAGGCAAGGCTCTTAACCCCGAGTTTTCTACTACGGTTTGTATCAGCGTATGGATGTGTGGGAGTTTGTCAGTGCCAATGGGTAAATGTGGCTAACGTCTAAAGCACTTAGGGTGGTCATTATGACTAGAAAAGCACTAAGTCAAGCCCATCTATCATTTGGCAAGACTGGCAATTACAGCTTTTATATGTACAACATATTGATAACTGAGAACTTTTTAAAATATGATAAACTGTAACCTGTGGTAAACTAATAAATGGTATTTTCTTTTCCCTGTTGCTTCCAGGAGCTCTCGGTCAAATGATTCAGTATCCGTTGACATCTATCTGTGCAGAGAGGGGATCCACAGCCACCCTGCCCTGCTCCTTCACACCTTTAAAATCTGTCCTTAAAGATGGACGAGAAACACCACTCAAAATCATCAGATTTTACTGGTGTAAAAACCGTCTGATCTGTCAAGGTTCAACCTCAACTGTGTTTGACAGCAACTCCAAAAACAACAACTCTCGATATCAGTACCTGGGAGACTTCCGTGGAAACTGCACTTTACAGATCAGAGATGTCAAAATGACAGATAATGCGACATTTTACTTCAGAATGGAAGCTGATGAAGTTGAAGGAACGTTCATGAACACTACAGGAGTTACACTCACTGTCACTGGTAAGTATATTACATACAAGAGAAATAATACAACAAGGTTTAATATTAGTTATTTATTTAATAGGCACAAGCATGTAGGCCTTCATTAAACCTGTTATACACTACATCTTACAGAGCCAAGTCTAATTTGTGATGACCATCCCGAAATAGGCTTTAAAAAAACACAAAACAAAGTAATATAAAATATTAAATGTGGATTGTATATGCAGATCCTACAAAAATGAGAATAATTGCCTACAGCAGCGATGGAGGCTTCAGCAGCGGCCAAACTGTCATACTCCGCTGCCTTTCGTCATGCTCCACGTCCTACCCCTTCGAGGTCACCTGGCTGAAACATGGCCGCGCTCTCTCAGAGAGGAGCCCCACACTTTTGCTCAACCCTCTTACCGCAAAACATTCTGGGAACTACACCTGTGCTTTCAGGAGCGACGCAGAGAAGCGGTCCGAGCCGTTCGTCCTGCAGGTGAAGGCAGCAGGTTGGTGTCAGCAGATCTCTCTGATTCGTCCTCTCCATGTATATTTTTACTTTAAACACTGAAAGCCAGCTATAATGTTGCAAGTGATCATTAAAGAAACTGAATAAATGATGAAACATATAAGCAGTTTAGCACTTAGGGTACAGTACAGTCTGTGTAAACAGATTTTGTACATGTTGTGCATTTTTTATTTACAGATGCTGGAGCTGATACAGTTTTATTGGTTTAATAATCAGAGGAACACTCAGTGAGTGGTTGAAGACAATAATCTAAGGGACAGACTCTTAACATGAGACTGTACTTGTGTTTTTATTTCTCAAAGAGCTTTAAAATTTCTGATCATGGTGTGGAAGGTGTATCAGTCCATGTAAGGACCTATATAATAACGTTTTTACCTTCAGAGTTAGCTAGTTGCTAGGGACGCACGATATTGGAACCACCAGGTGAACACTTCATGCCCACTTTCACACTTGATAATTTCTTACACTTTTCCCTAATCAAATCATTTTTCAATACAAAGTGTTGCACAAATAATAAACAACATGTGAGCTTCTGTGATTCATAAGTCATAAAAAAACTCATAAGAGAAACTACAAAAACAATTGGAGTGCGCAGACCAGTTACAGGCCCCAATGTTGTGGTGTAATTCTAACATTTTTAGATTCCTCCCCATAAAACCTTTTGCTCATCAGTATCTGTTTTTTTTTGAGAATGTTAAATAGGGGCGGATCTACAGCTTATCGTCTTCTGATAAATGTTTGATCTTCTTCACAGGATTCAGAAGAAGCACAATCTATATGGTTCTGTTCATTGTGTTGGCCATAATAAACACCATATTGGCATCCATCTTCATCAGACGGTAAAGAAAATATTAAGAGAATTTCAAGAGTTTTAGGCTGGCTGACATACCGTATTCTTGTTTTGATCTGTGAATAAAATGGTTTAAAGTGAAGGAAAAGTTTCTGGTGATAAGTTAAAGGTGGTTTTGTCACATCTGCATTCTTGTGTTTGCTTCCAGGAAGTTCTGTTCAAACAACAGATCAGCAGCGAGTACTGACAGGCATTTAGAAGAACAGGTAAGAAATCATCGCAGGTAGGGGTAGGGCTGAGCTTACATCGTTTCGTTGTTTATTCTTAATATCATCTTATTTTGGATAACTCTGTACTGTATTGCATTATATACATAGATAATTAAGGAGTCAGTAATCTTTATTCATCCTTATTTCTTGTGCTTGGTTTTTGAAAAAACGGCTACATGAAACAACTTCAGACGCACTGAAGGCATCTGAGTCTTTAAACTAGCAATAAGAGGATGGAGTTATGTAAAACAAAGAGAAGATGCCAATAATATGTATCAGATGCTCTTATTTATCACTAACCTTAGCTCTTTTATTTCTTTCTGTTTCAGTGAAAATTTACAGAGGAGCAGTGAAGCTGATGAAAACAAGACCAACCATGAAAGCATTATGATTAAAGAAACAAAAGCTGTTCTAAGATTAGAAGATATTAAATCAAATTAACATTTGTTTCGGATTCTAGTTAGTAACATGTATTATTAAAAAATTAAATAATGTATCCTACCTCTTAAGAAAGGTACACCAGGTTAAAGATTTGAAACAACTGCATCCATTTACATGTGGGTGTCTTGTTAAATTTCTGTAGTGGTGGATAAAATATCTGTACCACTGTAAATGGTGTTTATTTTTAATGTCTATGAATGGCTGCTGCCTTTGTTCTTAAAATCATTAAACTGAGATTGACTAAAGATGGCACAAATATTTAAAAGCTTGAGAATCTGATTATTTCAGCAGATTGGTACTGATCAGATTGTTTTGTTTTGAAGAAGATAAACGTCTGTACTGGTAGCTTACCGAAGGAAAAATAAACAATAAAAACTCAGAGACTCAGCAGATTAAATGTATAATATGGTGTTTTTTTTTAATTTATGAATGAGAGAATTTGAAATGCTGGTGGGAAAACAACCAAGAATGAAAATGTTCTACATTTGACACCAACTATTAATTTTAGTTGAACTGATTAAACCTTAACTAGAAATTAATATAAGTGGCAATTTAATAATGTAAATTTTTTATTTTATTTCAATTCACCTATTTAACAAAGTAATATCCTGTTGAGATGATACACTTTTTTTCAAGGGATGACTTTTCCAAGACAGCCTAGCATTAAAGCATGGGTGAAAGCAAAATTGATAATAAAATAAAATTGAAGCTGCAAGCAGCCTAGAATGTAATGTAACTTAGCTTTGCTCCGGCTTGTTGCGCCTGAAACATTCTGCATGGCAATGCGTGCATTATAGACAAAGAGAGACATAGAGTTTCTCTGCAGTCGGACCTTGGTTGGAAGAGATGTTTTTGTACGTCCTGTGAAGTTATACAGTTGTCAAATTTCATAATATTAGGTGAAAGCATGGCTCTGGAGTGATTGTTTTACTGTATCTAGAGGGCGCTGTGGAGGAATTAAGCCATGCCCATGACAATATTTGCATAAATATCGGTTAGGGGTTAGACTAATATCCATAATGTTGAATTTGGTGCAGATCAGATAATAGATGAGGAAATTAGGGCCAAAACATATAGCTATGGTGTGACATCAGACTTTGCCATATTGTCACAGCCACACCCTCTTTAGAAAATGCTCAGTACAATAAATCAAGTTAAACCTAGTTCTTTTTAGTAACCGGCCACAGCTAGATGTTGATTAGGTAAAGCGAGACATAAATAGACCTTCCAGATTATTCTTTAAATATGCTGCTCTGTGATAACACCCAGGATGTCTGGTACATCTCTCATCCTGTAGGCTATGTGAAACGTATTACAGGTTCATCTTTCATGGTTAGAAGCCTTAGAGGGTTAGCCATACACCCATATGCAGCAAAACCTGGTATTTAAAAAAAAAGAAAAAGAAAAAAAAAAGATAAGTTGAATGCTGTTTTAGTTTCCAACAGAGGGAAGCACGTCTCTGCTCCCTGAGAAATTACATGTTATACAGAACAAGTTGGGTTTAATTCGTTCAGGTGGCAGTTCTGAATAAAGAAGCCTAAAATGTGACTTTCTGGTTGTTTTTCTTCGTCGTAAATTCACCTGATGACTGGAACATGTTTTTCTTGTAAGTTGAGACACAACCAAAAACTTTGAGCAACTTTTGATCCCCTATATGCTTAAACACCAGGCCCCAACAAAAGGTTTAATCCGGATAAAATTGATCTGAATTAAGTAATCCTTTTTTTTTTGTGATCCGTGATCACGTAATCCATGTTACTTTTGAGCCAGTTTTTCAAAGCAACATCGGATTGGATCAATCTGATCCAGATAGCAACTTTTCAGGATCACCAAATCTGGATAACCAGTGCTCAAACAGGATAGGAAATCACAATTTAGAAATATACTGTAGATATATAAAGAGCAACAAGTAGAATAGCCAGTGTGGGATCAATATAAGTTTATTTTGATTTGAAATGAAAACACATAAAAAAATATAAAACGACAATAAAAACCCCACCCCGTCCTCTTCCAGCAGTCTGCTCATCTGAGACCTGACACCCACAAACACTGTACATTGAGGATATTTATAACAAGTTTCAAATATAGATGTATTAATGACTTAATGTGAAATACTCAACAATAATTTCAGACTTCCTCATCTGATGCGGAGAGACCAGCTTGTCTGAGCGTAGCCTTTAGGGGGCGACACTCAAGTCTGGCCTTGGTTTGCTGCAGTTTGGTCAGAGTCAGTTGCTCCTCTGCCAGAACGAGCAAACAGGACGTGCAACAAGGGACGCAATAGTTAGACAGTATTTCTGATTTGGATTTGTTTTGGATTTAAAAAATCAGTGATTGTCATTCTTTGCATTTTTTGGTTATTCTGTAATCATTGCATGCATCACTAATAAATATTCTAAAAACAAAAATATTTTCGATTGTGATGAATATATATATCAATTAGTGACAGAATAAAATGTATTTTTTTGGGTCAATTTTGACAGCTGTTTGGGGCTGGTTTTATGAGGCAAAACTCTTTCTACTTTGCTGTGGGCCTATAATGAAAGGCTGAATACGTTAAAACCTACCTAATCACTGTAGCCCGACGGGTGAAGAATAAATAAAAAAACCTTATGAATAAATAGGATATCTTGTACGATACTGCATGATCCAAATACAGTGTTATTTGACACATTTTTAGTTTAGTTTAGTTTTCATTACATTTTGGGCATGAAATCCACACTGAATCCACCCTTCTGATGGGATCAGTTTAATCGAGATTTTTTGGATCAAAGTGATCCAAATCCTGCAAAAAAGTTCTGAAAAACCCTTGGCCTGTTTCTAACATTTACTGGATGTGATATATACAAATTCATAGATAACTTTGAGTTATATTGTTAACAGATAGTTTTATTTTTATTTTATTCATTAAACATTTTACTCTATAACTTACTGTTTGTGTTTTCAGTTGCACTTTATTCTCATTAGTTTAATTTATGTCTTGCCTTAACGTGTAAATTTCCCCACTGTGGGATCAATACTCTTTTCATTAATGAATTAATTCATTCATTCATTCAGAGATTAAAAGATAAACCCCGTTAAAAACAATTATACAATTACTAGTCATTATAAGACATAACAGGAAACATATGAAAACATTAGAAAACATTCTCAAATATTAAGAAATTTGTTTATCTCGTCTCCTTCGGCATTAAATAATGCAAATAACTGTTTTTCTGAATTAACAAAAAAATAATTATTTTTTTCTGAAATAAGATAATTTCTAAAAAAAATTATTACAACATTTCTTTTTTCTGAATGTCTGCTTTACTAATAGAACATAAATTAATAAATACCAATGCAGTATATTTATGAGATGTTCTGCAGGTATAACTAAAGCCACAATGAATACTCAGCTGCAGCTGAAGATTGCAGAGCTCCCTCAACTCTCTGCTTGCCTCTCTTGCAATATGAATCTCTAAACTGTGTAAATAGTGTTAATTTTATAAAAAAATGTATCCATTTAATTCAAAAGAGGGGATTTTTTGTGTAAAAAAACAAATATTACAGAACTATACAGAAAAACAGAGATTTTCTTTATTTTATCATTTTGCAGTATGCTGCAGTTGGATGTAAAAGCAAACAGCAATCAGCTTAACACGATATACAAGCATGTATTAACAAATCGTGTAGCTAATATTATCTGCATGCAACACCACAACTCAACTTACACAGTATATAACTTTCTTGCTCTCAGCTGGTTTTCTGAACATACAGTTCTGGTAGCAGACTCCTGCAAGGAAATCACAAGGTGCAAGTAGCCTACATGTATGATGCATTTAAGACTGTTTGAAAACAAGCAAACAAATAAAAAACTTTAATCACTGGACAATGACTCCAAGCAATTGTTTATATGTCCTGAGACACTACATATGTTTATCAAATTTCATAATCCTTGGATAAAGAATGTATTTGGGCAGATTGTTTGAATACATCTAGGGGCGTTGTGTTGAAATTAGGCCATGGCCATCAAAAATTTGCATACATATCTTTTCTATTTGGGATTAGTAAACATCCTGTGTAAGTGGTGCAGATCAAAATTTTTTTTGTGAAAATTAAAGCCAAATTTATTTTAATTTGCATGTTTTCGATATAAAAAAAAATCATAATGAAGACTTTCTTGTTGTTGCTATCGGATTTAACGTAACTACAGGTTACTAACAAAACAACAACTAGTATATTGTAAAAAAAGTTCTGTATTTTTGTTGCTCATTTCAGAAAGAAAAACACATTATTTAGATTAATTACAGAATGAAGAATGTCAAGCATTTACTTCTTGCAACTTTGATGATTATGGTTTAAAGAACCTTTTAAAGCGCTTTTTGAGCTTTGGCTCCGTCAACTTTTCAAGCTTTTCCTGCATTTCAAGATTCAAAGCTCATAATGCTAGCAACGCAGAAGTTCAGGTAGTTGAACTTTTGACGGTCCTAACGCTGTTGACGCAGCACGGCAACCACTCAGAGCTACTCACTGAAGTGAGGTTGCCTAACCAACCACGATCCATGAGTGTTTAAAACATCCAGCACGAGCTTTGCGAGCTTCAGCTTAAAAATGTATCTTCTGTGTATATGCGTTGCCTGACGCTAACAAAGCCTGCGGTCTGAACGCAGCATAAGTACTGCCCTTAATGAGAAGGTTATTGGTTAGAAAACAGGATTTCCAGTGATGCTAATCAAGTAAAAAATGATTCAACGAGGCCCTAACATTCCTTTACTTTTACACAATGAAATAGGTAAATAGAAACTGAAATACAAACCAAACAGTTAGATTAACATCAGCTGACTCATTATAATAGGAAATATTTCAATGCCCTGCCCAGTCCTTTACTCTGGCAAATGCTCAGTCACTCTGTTGTAAAGCACAACTCAGGCCATGGATTGCTCCGCCACACCTTGCTCTATATCTTTGTTTTCTCTATTTTGCCTTTTTGAAACTCCCTCTGGCTAAACTGAATAAGATAAACCTGGACTTTACGTGGAAGCAAACCATCAGTACTTGAACAATGAGGATCCATTTTCAGGTGGAATCTTCTTGCAGCGACACAATGCAAAGCAAACTGGGACACAGTGGTTGGTGCCAAATTAAGAACTGAATAACACACAATTATGAATAGCTGAGGCAGCAGAAGAACGCACCTGCAATCAGGTAGAATAAAATGAACTCTAGCATGCCACAAGGCAAGTGTTTCTTCCTGAAAAAAACACACAAATCAAATCCTTCATTTATTTGTATTAAATATAAAATTGAATTCTTTGGAGCAACATTTTTATTCTAATTTAACTGCTATAAGGCCTTCCCACATCCATTTATTTATTACAGTAAGGATAAAGAAACCTTTATAGTGTTTTATGGTATATTATCAGGTATGGTCAGTGTATTAATTTGTATCTGAATTTAAATGAATTGAACAAAAAAGGTTACAATAAGCTGCATCTATTTTTTTATTTTTCAACCATTAAATTAGCCTAATAGTTAAAGTTTGCGATTTTTAAAATTCCAATCACCATTTAATTGTTACTAAAACCTAGTAGAATATTTTAAAAAGCTAAATTAAACAGCCACATCAATAACTTCACAAAATTACGTCTGAAATCCACCAACAATCCAAAAGGGAAAATAAATGTAACTCAAACCATCCAAGTTTCTTTAAGTAGTTGCTGTGGATATCTTATCTCAGTTGCTGTGGATCCTACAGTAGGATCTCCTGTAAGGGTCAATATGACAGCAGTTATGAAGAAGCCTCTGACTGAAGACACTCTGTTGTTGTATAAAAGTTACATGAAGAAGATGCTCAGGGTTGTCTGTAAAGTTCTTTTCTTGATGACGAGCTCTTCTTTGCACCCTTTTTACCAAAGTCTCCAGAACAGAACCATTTTACACAATGGCAGAACAGTGAAACGCAAAAAAGCCCCCACAAAAGTCTGAAATCAAGCTCAGGAGGAGAGGTCACGCAGCTACAATCTTTTGTTGTTGGTCATTTTGACTGAGAACTTTAAAAAAAACCTGGCCATAATTATTTTTTCTTCTGTCTATTTTTTAAATGATAACATATTTAATAGTTGTTTTCGGCGTGCTAAGATCTCGCTAGCTCGTTAGCTTAGCTTCGTAGCAGCTATGGCTACGTCTCTTCCGTCAAGTTCTCCTTCTAAATCTGTGGCTCTTGTCTCCTGTTCTCTGTGTCAGATGTTTAGTTACTCCCTCGTCTCTTTTAGTGATAATGGTAAGTGTAATAAATGTAGCATTTTCGTAGCCCGGCCCGGCTGTTGAGAATCCAGTAAATAGTCGAGGCCCATTAGCCAGCGCGGAGCCAACAAGGATAGAATCACTTAGCGGTCCTCGAACAGAACCCATGCAGCTGGGATCTCAGGCTGACTGGGTGACGGTACGTAGAAAGCATAGTTCCCAGCCCAAAGGGCACCACCAACCTGTCTGTGTTTCTAACAGATTTTTCCCACTCAGTGACGCACCCACTGAGAAACAGACTCTGGTAATTGGCAGCTCCAGAGTCAGAAACGGCAATCGGAGGTCACTAAAATTAGTGTTGCTTCGGTGTGTAAGTTTGCTAAAAAGATGTACTGTGTAATCTTTTCCGGTCCCCTGCTCGATTGGACCAGTGTCGACATGTTTAGCCGCATGCTGTCATTTCATCGATGGTTGTCTGAGTGGTGTCCAGCAAACAACGTGGGCTACATTGATAATTGGAAAACTTTTTGGCGAAAACCTGGTCTGATCTGGAGAGACGGCATCCATCCCACTTTGGATGGAGCAGCTCTTCTTTCTAGGAATCTGGACCGATTTATTAGTCCTTCAAAACACTGACAAACCAGGGTCCAGACATGGAAGCAGAGTCTTAGTTTAACCCACCTCTTTGCAGCTTCTGTACTGTTACCCACTCAATACCCCATTGAGACAGTGTCTTGTCCACGACCAAAATCAAATAGCCCAAAAGTTAACCTGACAAGAGCAAACTATGAAAATCTCATTAAAATAAATACGACTCTGACCAAACAAGAAAATAGGGCAATTAGATGTGGTTTACTGAACATAAGTTCCCTCTCCTCAGACTTTATTAGTAAATGACTTGCTATGTGATAGTAAAATGTATCTATTTTGCCTGTCAGAAACCTGGTTGCAGCAGGAGCATTTTGTAATTATAAATGAGTAGATTCCTTCCAATTATCAAAATTTCCACATTCCTAGAAGTACTGGGCGAGGAGGAGGAGTTGCAACCATGTTTTATTCAGATTGGCAAATTCGCCCTAGACCAATTATTAACTACAGCTCTTTTGAACATCTAATCCTTAGTTTTCCTAATCCACGCTGCAAAACATTAAAACCACTTTTCTTTGTGGTTTTGTATCTTCCAAGAGGCCCTTACTCTCAATTCTTGGACCTGATCTCAGATGTTTTATCTGATTTAGTTTTAACACTGATCAGGTAATTATTATGGGGGATTTCAATATTCATATAGACAATGAAAGTGATAGCCTAACTGCAGCATTTAATATCATTTTAGACTCAATTGGCTTTACTCAGAAAGTGAAGGGACCCACACACTCTGGTCAACACACTTTAGACATTGTACTGACATATGGCATTGAGTGTGATGAACTAATAGTCCTCCCACATAACCCAGTCCTACCTGACCGTTTTTTGATATCCAGGTAAATAAAAACAATCCTAGGTTTCTTTATAGTACAGTTGCCAAACTTACACAGAGTCATAGCTCTGTTGAGCCAACTATTCCCCCTTCTCTCAGTAGTGATGACTTCATGAGATTCTTCATAAATAAAATAAATTATATTCAAAATAAAATCATTGGCATTCTTCCAAATATAATTAACTCTCTTTCAGTAAATGAGGCAGTATCAGAGAGAATTGTACAACCATGTTTATATCTGTACCGTTATGATTCTGTTTAACTTTCTGATTTATCATAGATATTTGCTTCATCTAAACCCACAACTTGTATGTCATACCCAATACCAAGCAAATTATTTAAGGAAGTGTTCCCTCTGGTTACTGGCCCTATCCTAGACATGATCAATCTATCTTTAATAAATGGATATGTGCCTCAGTAATTTAAGGTTGCTGTAATTAAATGTTTACTTAACCCTCCCTGGATCAAGATGATTTAGCTAACTGCAGACCTACATCTAACCTTCCTTTCTTATCCAAAATTCTTGAGAAAATAGATGCTAATCAAGTATGTGAGCATCTAAACAGCAACAACCCATTTGAGGAATTCCAGTCAGGTTTTAGAGCTCATCATAGCACTGAAACAGCCCTGGTAAAAGTTACTAATGATAATCTAATGGCCTCAGATAATGGATTTGTGACTGTTCTGGTCTTGTTAGATCTCAGTGCTGCATTTGACACAGTCGATCATAATATCCTTTTAGAAAGGCTTGAACATGTTGCAGGGATCAAGGGAACAGCACTAGGTTGGTTTAAATCATATCTGTCCAACAGATTCTAGTTTGTGATAAATCTTCTTCACACTCAAGGGTTACCTGTGGAGTGCCACAGGGTTCTGTGCTTGGACCAATTCTCTCTATATATATATGCTTCCAATTAATAAAATAAGACAACATGGTGAGAATTTCCACAGCTATGCCGATGATACACAATATTTCTTTTTCACCATAAAACCGGATGAAACCAATCAGTTAGGTAGATTACAAGCATGTCTCAAAGAAATAAAAACCTGAATTTTCTACTTTTAAATTCAGACAAGACAGAAGTTGTTGTCTTTGGACCAGAACCGTTAACTACTTATTCAAGTTTAAAAAACACTTGAAATTGTAAAAATTGTACTGCCATAAACTGAGAGCCTACACTGACAATTTGAGAGCAGGTTAATGTGCCTCACTCTCAAAACCTGTAATGCTTGTACTCTTAAAGTTTGCTCTTTCTTAAATATTCTCTGTTCTTCCTCAAAATATGTAAAGCTTGCTTTCATAACTTCCACTCTCTTTCAAAAATTTGGTCTTCCTGAATGCAAGTTCTGTTGTTTGTTTGTTGTTTGTTTCTTTCATGCTTGCTGTTACTTTTTACCTATATTTCTTTGCTGTTACCACTTAACTACATTTGTTTAATATGAAAAATTGTTTCGTGAGGAAAAATAAGACCGTTGATAATTTGTAGTAATATTTATTTGTTAGATTTTTAAGAATTATTTAATTGAAAACTTTCTTCTGGATATTATTTGGGACTGCTTTTCAAAACCGGTAAAAGCTTGCAAAATTAATCTTTCTCTATTAATTAAAAAATATATTTTTTCATGTTATGTTTAAAAAAAATTGTTTAGCTAATAAATTTTTTTAATCATGTTAGTTGTAAACTTGCAAGGTGATTAAATTAGGTTAAAATTGGGGATAAAATGATCACTTGTGGCTTATTTAGAGTATAGTTTCTGTGGCTGAAAGTCCATTCTGAAGTTTTGCTGCTTCTTTTAGAGCATTTCTGTCTCCATTTTTATTGATACAATACCTAAGCCAAGTGAGTAGGATAAAAGCAAATTTTTCTAAAGCATCAACTTTTACTTACTGCTTATTTGGCATCACAGTAGTATATAATAATATAATATATATTATATATAGGAATAATAATATTCCTATATATACAGAATTAATAAATGATAAGTACAAGCTAATTTAATGCATCACCTCAAATGACAATGTATTACTCAAACCAGTAAAAAGCTGTAATAAACAAAATCTTAACATCTTACAAACATATACATTCCATTGAAAATATGGAAACTGTAATTTTATATAAAAATAGCTGCAGACACACCAACATGTAGCCACGTAGGCTGACCCAGTTCGCAAAAAAATAAAAATAACGTACTCTGAAGCCCCCTTTTAAGGCAAGGCAAGACAAGGCAATTTTATTTGTACAGCACACTTTCAACACAGGGCAATTAAAGGTGCTTTACATATGATTAGAATACAAATGAACAGTTACAATAAGAAAAATAATCAAGAAAATACAACAATGTAGGGACAAGTGAGTAAAAAAACACATTTAGTTAATTAACTGATCTTGCTGAAGAAAGCTCACAGTTTTTAACACAAGAAAGCATTTACAGTAATTAAGACAATAATTTGTGTGACAATTAAAAACAAACAAGTAAAAACAGTTACTCAGAAGCGAGTCTAAATAGGTAAGTTTTCATTTTAGACTTAAAAGAGTTCAGTGTCTCTGCAGCTTTGTATTCTCCCGGTAGTTGGTTCCAGATATGAGGAGCATAGAAACTAAAATCTGCTTCTCCATGTTTGGTTCTGGTTCTAGGAACGATCAGTAAACTAGAGCTGGTGGACCTGAGTTATCTGGATGGTTTGTACCATGATAGCAGGTCTCTAATGTACTCTGGTGCTAACTCATTAAATGATTTATAAACTAATAAAAGCACTTTGAAGTCTATTCTCTGAGCTACAAGGAGCCAGTGGAAGGACTTTAGAACTGGGGTGATGTGTTCTTTTAAGGAGCATTCTCATTCTATTGGCTGGAAAGGTTGCTGGAGAGCACACAGAATCCTCAAGCAGAGAAGAGAGGTTTGCAAGCGCAGTTTTGATCCGTGCAGACAGTTTGCGTGCAAAGGAGAAAATCTGTGACCAAGAAACATAAAATATGAGCATGAAACCAATGATTTGAGGGAGAGCAGTGAATGTGTGAAAGAGAGTGAGAGTTTTGAAAGCAAGCTTTAAAGGTACTGAAGGAGAACAGATAACATCTGAGAAAGAGCAGACAGTTTGAGTGCAAGCATTACAGATTTTGAGAGTGGAGACACATCATCCCGCCCTCAAATTGTAAGGGCACGCTCTTGATTTATGGCAGTAAAATTCCCCCATAAAACACCTATCAAGTAATTGTTACACAATTGAGTGGCCTTTTATAACAAAAATATCTTAAAAAAGGTTTAGAATTGCATACTTTGTATCTAATAATCCATCCACCTATTGATCATCCAGCTGACTTTTGAGTGTTAAAGAACAGTACATTAGGGTAACGGCAATGAGTGTGGTTTGAATATGAAAACATTTAAAACCTAAAGCATAAAGAGAAGTTTCTTACTGACTGGTCTATAAAGTTGTGTATCTGTTTGTGGATATACAATATTAATACTGCATCCTTTTGTTCAAACTGATCAAGGCTTCATTCAGTTAGGATTTTGTGAGACTCTCTTTCACTCTGGGAAATCTGTGGCCTTATTCAATGTAAAATCAATCTGCTTTGTACTATTTTTGATCAATTTATTTTAGGATCTTATGACTAGTTGCCTATTTTGTAAGAGTCATGGGGATACAAATTATTACTAATCTATAAAGAAAAGAGTATTCAAATAAACATCTGGAGTAGACAAAGGTGGGGACTTTTTTTCTCTCTCGATATTAAAATGCAGTTTTTTATTTTGTCGATACTTCCTGGATTTACGGAAGATTAAACAGAAGATAAAGCATAATAACCCATAAAAAGGGTGTGTCTATACTAACGTAGTTGTTATGAACAATATTTGATTTTATGTCACCCATGACCCTGCCCTAGTTCCTGACAAAAGAAAATGAACTGAACTTATAATGCTTTTCCAGTCATGCTGACCACTCAAAGTACTTTGCACTACACCCATTCACACTCCCAAACACGCACACAATTATACACCGATGCACAGATCGGTAGGCAACTTAATGTTAAATGCCTTTCCCAGAGGCATCTCAACATATTCCAGGCGGAAGCTTTAATCAAATTTACAACCCTCCAGTTAAAAAAAGGTATACGATACACTCTGAGCCACAGGTATCTTCACAGTTACAGTTGGATAGTGGTGGTTCTAGAAGAAATTTTATCTGGAGAACCAGGATGGGGCCATTTTCTTAATGGTAACACAGAATAAAAGAATTTAACAAATTTGGGCCAATATTTAATTGCTTAACACAGGGATGCCATTGTCTAGTCCTTGAGATCCACTATTCTAGAACTTTGTTTGCATTTTTGCTTCTACACTGGATTAAATGAATGTCTCTTTACCAGACCTCTGCTGAGCCATTTGATTCAGGTGTTGGAGAAGGGTGGGATCTAAAAGTTGCAGGATGATACATCTCAAAGAACTGGATTTAGTTCCCCCCCGATAAACATTTTAAGTGAACCACAGGGGCAAGAGCTGCAGGTTTCAAAACCCTGATCTAGCGGATGAAAACTGTGATCCTATTTCAATATGACTGAAGCTAAAAGTACAACACCATAATTTTTTATTCACTGTAAATAGCAATTTATAGACAAGATGCATGTTTTTAAAAAGTACTATTGGTATTTTTATCTAGGGAACAAATAAAAAAGAAAATCTTATCTCTCAGTTGGAGAGATCTCTTCACTGGCAACTGTTATTATTATCTCTGATGGGTGTCTTTCTCAGCTGCAGCCTCTTGTCTATCTTTGTTTGATATTTAAACTCTTAACATTATTATATAAAATACAATTTGCATTTTTTCATACTTTTTATATATTAGTGGCCTGCGTGGAGGCGCAGTTGGTAGCAGTGTTGCCTTGCAGCAAGAAGGCCCTGGAATCCAGGCTTAAGAGTCTTGCACTGCCTATGGATGTGCTGGTTGTCATCAGGTACTCCAGCTCCCACACACAGTCCAAAAAACATGGCTGTTAAGCTAATTCATTTCTCTAAATTCCCCATAGGAGTGGATATGTTTATCTAAAGTGTCTGCTTTCCTCTGTGATGGTCTGCTGACCACATCCTTTGAAATTACTCAGAAATTAAAGTACAGAATTGTACTTTTAGGGGTACAATGTCTTGTCATTGGGGTGGCACCCTCAACGATACTATTTTGTACCCTTAACTGTAGGTACCTATTTGTACCCCTGTAATCTTTACCTTTTATCAGTACTACCTGGTTAGCCAATCATTATTGACTTGACATGACAGAGACATCACCTGATCACAATGTAGCCAATAGTCAATTATTTTTTATTTGCTTGATTAAAAAAAAGTACATACTTATTCAAGACGTTTTGTGATCTGGTCCATGTACAGAAAACATTTAAAAATGTGTAAATAATAAAATTATGAAGTCCATTTACATAAATCTAACTTTGCTAGTACTGAGGACAATGTATGTACCATTCAGACAATGAAAAAGCTACAGGTATTACCCTGAGGTGCAATATTTGTCCTTAGACTGTGTTAATTTCTTTTTCATACCTTGCGGCACAGTAATCTCCTTATTCTGTACCCCTGTTTCTGACATTGCAATGACTGCCTGAAATAGACACAAGTCCGCTTGACTAAAAGAATAGATATGTGAATGAATGAATGAATACTTTATTGATCCCACGAGGTTAGTCAGTGTATTGTACAACCCGTCCAAGGACATAACAACAACAAACAATAAACAGTATATACCAACTAAAAGAATCTAAAAATGAAAAAATATGAGAAACACCACTTTCTATTTTATCAAGTTTAAATAAAAACACAAATCAAAATAAAAGTTCTTGTTTTTTCAACAGTCCAGCAGTTCTTTACAGGCAATAAATAAAAATACAGTAGGACCTAGTAATGAGATACAGACATGAAATAATGACAATGAAATAGCAGTTTAATGTTAAACTGTTGTATTGATGTGTCCTCTTCTGTGGTTTCGTGTTTAGCGTCGTTACTGGGTAATGGTGTATGAACCTGACCGCTGGTTGACCGACTTCCCCAAGTTTTCCTGAAACACATCAATAATCTGTGATGTGATGAACTCATTCAGCCTTTTACTTGGTTTAAAGCTTCGTGTGGACACATTTTTTTAATTCAAACAGAATGTAACCCAAAATATCAGACTTTTAAGAAGCATTACATTGATCTCCAGATATATAATTAAATCATTAACAGTACATTACTTATTATTTACACAGCCTGTTTGGGGTGTGTGACTAAAAGTCAACACAGTTTGATGGCTTTTATTTGTTCTTTTTTGTCTCAAACATTTGTCACAGTGTCATTGCTTTCTGTGTTCCTCTGTGATCCCTCTTTAAACTTTGACTCATTAAAGTGCACATATATAACTTTCAAACTTACCTTATCCTCTTTAACACACCCAGACTAACACTGTATTCAGAGAGTTTCTTTTGTCTAATGGACTGCTCAGTCCAGATTAAATCTGCTGGATCCTGTTCATGTTCATTCAAACTTTTTGCTTTATGTTCTCAAATAAATCAAGTGTTTGGCTGAAACGAAAGGGTTTTCACGCTGAAGAATACATGCATTCTATTCATATTTGTTTCCTTCCACTTTTCTAGAAGTTGGAAAAGAAAAACAAAACTTTAAAGCAGAAATGCACCAATACTGATAAAGGTATGGTGGCTGATAGCATTGTAATGTACTCATATCAGTTAACAGGTACCATGAACCAATACTTAATTTTTTAAAAATAATTTCACAGAAAATATACATTTTTTACTTGAAACTTTAGTTATGTGATCATTTTTATTAATATTTTTATTTTTTAAATCTAATTCAAGATAATTCGTTGTGACAAGCAAAGAATAAAAATAAAAACTGTCTTCTAATTCAATGCATTTTTTTGTGAGGTAGAAATATTGGCATTGGTACTTGGTATCTGCAATTACTCAGATGCAAGTAAAGGTACCATATCGACTTGAAAAAAGTGGTATGATGACATCCCTACTTTAAAGGACCGGTACTGTCTAGAGCAGTGCAAGTCAACTGCCGGCCTGTGGGACACATCTGGAACATCAGGGCTTTCTATCTGGCCCCCCAATATTACTGAACCAGGAATAGAGAAAGATTAATGACTTTTTATTTTTTTTTCTCTGAAAAACAACCTTTAATCAGAAATGACTACAAACTCATTGCACAGTAACATGGTTTTAATGGTGTTTCATGCCGTGAGCTTTTTTTGTCTGCCTGAATGATTCATTGATTCGAGTTCAGCTACAAAAGTTCCACTTAAAACCATCAAGCCCTAGAATCCAGCAGAAAATCTGATCGGTAATGATGGTGACTTGTTTAACTCACCTGATCTCCGCCGTTGGTTGTGAAGAAGCGGCTATGGGTGGAGTACAACGGGATGTTGTCTGTGTGGTTAAGGTGCGCATAGGGACTAAAGCTGTTTTTGTGCCTGCAGCAGCAGAACCACACCAGCTGCAGAGACAATAGGTAGATTTATAGAGATGACATCAGTGTCTGGATCAAAGTAATTAAGCACAATACAGTGGACGAGGGCGTAGCCAAGCAGAGACCTTTGATTTACTCTGACTGAAATAGTATCTTAGGGCAGTGTGGAAGCTTTTATCCTAACAAGACTAGTTAAAACTCGAGATAAAACTTTAATTAGATCAAACACTGCATTTTTCAAAATGCATTTATAACAATGATCTAAAGAAACTGCATATAATAACGGCGTCAGTCACATTTGTTGTAAAAAATGACCTTTATTGAAAATAATCCTCATGGCATCTTGCTGCTCTTGGCCATTGAGTACTGTAAGCCTTCTACCCTTTTTACCATCATAATAATTTCTCACCTTAAGGTTGAAAATTGGCACACACACACCTAGTGTATTAACAAACCTACTCTGCACACACAAATCCTCACACACTCGCATCCATACAAACAATCCAAAAGGTTAAAGGTCATACAAATACAGGTTCATATTTTAATAATGCAACCTGCAACCCTGAATTAATACATTCAATCAAACAATTAGGATCCCATTTCCAGGTGTTAAGTAGGCAAACAGCTTCTTCATATGATATCCCTGAAATTTCAAAGAAGATTGGTGAAAAAATGAAGACTTGATTTGCAGTTTACACAGGGACTAACATGCAGTTGAAGCATTCTGAATCAAAGATTAATTAAAATTTTGGGCGGTCGCAAAGGACGCCTAATGTCACTCTGTGCGAATTCTAGAGAGGTGGAACAGTGTACGGCCCAAGATTTCAGAGTCAAACTCTGTGAAGTTTCGCTATAGCAGGAAAAACCAACATCAAAAGCATACTTCACTAAAAGGTGATAGATAACCGAGATGGCAACGACAAAATATAATGAAAGCATTTTTTGCTGTGACGTAAAATAAATTTGGCTTCTTTGCAGCTCCACATGTTCTTGCATCCAACCTCCATTTTTGCTAAAGTTGAAACTGCTTCTGTCGCGTTGCAGTCTCATCACTTGTCTTTTGCATCACTCCCAGGTTGTATTTTCATTCGTCGATTGAAGACCAGAGATGTAGGTTTTCTGACGCCGCTTGAAGACCGTCAGAGCCAGGATTTGGTCGTGAGAGTGCTCACATGCACCGTTTTTCGTAATGACTCAGTTTTCTACAAAGGCTGAAAAATGCCGTCTGAATCAAGTTTAAAGTTACATGCAGAAGGCAAAAGTAACTTATCAAATAAATATTATATTGGTTTTACAAATTTGTTGTTTAAAGATGGGGCACAAATATTTATAATAACGGCGGCAGAAATCATCTCTGCTTGTAGAAGCTAACCATTAGCAACTCCAGAACATCGGTGAACATGTTCAGGCTTTTGTTCTTTGTGTACATAACACATGAACATTGTAGTTTTTACCCAAGAGCTGAGGAAGAAATGGTTAGAGCACCACCAGTGAAGTAAGTCAAGTCAGTTATTTGTTCAAAGGCAGCATAAGATTCACATTGCTGTTAGCCAAGCAGTGGTGAGATATTTGGAAATCATCAGGGCGACTGTGGCTCAAGGAGTTGGGTGTTTGCTTTGTAAGGAAGGTTGCCGGTTCAATCCCCGGCTGCGACGGTCTCAGTCAGTGTGGTGGTCAGAGGGCCTGGTAGCACCAGTGTCCGCCATGGCAGCTGTGGCTACAACGTAGATTGCCATCATGTGTGCATGAATGGGTGGATGATTGAATGTAGTGTAAAGTGCTTAAGGGTCTGTAGGGACTGAGTAAAGCGCCATACAAATGCAGGCCATTTACCATTAATATTCATGAGTAGGACTCCATATGCTGTCATTTTCCACCCCATCCTTCAACCTCAACCTTCTAAAACACGAGTGCCAGAGCACTTTTTTCTACAGGTATTTTTTTAAACTAGAGACCACGTAAATGAAGCTTAACGAAGCTTGACTTCCACATGATAAACCATTGTTTCCACATAGCAAAAAAAAACGTATTTCAAAAACTATTTCCATTTGAAGCACGTTGACATATTTTATTTTCGTGTTTCATTTCATTTGCAATATAACAGTCACTGCTGTGATTTGTCCTCCGTATCAACAAAAATATGGTTAACCAACTAAAACGAGCGATGAATACTCACCAGAGCGATCAGAAGTAAGAGGAGCAGGAGCAATACCAGCGCGGCCAGGACCAGCAAAGCAATGCCCCATCCAGGAACCCCTCCACCGCTGCTGCTGGTCACAGGGAGAATCGGATTGGTTGTAGGCCTTGTTGTCGGGTTTTTGTTGGGGGTTGAGTTCTGGTTCGTTGCTGGGTTCGTATTCGAGGCAGGGGTTGAGTTCATATTTGTGCTAACAGTCACATTCTTGCTGGGAGATGTTAGGTTTGTGTTGGGAGGTGTTGAGTCCGTGTTCAGGGTAACCATGGTTGCATTCTGGTTTGTGACCGGAGTGTTGGTGGTGGAGCTTGTGTTCTGTGTTATGTTGTTTCCATCTGACGTAGAACTGTTGTCGTTTGAAGAAGGGGTGCTGACAGTTGTCTGGTTGTTGTCAGCAGTTGTTGCGTTGGAGGGTCCAGATGTAACAGCTGTGGTCTCACTGGTGACATTGGGACTGGATGTCGAGTTGGTGCTTGGTTGAGGAGATACTAAGCTGATAGTGGCATTGGTTTCATTCGTTGGTGTTGTGGCAGTAAACACCACCGGAGGCTGTGTTGAAACAGTCAGGTTGCTGGTGGGGGAAGTAGTTTGAGGAGAAACTAACAGAAAGAAAGAAGTAAAAAGGTTTACCAAGCAAAAATGAGACTTAGATTGTTTCTAATTCACAATAGAACCAACCAAAACATAGTTCTGATAATAATTTAATTTATTTTCAGTCGTAATAAATATGGAACAAAAAAAAATGTTTTCTGGACTTTCTTTTATTTCTTACAGGACAAAAACGTAGTATTGGTTCAAATGACTATTATATTTAAATTATAATCAGCTTTTATTTCCAACATCACCCATTGTTGAAATTTTTCCGTTTTCAAGGTTTTCTGCTGACTGAATGTAAAATAATTAGCAAGAACAGATTATGAATAGAGCATAAATAATAGAGTATGATGAAGAACTGAGTATATTGAGATATATAATACAATAACCATGTCTGGATATTTTTGTATGGCTTCAGTTAGTGTCTTGTAAGAAAACTTTAGAAAATGCATTTCAGAGATTTTCACAACCTGGAGAAAGAAGGTTTGGGAAAGTCCTCAAGGTGCTGACAATTTTTCAGAAATTAGCTGTTGTTGTTTAACTTATTTTCTTATCAACTAACAGGGAAAAACAGTAAAAGCTCCAGATAAAGTAGGGTTAAGGGGAATGAAAAAGAAATGAAAAAGCTTTTGTCTCCTGAGACCAACTGTTTGTTTATAATGGTGTGGTCAATAACAGGGTGTAGTTTCCAAAACCTTCTGTGCATTCTGTAAGTTTGGTTTAACTGTGACTTGTTATGTTGAAAAGCTGTAAAACTACTACGGTTTTCTTTATGTTTAAATTAGTATTGCACAAAACTATATGAGTATGACTGTGATTTTATTGTTGAATATTGCAATAAGTATTCCAAGTAATTTGGTCGGCATTACATTCTACCAAATTTAGCAGGAGTCTGGTGCTATGCTTATATTATGAGCACACTGAATATGCAGAAATGACTGCAATGATACAATGATGAACACGCTATGCAGCTTGAAGAAAGATCTTCTGAAATATAATTGATTAAGGGTTTTTCAAAGGTTGCAATCTTTGGTACCAAAGAAAAGAAACATTTTAAAGACTGAAACGTAAACATGAAGTTTTTATTCTTTAAGAACTAGAACTAACATGCTTAGAAAATTCTTAGGAGATTTAGCAGAAAAGTAAAACAACATTTTAAATGAGCTGGTTTAGATTTAAAAAATTTCACGTTGAACCTCAACAACTGATAAGGTCACATTTATCAGGTTCTGGTAAATGTTACCAGAAATAGAACAAAATGATGGTGTAAAACATTTCTCAAAAGTTACCAGAATGTAAGTTATGGAAACTGCTAAAACTTTCATCTTTTTACTTCTTGAATCTGATCCTGGGAAACTTTTTACATACATGCCTTTTTGTACATACATTTTGATCCTTTTTTAAGCTGCTGTCAGACAAATTTTGAGAAATACATAGGTCTAAGATGTGAAGCTGAATTTGTGTTCCTTACCGGAGGAGACAAACATGAGAACAATGCAGAGTGCGAGCGGCGTCTCCATCTTCCTGCAGGAAATCCAACAGTTTGTGACAAAGATCTCAGTGTGTGGATCTGATGGAGTCTGTTTGCACCAGGAGAAAGACTTCTTTATACACCAGGCTCACCTGCACACAGGTGGGGGAGGAGCATGGGGAGGGATGGGGCTCTACCCTCAGGATGTTGGATTTTCCAGCAACAGAGCTCCGCACTTTGGTCATACTAGGAGTTTTTATTCGGTAGGTGTCCTTCACCATAAGTTTATGGATCTTGACTGTGTAAGGATTTAAAGTTCTAAGCTAGTACCTATTTATAGTGAAAGGTCCCGCCTGGTCTAGTAAACTGGATACCATATGTAGAATAGTAGAAATTCGATAACTGAGGGTCAGCTATCAGGCCTTTCCACATTAGCAATAGTACACATTGATTAAATTCGAAAACAAGAAGCCTTGGGTCCAAAATGGTTAAAGTTGGACTGATCTGAACCAATCTGCACACACATCATGCATCTTGGTTCATTTAATGAACATTTTTTAATTAAATAATTTTATGGACAAATAAATTAAATACAGTTTAAATACAGTGCTGCAAAAAAGTATATAGCAGTCCTCGATTGTGCAAGTTCCCCACTTAAAAAGAGGAGATGTCATCATTTTCATCATAGGCAGAGGTGGGTGGTAACTGTTTATATTCACTCAGTAACATTTACTTGAGTAATTTTTTGGAGAAAAAAAACAAACTTTTAGGAGTAGCTTTACTGCACCGTACTTTTTACTTTTACTTGAGTAAAATTACTGTGAAGTAGCAATACTATTACTTAATCAAAATGTCTCGATCCTTTACCCACTATGAGTATAAGTTCACTAAATGAAGAATGAAAATGTTTTAACCAAAAATACAGGAGTCACAGGCACACATCTACAGTTAAAGTCAAAGGGATGGATTAGTGTTCAAATAGTAATTAAAGAAAAGATTCACAGACACTGTGTTCAATGCATCTAGCTAGCCGGGTGCTGACTGCACATTACTGAGGGTTTAGAGTGCGACTGTGACCGTTGCGGCTGGTTAGACGTGCTCCAAAAACGGAAACCAACTTAATACAAAAAGAAGAGAAGCCAATACATTATATCCGTAGATCCCTCATGGACTGACCCTTATGGATAAAACATAATAAAGTCTATCAAGAGAAGTCCAAAGCATAAGTTTCTTCTTCGTGTAATGTATGTATTGCTTAAGTTATTTGAAATGCATATCAAATTGTACCCGTTTAAAGGAGCATTGCCTAAACCTAACTTTACTATTTTCCTAATTGTTAGTGATGTTATGATGTAAGCCGAGGCTACGAAGCGTGTGTTGAGGCCTGATTCATTTAGGGGAGGAGTCAAAAATGATCTGAAGCCCCGCTGGTGGCTGTACTACGTGATTGCTTCGAGAAGTGGTTCAGCGTTTGCTGAGTGGTTTGATAGCAATATAAACCACTCGCGCTCCATTCAGAATGTGGGTTTGTGTTGCAGTCAGTTTGGAGTTTGGACAGAGTTTTAATAGTTTTGATAGGAGAGTTAGGTCAGTTAGATAGAGATAGTTTTGTGAGTATATGTGGCATGGTACACAACGAGGGCCTGGGCAGGATTTGATCCCATGACTCCCAGGTGAAAGTCATGTGCGCTAACCAGTCAGCCAAAGGGAATCCCCAAGGCCAAGCAGCCGGGGCACGTGATCTATCGGAGCCACAGTGACAGGACCTCCACACTGTCACATATAGAAACAGAGAGTTTGAAGGTTTAGGAGAGTGGGACACCTCTTGTGAGCCCCTGCGTAACCACACACACGTCAAAAGATAGGACTGATTCTATTTCAGGTTGTGCACGTAACTCCCTCGAACTGCGCTTCACGTGCAGGATGTGTGGCTACCGCCAGTTCACCGCAATGAAAGCTAAGTGAAAATGCAGAAAAACCGTGTTGCACGGTGAAAACTTTTACACATTCGTGGGATGTGTGTCCCAGGAGAGAGAGATAATGGAGCCAGCTAGGAAGAGGAGGATTTCCACTGTGTGTGAACATTTTAACCTGATAATTCCTAATAAGGTAACCTCAATCTAACATTATGTCAGACAAGTTAGATTTGCTTATCAAGAGCTGTGTATTTTTTATCGTTTCTTATTTTTTTCAAAGGTGAAGTGTTTATTGTGTTCCAAGGAGATGGGGTACAATAACAACACCTCATTCATGCTAAGGCATTACCAGGGGCGATTCTAGACCTAGAGCTTTGCTGGGGCACAGGCCCCCAACTCCCAATACATAAAACAATAAAAAATATAAAGTGAGTTTGCAATATGAAATAAATGGCTAGCTCACGGGTACAAGCTTCAAAATCATTTTTGGCAGATGTGTTATCTAAAACTCCACAAACATAACACAAAAACAAAGGACAGCAATAAACCAAAGTTCTAACAAAACCTAAGCACAAAAACCAGCAAAAATGGTGACAGGCTCTGGGGGAAAACAGCACTGTGTCACGCTGCTCCCCAACTGCAAGTGAGGCTGATGGTCTTTTAAAAAGACAGGAGACCAATCAGGAGCTCCTGATATTTGAGGACCAGTGCCTTAACCTAATGTGATCCATTTAATTATTTCAACATTTAGGACTAGTTATATACATAAAAAGTTAAATTTACAACTTAGTGATTAGCAGTGTTTAACTAACTTCCCCTTGAGACTTCCAGTATGGATTGATATTTGGCGGTGCCCTTTTCGGCCATTGTAACTGTTTTCCCTCCATGGGCTTTCCTGCAGCTGAAGCGTAGATTACGGACCAGGAAACTGCTCATCCAGGAGTCTTTTTCACTTATGATCCCTTCACTTGGAGAAATGTTGCTTAATTTTAAAACTTTGGCATAAGCTGCACTTATTTTCATCCAGTGTGGCAGCGAAGCACAGATTCGGAACAACATCTAAACCCCCTTGGGAAGTCATCTGTCTAAGGCAAAAATCCAATCCATTCATGACAACAATAACCTCTGCAGAAATCCCACTGTGATCATGTACAAATTGGGGCGCATTTCAGTTCCATGTGGAGCTGGAACCGCAGCAGGTATTCCCATTTAAAGTGGAATCGTTTTATATATTTTTTCATAAGTAGTACTCTGAGCAGCTTGTTTGGACTGAAGATTATTTAGAATTAATAAAAAAATTTATACTAATTTATAGTTTTAACTCTTGGACCTCCCCCCTTGCATAGAATTTAAAAACTGATGGATAAAAATAGATTATGACAGGATTTTTTTAACATTATCAATCCAAATGACTGAAAAAAAATATGTGCCTTCTTTCAATACTGGGCCTGCTGTGGTCAATGTTTTATTTTTTATATTCTAGGCTTCTGCTTGAGTGACAATTTTAGAGCTGTGTTCAAAATGCTCTGGGCCGAATCTTCATTTTACAGTCTACAACAGTATCTTTTTTTCATGTATGGATGCTCATTTCCACTCACTTTTAAATTGTAAATTGCCTGCATTTGTATAATGCTGTTCTAGACAGAAGGCCACAAAACACTTTACGTTCAGTCATTTACACGTTGATGGCAGTGAGCTACAGTTTAGCCACAGCTGCCCTGAACACAGAAGAACTAACAGCAGGCAAGGCGATCTTGCAAGAAGTGTCTCACCAAAAGACAGAACAACCAAGACTGGCTGGTTACAGTACAAACTCCTACCACCTGAACCACAGTCATCTATAGCGATATCAATCCAGATTGAGTTACGAAAGACAGCAGTCATTAATGTTTAACATTTATAATAAAGTCAAAGTCAGAAGTTGTGTCAACTGCCAAGACCCGGAAATCCCTAAGCCAAGGCTAGACCCGAACAATGACTTACTGTCTTGCATTAAAATTATAACATCTGAAAGCTAGTAGAGGTCGTTACACACATGAGACACTCATCATACAAGACTTTTCTGTTGCCGTTATTTTAAGTTTGTTTCATGGGATGTGAATGGACACAGGTTTTCTACAACTTGAACATCCTATTTTCAGTCTCACATGCATGAATGGGTAAATTACCAAATGTAGTGCGAAGTGCTGTGGGGTCCGTATAGGACTAAATAAAGCGCTATACGAGTAGAGACCATTTACTATTAACATTTATGGTGAACCGCTCTGTTATTAGCAATAGACAGTGTATCAGGAATCTGTTAACAAGTTATCGTCATAAACTACTCATGAATCACTAATGTAATAATGAATGCGTTCACAACCTCTAAAAGATAAAAAAATGTTTCTTTGTAAATAAATACTACAACTGGAAGACATTTTTTGTATCCCATATAAATCAACAAAGCAACCAAAATAATATAAAAAACTTAGGAACTCTGTTAACAAAATTGCACTTCAAAAATATTTACCAATTGGCTCGGACAGAAAGACCTAGGAAAAACTAGCAATTAGGAGTTTTGTAAAGAAAAAGCTCAAAAGAACATCAAAAACATTTATTTTGAATAAAAAATTATCTCCCACTAATATGTAGAACATAGATGTCTTTTTTATCCTGTCTCTTTGGTAGAAAGAGGGAGTCATGCAAGGAAAACAAACAATCATACAAATGATTACTATGATGGCTAAAAAAATGATAAAGCTCATTTGAATTTATCATGCAATCAACAGATTTTTTGTTTATTGTGACAGGCCTAAATGCAGCTGAAAAAATAATAATTCAGGTGTTGAAATGGAGATTCCTGTCTTGCTTGGACAGACGTAAATAATAGAGTTCAAGTCAAAACTATATTTTGAAAATTCAAGTTTTCTGGATTTATTTATACATTTAAACCAGAAATATCAAATATATCCTGAAGGGGGTGCCATAGGAAAGTGAAGATACAGCGAAGCTGCCTTGGCATTTTAAAGGCTAGAATGAGTTCTGGAAATTACAGTAGTTTGGACAGTAGATAGCCTCTTCCCTCAAAGCTTTGTGGTGATTTCTTGTGATGTGAAAAAATTCAAGAAGAATCTTAAACTTTATCCATTGTCCCTCCTCTGACAATACATCTCTACATCACACTTCTTACCAGCTTCCGTAAACTGTAAAATCTTGCAGAGGAGTTTTTCTGATGCTGGACTTGTGCTGGATTTAACCTGGAGGGTTTCTTCAACAAGGGCGGACCTCTGGGTAATGAGACAGCTTATTTAAGTCCTTCATCGAATGGCTATATCACATTAACATCTCATTACTGATGATAGAATTAAATTGGGATGTCTGTGAGCAAAAAAAATAAATAAAAATCATTGATGAGTATTAGATAAAAAAAAATAATATTCCATTCTAATTGACCACGCTTCTTCCCTAAATCTAGGTGTGGTGACTTCTATGACTGCAAGGTGAATTCTGGCATTCCTTCTTGCAGCCGTCACTATCAAGGACAAAGCATGATCAGGCAGCCTTGAGTGATTTGCACAGCAGGTCCTAACCTGTCGAGTAACAGTCAGCCAGTCACAATTAGAGTATGCATTGTAGTTTGTGAAAAAATCCAACACACACTCACAACACTTGCAACTGATGTTATTGCAAATATTTAACGCTCCAATTGCTCCCATTGCTATTAGGTTGGAACTGTTAAAATGAATGAGAGCAGGGAGCACTGTAAGGTAGTTCGAATGAGTTAAGCCCTGTTAAAAAGGAATGGAACAGGTTAAAGTTCATTCGTAAATCCAAATCCAACACTTTCCCTAAAGTACCCTGTTTTTTTAATCTGAAGAGGTGCAATATTGCTGTTGAGACACTTGTCACACTAATCTTTTGTTAAATGAAAAGTTTAGTTTTTTTCAACCTGGATCTTATTTTTAGCAAATATTGGAGCACTTGGAGCCATTCAGCAGGAGTTTATGTGGAGTAGCAATCAGTGTATATCCATATAATGGGAGTCAATGGGGGCAGGAGTTTGCCACCAGTAATAAATCATTATCAGCCCCAAAACTACTTCATTTAACCAATGTTTTCTTATTAATTGTTCACAATATTCCTCTGTGAGTTCTAATTTAAATACTGAGCGAGCATGTAGCGACAGTGGAGAGGAAAGAACCCCCTTTAACGGGAAGAAACCTCCGGCAGAACCTGGCATAGTACAAGCGGTCATCTGCCGTGACCGTCTGGGGGTCTGAGAAGACAGAGAAGAGACAGCATGGAGGATGCTCGGTCACTTAGAGCATCATCTGGATCAATGCTCCCCATCCAGCAGGTGACATTGTAGTTGAACAGGATACCAGGCCGGGTGTACCTTCTATGGAGGGAAAAACCAGAGAGAAAACAGGGTTAGCAATCGCAGTAACAGCAGAAAAAATATATCTGGAGAGTATTAGAAGAGAAAAGTAGCAGAGTGGAGAGATGTGGTCAGTCTGTCCTCCAACAGTCTAAAGCTATAGCAGCATAACAACAAAAATAGCTCCGGATAACCTAATCCATTCTAACTATAAGCTTTATCAAAAAGGAAGGTTTTAAGCCTAGTCTTAAAAATAAGGCAGAGTCTCTTTTATGTAAACTTTACATCAATAACTTGAGTAAAATGCAAGTGATACAAAGTTTCTCTTTTATGTGGACAACATCATTTTATACACTCATTGTATCAGAATGTATTTTTTGATGTGAGATTTAAACTCTTTTGAAAATATAATGAACCTAAAAAACATACCTTTGTTAAGCCCACATTCCTTTATTAAAAATATTGTCATATTGCTATGATGTTATCTAATCTTAAAAGCTTTTTCATCAGGTGTATGTGGAAAATCATCATAGTTAACATACAATACAGACCAAAAGTTTGGACACACCTTCTCATTCAATGTGTTAACTTTATTTTCATGACTAAATTGTAGATTATCAATTAAGGGCATCAAAACTATGAATGAACATAATGTATGGAATTACTTTATGTACTTCAACAAAAAGGGTGACATAACTGAATACATGTGTTATATTTTAGATTTCTCAAAGTAGCCACCCTTTGCTCTGATTACTGCTTTGCATTCTCTTGAGCTTCAAGAGGTAGTCACCCGAAATGGTTTTTCCAACAGTCTTGAAGGAGTTCCCAGAGATGCTTAGTACTTTTTGGCCCTTTTGCCTTCACTCTGCTGTTCAGCTCACCCCAAATCATCTCGATTGGGTTCGGGTCCGGTTACTTTGGAGGCCAGGTTATTTCACACTTTTTGGAAAAGTGCTACATAATTCTATATGTGTTCATTCATAGTTTTGATGCCTTCAGTGAGAATCTACAATGTAAATAGTCATGAAAATAAAGAAAACACACTGAATGAGAAGGTGTGTCCAAACTTTTGGTCTGTACTGTAAAGACGTTAAAATTATACTGTGTTTCAAGAGTTTCATTGCTTCATGGTGAAATGAAATAAATGAACCTTTTAATAACATTCTTATATATTCAATATGACGATATAATTCCTCTTCATCATTCACAAATGCTATTGAACATCTAAAATCTGCCTTTGATATTAAGAACCAATAAAACACATACAATTATTTGTCTATACTTTTAGGTATGTATGTTTACAGTTGTTGGAGCTGCTTGGGAATGTTGTACAAGAGGAGAAAACATTTCACAGGTGGAGAGGATGAAGGACAATTATACATATTAGTGTTTCATGTAAAAATACCATCAGTCTGCATGACTAGGTAGTTAGATGTCCCCTCACCAGTTGCTATTCTACAGTTTGGAAAATAAAGAAAATGTATCAAAAATTATTAATGTTAAATGCTGACTAGTCTTAACACATCCAAATGAAGTTTGTTAAAACTAAAGGTCCTGTTAGGGATTATTGTTGGAAGCAAACAAATTTGTTTTTTGCAACAGAAACATCTCCTCACAGTAATCACTCAGGTGCATGCTGGAAACAGAAATAATCAGCTAGTATTAATGAGTGTCTCTTTTCCACTTCAGGCCTCTCCTCAGGTCTGAAAGGTGACATGTTAACAAAGCACTGCGGCATAGGGCTGACATGTCACCATAGCCATCCGGTTGCAACGGAGGCATGGCCAAGCCTGTTCACCACATCTCTCATTACCCTACATTGTCTGTCTTCCCTGCCCTTCATTTTAGCTGTCAGTCACAGACAGCTGTCTATAAAAGGTGAGAGCTGTTGCACACACAGGCATATCTGTCAATTCCATGCAAAATAAAACACAAGTTCTAGGATACATAACTCTTTGTTCAGACTTCTTCCACAGGTTTGGTGCAGCTTAGGTCGGAACCGTTCCGTAAGATATAAGAAAGCTGCTGGGCTCTTGTAGAAACCTGTTGCTATTGGAAGAATAGAATAGAATAAACTTCCTTTATTGTCCCACATAGGGGGAAATTCAGCTGCTACAGCAAAGTGACAGGTACTTATATTAACAGAAGAAAAATAGAAAAATATGAAACAGAATTAAGAATAATATAAGTACATTAAAGTGGCAGTGTGTACTTTTTGCAGTACATCTTGGAAAATAGCCATTAAAATATTATGTAATAATAATTACGTAAAGCACATTAATTGCAAAATATTGGCGATATTGTAAAATATGACTTTAAAAATCAGTTTTAAAATACATAGGCCTGGGTCCTCTTTTCAGGCGAAAGCCATATTAGATGACGTCTTTACTTCTACAAGAGCCCGGACGGACAAAGCGCACAGAACACACCCGCTATTAAAACATTGATTTCCCCTCAAAATGCAAAAAAGTTTCGCCATTAAATACATTTTTACCTCTTTGCTAGTACCTCCTATTTGAGGTAGCGGCAGCATGTAAAAAGAAAAAAATGAACAAACTTATTGAGAAAAACACTCAAAACAGGTAATATTCACCTTGAAAAACCCTGCAAGAATGTGATAAAAAGGATGACTCAAAACTACAAAATGTACATTTAAGCCACACATGACAGCAGTGCTCATGGAATATTCTTACATTTCTCTATATTCTAGTTAGATTTTGTAGTATGTGTAAAATCATATATTGACTCACTGAGCACAAATCTTTCCAGATTCTCCAATCATCAACATATTTGAAATGGAAGTATTTATTCACTCCAATCTATCTGTTGAAGTTTATTACTGATGACATTTCCCATGACTACAACTGTGAGCCGTAATTAAAGCTGCCAGTGAAGCTGTCTTTCAGCGGCTCAGGTTTTTGGTACAGAGTAGGAATGTCAGGAATGCTGGATTCTGAATGTTGAGCTGGATGCAAGCTGAGATTTTCATCGCTTACCTGATGCAGTTATGAGAAAAACACAAGTTAATTTCTGCACCTGCGATAAAAGGCATCCATCTCTAAGTTCGGCTGGCGTCACCACTATGTCTTGGGGACTGTTTGTTGTGTCTTGTGCACCAACTGTGCAGGGATTAGGAATATTTGCGTACGAGTCCTACGAGAACAACATAGACAGAACGATTGCATCAGTAAGACAGATGTTTTGTGGAGCATTCTTGGTGCTTTTGGAAATAAAGGGATATTGTTTTCAGATTAGTCTGACCTTAGGTTGAACTTTGATGATCTCAACTGTAATGACCACTTGTGAGAGGTGAGGGCCTGGCCTTCTCCTTTGCCCGTATGAATATAACACCAATCTGCCATTTTGATCCCTCTTCAGGCACCACCTGCCAGATCGTAGCTCGGTGTGTTTGTCTGCTCCTCGACGTTCCTTTGCAGGCCACATCAGCCGATCCATATCTTAGTTAGTGTGTGCACGGTCACATTCCGATGGGGATTTGCAAACTGGATCGGAGAAACTCATCTTAACCAAGGATTATGACTCTGAGACGGTTCAGATGCTCCGATAGTGATTGCTGGTTGCTTCATTCGCTGTGCTATTTCACATCGTGGGAAAAACCAGAAGATGGACCGATAGCAACAAACAAGGGTTGTTTTTAGTAATACATCTGCAACATAAATTTTGTTGTGAAATCCCCCCCAACACTTGTAGATAAAAAAAAAGATTAGTAGAGCTGGAAACCTATCACCCAGTTCTTAAACTTCGTCAAATAGCCAACACTTGGCAACCTTTTGGGATAATTAGGACTGGTCATGCCCTGTGTATCATTCACCATACCCTCCCATTCCCCCTACTAATACTCTTTGGCAACAATATCCACTCTGTTTCCACCAAATCCTGTGCCAGTCACACTTACTCTACCATCTGTCTGGAATGGCACTGATAGAAAACGCCTAAAGTGTTGGTGCTGCGCCAGAGCCTACTTTCTTATGCTGATTAATGGTTAATTGCGTATACAGAGGGTGAAAGTGTTGAGTTATCCCCTCTAAGTGCTTAGTCCATAGTAGAGCATCTCCTTCCCTTGTCTCTCTCCACCAAGTAAGGTAAAACGAAGTTCCTTGCCAATGACATCTAGGGTCGTCTAAATACAATCATTAGAAACTTGATGCTGATATTTGATATCATCTTCAATCAATCAATTCCAGTAAAAAACATGTTTTTGTTTAACTGATAAGACTAGAAACCAATAAGTCGAAGGTAATTCTTAATTTTTTTTTCTAAATATATAATTCAAACCACTCTTGGTTCCTTGATGCCTGCTTGATGAAAAAACGTATGTATGGGTTGTGTCCAGCATGAAAAGGGGATTTATAAAGTGGGAAAATTTAAGGAGGGCCTTCTGATTTAATTGTTTTATGAAAAAAGCTTTGGAGATTATCAAAATAAATTGCTAGTCTTGGACAATGAGCAGGATTCTTCATTGCACACACTTTATATTACTGTGTCTGTTAAAGGTGGCAACAGCATTTTTGTTTTAGCTTCTTCAACTTTTTCATGTAAGCGTCTCCAATTTTGGATTCCTTGTGGAATATTCCAAGTGAGAAAAATGATTCATCCTAAAAGAAAACATACGTCTCAGTTTACTAAAATTCTCACACCAGTTCCATCTATTGTTTTGTCCTTTAGTCACCTTAGGTTGATCTAATCCTGCCCTCCGCCCCCTTTTCTGTCTTCGCCTCAGATATTTGGATGACTGCACCACTTACCTTTCTTTTGCTCTATGGATGAACTTTTCAACTCTTCACCTATGCCCTCCTCCTGAGGGGGAAAAGTCTTCAGAATTTTGCATCTTTTGTAAGTGAAGATGACCTCTTAATGTCTGCGATCTCAAATGTGCAACATCATGCCATTGCCGTCGTGTCACCTCTTGCCTGGCTGTAAGTAGTACTTAGGTCATACTGCATATTTTCAGACTTGAGGACAACCCACCTGACAAAACTAACTACAGTAGTTTTTATCTTTATAACTCAGGTTTTCAATATGCATTGAGAAAATAAGCAGGTTATTAAGGAGTTTAGCTAAATTTGGCTTCATTATTCACTTTCTAAGCCTGTTTATGTGTGTAATGTACATTCATGCATATGGTACACAGTCTGTGCATATTCACCTATGACATATGACGGAAAACAAACAGACGAAACACATTTATTTAACATATATCTGCAATATGGGTTGGTGTAAAAATACCCAAGTCATCAGTAAATATTCAGTGTACATTATTTTTAATGTCTAAACAAGAATGTCTAACGTAACGCGTCATAACACGTTTTCCTTACGTCTCTGACTCATCTGAGCTCATCCCAGTGTCTACCTATGGTCTTACGCATTTTATGAAGCCGTTTTTGTGTGGACGTGTGTGTGTTTGGGAAATGAGTTTGGGAAGGGGGAACAATTTTCATTTTGCTTTTACAATTGTGGGGAAGGGATGGGAATGTGGGTTATATGGGGTCATTTTTAATCATTTTTAATCTGTAAAGCACTTTGAGCTGCATTTTTCTGTCTGAAAAGAGCTTTATAAATAAAGTCTGATTGATTGATTGATACTACTGCTGGTCTATGATGAATTCAAGCCAATCATTATGAAAAAAAGCAATAAAGCTGAATCAGCAAAAAAAAAGAACATTGGCTTTGCAAAAAATAACAGTGTGTGATTTTATAGTCCAATTCACCCCTTAATCAACTTTTGTTGTATAAATGAGTGTCTAATAGTACTGTCTACATGTCTCTTCATTATTTTAGTTTTCATTTGTACGTTGTGGTAGAAAATATTAATTCTCTACCAAAAAAACATCAGTGGAGTGCCCTCTTCATGGTTAAAACTTTACATTACACAAATTTGAATAATATGATATTGCTGCTGGCTGAGTCTTATTGCAGATATCAGTCTTAAATATAATAACTCTCAACAATCTTGATGTTTATATATTAATTTCCTTATTCCCAGTTGGGGTCAAGTTGTGCTGGAGGATATAATTTAGATTTTTTTTTCTTCTGTATGTTGGATCATTAATCATAATGTATTTTCTTTTACCAACATACCAACATACCAACATAAGAACTCTTTAAGGGGACAATAATATTGTACATTGACTTGTACATATATTGAACTCTTACTTAATTAGATGCAATCATTCTGGAGCCAGAAGAACTCTTTTCCAAGTCAATATTAAACAAAAAGATTTTCCAAAATGGCAAGATTGAAATCTTATATTTACTAGAGAGATGTAAGCCTGTTAAGTATTTTTTGTCCATTCTTCCTATCATGTAGCTAATTAAAAGAAGGCTGAGATCCATCTAACTGGTGGGGGCCACCACCATCTCCCCTCACCCAGCTGAGGAGTTGGTTCTATCTCTTAATAAAGAAAGACCAGTGGTTGATGGCTTTCCTGGGGGCACTTCATCGTCTGTCATCCAGTGACTTTGTTAAATGGAGGTTTAAGACATATATATTCAATTCAACAACTATCATTGCTGCCACTTAAATGTTTTTTAATGCACTTAGAAATAGTCATTGTTTCACAATGCAGGATTATTTAATTCAGCTGCATAAAATGTGTTGTGTATTCTTATTTTAAATACTCCTACTAATATGTTTGTGAATTTTTTAACGGTTTGTAATATATAATGATCTTTGTCCTACAGTTTCTGAGTTATTTTTACAAAATATAGTATTATCTGTGCTTCCACGTTCACAGGATCTTCTTTGACAAAGATTATGGATTAAAAATAATAGTGAATTAAATCATTTCTAATAATAGAAATAACAGATGAGAGAAAGTTACAAAGAGTTATTTGAAATGATTATTATTCATTTTAAACAATTTTGAAAGGATAAAGAAAGTATACAAGAACATAAACTGCTGACACATATAAACGTCTCCTACTGAATAGTTTCACTTTAAAGATTACGTGTCACTTTTTTGGTCTGCACTGAGAGAATCTGAGGAAAAGTCCTCGACTGTAGCAGGTGGTGAGTCCTGGCGCCACTTTGTCCGCCTAACACCACAGTTCCCCCTCAGGCTCCTCACTCCTTTATGTTACCTTTCTGTAGAGAATAAAAAATGAACCAAAAATCCATCAAGATCCTAAAACAGAGAGAGAATGAGACTGAAGGAGAAGGAGTCACAGAAAAGGACTGATGCAGAGAAACTTGAGATGTCGGAAGTGAGACACGCAAAGATAAGAAAAAGAAGTGACACTCAAACCTTCAAATTGGTTTGATCCAAAATGGTGTTAAATTTCTGGAGACCTTCAATGCTGCCTCAGAAAAAAAACAACAACAGTTTTGTGTTATATTTAAACAACAAAAAAACCCTAAAATTCTGATATATTTTCAAAAAAATCTAATGTGTTCCCTGATCTAGATATTAATGGAGATTGTACTGTTGGGGTAGTGGTTCTGGAACAGACTGCCTCTGTCAAATAATTTCCTGAACTCAGAAAAATTATTAATTCCTCTTGATTCTTTGCCACGTTAGCAAAAATACTGTTCAAGTGGGATTTTATATGACAAGCTAATCCAAAGTAATGCATATATATGAAGTAAGGATAATACTTTTTTCCCTTTTTGTTTTACATATCAAAATTGGAAAAGTGTGGTATGTATCCAGTCGCCCATTACACTGATTCCCCCTCAATAAATTCCTTGAAAGTTCAACTCTGTGTAATTTCATTCTGTTTGCAGTGTGCCTATTGTACGTTTAGGGAGCACTGTACATATGTGGAAGAAGATGCCATGAACAAACTTTCATCCTACACCCAGATTGCTATAATAAATAACACTTCATATTATCTTGGGTACACCATTCCTACTAGGAAACATGGTGGTGACGGCATGATGTGGTGGGGACGATTTTCTTCATCAGTGACGATAAGGTAAGGCACTCACAGGCAGTTTACATGGTTGTGTGTGGATTCTTTGATCACAAAAATGGCAAGAGCAGATTCTAAAAACTAAATTAACCCTGTTCAGTGGAGGTCTGATGAATACATAATACAAAAAGGAAAAACTTATAGAAGGCGGAGGCATGTTTGATCTTACTGCTCCTCGTAATAAACACATAAAGGAATATTTTCTGGGTCCCAGCAGAGCAGGGGTATTATTGTGGCAGTGGTGTTTCTTTGTTCTTCTCAGCAGACGAGTGACAGTGAAAGCAATCTGTTCTGTGGCAGAGCTGCATCCAACAGCATATCCCTGATAAGGAGACCACCCCTGGCCTCTCTGCTATAGTGTCTCATCCAGCAGGCTTAACATTGCCTTTCTAATCCCCTCCAATGGAAAAAAGGGCTTTGATTATTTACTGACCAATAAAGCCCAAAGTGAGGATGGAGGAGGCAATTGTTTTGTGGGTTACAGAGGAGGAGGAGGTGGCAATGATTGGCACACTTATTGCAGAGCATTTATCACTATTTCTGATCACTCTGACTACTAAATAATGTCCAGAGGATCAAGTGCCATAGATTTGATCTTTTTGTTTTGCTTTTGAATTATTCCCTTACTCTTTATTGCCTTCCATCACCCTAAAAACTAAAAGGAGCTAATCTTGCCATGTGGCGGGGCCCAATGCAAAGGGCGACAAGGTGCCCGTCATTCTGCTGCACAACCGCAGACTAGAACGATGCGTACAATTTCCAGATTTTAACTATAAAGACCTAATTTTGGCATGAACCCATCCCCTCTAGTCTCACACACCTCCTGCATAAATCCCTGATGATGCTAATGAACAGCGTAAGTTCGGAGGAGATAGCACCCAGACTTTAAACTATGCAAAAATATTCTAAGCTAAAGAATGAAGAGAGAAATAATAAGACATGAAAAGTAGAAGAAGAAAAAAAATACTTCGCTTTGCTAGTTGTATATTTAAGCTGTCTGCAGTGTGCTGGGGATTTGTTGCCGTCTATCACCTTTCCTCTCTCCCCGTCCCTGCATCATCTTTCTCTAATTAAAGTGTTTGTTGTCAACCTCAGATGCAGGGTGTGAAATCAAGTTAGCAGTTTATGTAAGAACCATGGTGAAAATCAAACACTTGGTTCATCAGAAAGACAGGGACTTCAATCACTCCAAGCTGGGATATATGTTTCCATTGTTGACTTTACAATCTGCATGCTAAGCCAATTTTCTACTTAAGTCTCCAAGCTTTTAAAAATGTTACTTGGTTCCCTCTTGACCCCCCCCCCATAAAAAATGGTGATAGATCAGGAAAATATAGGGCAAATTAAAAAGAACTACAAATTCCAAGCATATATATATATGTTATATATATGTTTTAATAAAAAAAACTAAACTCTGAGGTGCTATGATTTTTGTCAACAAAACACAGAGGAAGGGAGATAATCACTAGTAAGAGTAAAATCTGCTCATCTTAAAATGTTGGCCTACAGTAAAGAACATGCAGCTGCTAACTTTATGCATCCTACCATGTTCTGACAAGCAGAAGATTTATTTCACTGTACACTGAAAAAAATGACAGAATTTAAATGATGGCAGTTTTTTCCATCCATAAATATATGCTGGTTCAACCAATTTTAATTAAATTACATTGTTCAGATGTATATGTGAATTTGGCTGAAAAAGCATATCGTTATTGAATGGAAAAACTGCCATCATTTTAAAGGTGCTAATCCAATGAGTAATTTAGTCTGATAAAAGGGTGTTATTAAATGTGGAAATTGATAGCTTTACTCAGTTATATTTATGTAGCAAAAATCATATTGCTTTCATGATCATCGTCAATGATGCATATTGATTGCTTAAAGAGGAAGTTTTTTTTTTAAAACCTGTACCCTATTTTCTGCAAATATTGATTTAATTTATTAACTCAGAGAAGTTTAAAGCCACATAGAGTCCTTTAGAAGATGTGTATACCCAGTCCCGATCAGTGTATATCCATATAATGGGAGACAATCAGGGCAGGAGATTTGCCTGGCATTATCTTAAACAAAACTAATTAATTTAACCATGTTTTGTTATGAATGGTTAGCGAGGGATTAGCTTCTGGGGATTTTACAGGCTTTTAATACAACTGATTCCAACTTAAATTAACCTGGAATTTCAATGACGTTGCAGCCGTCCGCCATTACAGCTGTAGTCTGCGTAGGTCGCAGAAAGGGAGCCTGTAGAAGCTGAACCTAGTCAGCTAGTGCAATTTGGAAACACTGCGTTAAAATACGAAATTATTCAGTTATGGTTATGTTTTCGGACTTCAATTAGTGCTAAATATTAGCGGAAGTAGTCTAGCTTTGTTCATCATCACAAGAGCGTTTATTTCCTGTTATGTTGAACTGGAGAATCTTCTGTTTACTTTTGGAAAATGATCAATTGTGACATTTGATTACTAAATCTATATTCCATTTTATTTATGAGATATTTATCACAGACTACTCATATCCAAATGTTAAGTTTATTTATATATGTGGCTTAGTTCTACCTCTATTTGTTATTATTCATATGAGACCACACAAACATTGTGAAGGTGATTGTGGAGTTAAAAAAAAGGTAATTGATTTCTCCTATATATATATATATATATATATATTTTTTTTTTTAAAGATCAAATGCATATTTATTTGTCCCCTTATTTACATTAAAAACTGTAATTTTTTTGGTCATATTTAGCAATGGTGATTCATTTATTGATAACCTGTGATTAATTAGATCCTAATTTTTATTGATGACAGCCCTACTAAAAATAAATAAGATGTATGTTTTCCATTCATAAAGCGACGGTTCAAGCACCGTTTAAAGCTGCAGTAGGTAACTCTGAGAAGAGAGCAGACCTTGCTTGAAAATTTGAACTTAAACAAGCTTCACATCACTCCCCCTCCCTCTCCGGATCACTCATGCCCTGCCTCCAAGGCCCTCCTGCTCCTCCCTCCTAGTTGGGAATCTCAGCTGACGCGACTTGAAGCGGCAAGCGTAAGCAATGGAGTGCGAACCGGTAAGAGGAAAAGATAAACTCACCTCCACACAGCTAGAAAAGATGTTGTCCTGTTGCTCGGCCATAGCTTACTCCTAGCTTTGTGCCGCTAGCTGTTCTAACAGAGCTCAGGCGGTTGCGTACATAGTTGCGTAACGGAGGGGACGGGTCGTGGTGTGTGTGAGGAGTGATAGACAGATGTCAGACACTCCATCAGACGCTGCTCTGGCTCTGATTGGGTGTTTTCTACCGGGAGTGGTGGATTCTTGCAAATCGCAGTAGGAGCAGTAGGCGTGACCAATGGAGCTGCTTTTTTTTCACAAATTACTAATCTCATTTCCTACTTTCAGGACATATGGAAGGTTTTAGGAACAATCACAAAAAGTGACTTTTATTATAGTTACCTACTGCAGCTTTAAGCACCGGCACCGTTTCAAATGTACCGGTTTGGCACCGGTATCGGATAAAACATGAACGACACCCATCCCTACTTTCGAGACATTCTGCACTCAGAGGGAAGTAGTGCTAACAATTAGTGCAAACAATTCAGTTTCACTGTTGTAAAAACAAATCTCTGTGGAGCACATCTGAAGAAGCGAACTGTCACTTTTACAGCTCTCCAGCCAAAACAACAAAACATCGATCTAACGGCATGTCAGTTGGTAAACTGTCAAACAACTTCCCCGGCACTGTATCACATAATCATGGCCAATTAAACCCGGAGCAAACATTTATTACTTACCAGTCCTGTAGCAACATGGTTAGTTAAGCACTCACACATCCTTCTGTATCTCTAAACGTCTCTCTCACAGCGGCTGACCACACAAAACTGAAATGTTGTAACACTGGGTATTAGGAGCTAATCCTATTTTGACCTGAAGTGAGTAACTTTTTGACAGAAAAGATTTTTCACAGTAATGAAAGGAAGGAAATATTCTTTGATCTATGTTTTATAAGGTTTTCTCCCATCTTCCAGCTGCAAAGCTCAGCATGCTACAACTTTCCTTACCCCTGAATCATACCGGGGCACAGAATGATTACGACCTGGTATGAATCAAAGGTTAACGAGCTTCCTGCAACAGTGAAGCTTCTTCTTTGGGGTTGGGAACTGGCTCACCTCAGCATCCAGTTCTGCAGCGGCCGCATCCGTACACCTGCCGGTGTGTAGAGGTTAACAAGCCTCCAGCAGTGAAGCTTCGGCTAGCTTCGGGCTCCAGCAGCTTTCAGTTCTTACAGGCCAGTTTCTTTTCCTCACTTCATCTGATACCATCTTCTTTGGTTTCTTTGGTCGATCTGCCATGGCTCAAGTCTCAAAATCGCTGGTTTGTCTATATCATTAGGTAGTGTGTAGCGAACTGCCTCAAAGCAAAACTCAGTCAGTACATCCGGGGAAACGCTCCGCGGGTGAAAAATTCTACAGTGCGGTAATCATTGGGAGGACCCTCTCATGTAGTCACAGCTCTGAAAATGAACATCATAAATGGTGTTGTGTCAAAAAACTTACGTTTTTATGGTGGAAAAGTTATGGAAGTGGTCTTTAAGATCTGAAAACAGTGAAATACTGCGACAACTTTGTCTGTCAAGGACAGCTTTCAAATTAATTTTTTTTTAAACAATCTTATTGCTTTATTGAGCTGTTGAAGTTCTAATTTCTCTAAATTATGATGATTGTTGGCTCACAGTTGATGAAAATGCAATATTTAAAGTAAGAAAGTTACATCATAGCTATAACAGACACTTTTAATACAGAAATGTGGGTTTAAGGAAAAATTATATTGATCTTGCTTGAAGTTTACTTTTAAAAGATACTTTCAGCCTGTAAAGCGAGCTTCATCAGAACAGATTTACTAACTTGTTGAATATAAGTATTTCCAAGGCTGAAATTTTAGTCCCTTGTTTGGCAGTTTTGGGTTCATTTAAAGGAGCATGGGGCAGAATTTCTTTTTAAAAAAAACTAAACATGCATGTTCAGGTTTTTAAGTTAATGAGTAACGAAGCGCTTTAAACCAAAAAGAATGAGGCTGTTTACACATTGTTCTCTTTTCTTAAGCAGGCCGTTTTGCAGCAAAACTATGCTGCAATGCGGACCCCGAGATTCAAATGTCTATACATTTTGCAAATGTTGAAGATGTTTTATGGTGGTTTTCTGTTAACTTTTTAACAAACATTTCTTCATAAATATAGTTGTACCAAGAAACATATAAATATTTGTAGCCTTTCTCTCTGTCCCATTTTGAATCTCACAATCAACTTTAAAATGGGACCTAAAAAATATTTAAAAAAATGCTTGCAAGTATTTTTGGCATAGATTGACTCTAAGCTCCATGAAATAGATGAAAAACAGTCAGACTGCTGAAAAAATATAGAGTGAATACAAACCAGACCTATGACACGTCATATTTTAGTTACCAAGAATACTTTTTAGACTTACAGTCATATAGGTTTTTGGTATGTTATCAACTTTAGGGCACAAAAATAAACATTGACAGATAATTAATTATTCACAAAAAAGTAAAAAATGGATCACACCCATTTTCTCTCATTATCACAGTTGAAAAAGGACAGAGAGAAAAGCTACACAAATATATTAATAATAACAAAAACGACAACAATATAATGCTAAAAACATAAGACAATTTTCACACATTAGAATACAATTTTTTTTAACCTTGTTTAATTTCTATTTATAATTCTGACTAACAATTTACCAACATCAATTAAATGTAGATCACTTGTTTAGACGTCATTGTTGGCACTACCTAAATAAATAGTCTCTTCCTACAGTAGGTGCTCCTGACCCGCCCTGCTTGACGACCCTGAATTAGATGGCATTGCAGTGGAGGAACGTTCTCCACATCCTGCTACAAACTTCTGCTTCTGCATCAGTTCTGTTGCTCTTTCTGTGTCTCTGCTGCCTTCTTCAAACCCCAGGCAGTCTCGGCAGATGACCGCTTATGCTGGTTCTGCTGGAGATTTCTTCCTGTTAAAAGGAAGTTTTTCCTCTCCACTGTCGCTTCATGCTTGCTCAGTGTGAGGGATTGCTGAGAAGTCACGACGCAATCTTCTGTGGTTCTCTAATTCCTAAATTAAACATTGTATTGTAATAACTCTTCTTGTAAAGTGCCTTGAGATGACATCTGTAGTGAAACGGCCCTATATAAATAAAGTGAATTGAATTAAACCCAATTGAAATCCAATTAGGTTGCCTTATTACCTAAAATGGAACCACATCTGTGAAAAAACTGTATTCTTTAGGTGAAAAACACTTACCATGTCTTCACCTATAATTGAATTGCTGGAATCCAAAGGCCTGTGATCATTTAACTGTTTTCTTTTTTGTCACACATCCCTTAGAGGACCTGGAAATTGTTAAAGGAGAATCTGGACCATAAAATGTTTATCAATGAGCATTTCAACTGACTGCCTGTTGGGGTGCTAGTTTATAAGTCACCATTATGCTTCATTTTTGTGGCTTTGTACAGAATTAATTTAAGACTGCATGAAGACAAAAAAACAGCAACTTCAGAGCATTAATACCTGTCAGTCATGTAGCTTAATAAAGAGGTATTGTGTGTACATGGGTCAGAGGAACACAGAGCCCCTACCATGTCCTTCTGAAGATGTAACACGACAATGTGCGCATGAAAAATAAGACGACCTCTGATTTCCTCTCCCCAGAATAGGGTGCAAACAGAGCATTATTTACACACAGCGGGTTCTTTGCTGTTCCTCCATTATGGTGCCAGCTGAAGTTGCCAGGAGATTTGTGATGAAGCCCCAAAGCCTCTAATGATATCAGTCAGCAGTGTTACAACCCAGCAGGGTGGAGGTCTGACCAGGTGCTGCATCCTGTGAAGATGCATAAGCTGGTGTGTCTGTGTTTCCTGATGTCGGCCCCCGGCTGGCTGCAGCTGCTGCTCAGACACGGACCCTGGGTTTAGAGGGAAAGGTGTGGCCTGATGTGGACTCAGAAAGGTGACAGCAACCTGGCAGAGATCTAACCCCACTGTACCACCTGTATATCCCCAAACCCCACTGCTCCATCTCCAAAACCGCCAGCCCCTCGCTGACGCCCAACAGGATCTGCTCCAGAGGGATAACAGAAAAGGAAGAGAATCCAATTTCTTATCCAACCTGGCAACTGACTTAATTCCATTTTTGGCAGCCAGCGGCTTGACTGCTGCTGCTCTGCCGCCTGCAGCCTTCTCAAGCCTAGAAAACATATAAGTGCCTGGGAATTGGGAGGAAAGTACAGTAGGAAGGAAAGTAGGGGAATTATAGGAAATGAAAAAAAAAGATTTTTCAGGCAAGTGTTTTGGCATAGATTGACTCTAAGCTCTGTAAAACAGATGAAAAACAGACTGAAGAAAAATATGGACTGAATACAAGCAAGACGTATGACATGAAAATTTTTAGTTGCCAACAAGAATGTTTTGACTTACAGTTATATAAGGTTTTTATATCAACTTAAGGACTTGAATAAACATTGATAGATATTAATCATTCACAAAAAAATATTTTTTTACACTGTGGTAAGATCAAAGTGAAGACAAAGGTGTATAAAGGGGTGTAGATATAATGAGCTCCAGGTCATTTTCCTTCTTTGCAAGGCTGTCGCAAAATTTTGTACCCACATCTCGGCCACTCTCATTTCATGCCTTCCCTTTCCAATTTCTCAAGGGGAAAGTGCATAAAGAAGAAAGAAGGAGAATAGAAAAAAAGGACAGAACTTTAGGAGGAGAAAACTCTTACAGTGTGTTCACACCAAACGCGACCAAAAAGCGCTGCACGCCCCTAGCTGGATGCTTGACAGTTCGCACCTTGAAGCGTGTCCAAAGTGAATTGATGGTGTGAAACGGAAATACGTAACTTGTGTTAGGACCCTGACCAGGTCCGCCCTTTAGCAGTCGGCTGACCTCCTCCTCCCTCCCCCTGTCTCCCAACCCTTCGGGAGCTCCCAGTGGACTCTGGTCTCCGAGCCGACCAAGTTATATGTTCGGCCTGCCTTCAGGCGGAGCTGGGACTGCTACTGCGGGGGAGCCAGTTGAGTAGCGGCGGAAAGATCTAGAACCTGGGAGCGGAGCGCTGTCTCCATCGAGCGCAGCATGTGCAAGCGCAGCTGCCGGTGGACTATGGTCTCAAAGCCGACCGCATTACGTGTTTGACCTGGCCTCCGGCAGAGCTGGGACCGATGCAGTGGAGGTTTGAAGAGCTAAAGACCCAGTCGAGCTGTAGCGAAGGATTCTATTAACATCGGTTCCTCACCGCGTCGGAGAACCTGGCCTGCTCGCCCAGTTTGTCTGTTTATTCTGACAAAACTGTCCTGTCGGTGTCATGATCTTCCGACAATTGCATGTCAGAGCAGCTCATTCAATGCAAGTTTCGCGATGCTCTGTTTGAAAATTTAGAACAGCGAATGCGTGCAGGAAGGAAACAATGTGTTCTGTGTGGTCTGACCCCCGATATGTTGGCAGCAGCATGATTAAACAGAAGACAGAAGATCAGGAATTTAACAACATTCACTACAGCATACGGGATATTGATTTGTGGCGCTGCGAAGAATATGAATGATATGACAAAAAGGCGCATGTATTGTGGAGTGGCTCCGGATCGAGACTGTTTGTATTCAGATGTGAAGCGAAGTGAACCTCTGTCCGTTAGGAACCGGACCGAGACCACCTAAAAAAGTTGGTCTCGGTCCGGTTTTCTGATCCACAGCAGGATTCGTTTGTGTTTATTCACACCTGCATAAAAGGTTCGGACCAGCGTTCCAAACGAACTCTGGTCCGTTTAAAGTGGACCACACAGTGTAGGTCTGAATACACCCTTGGTCATGCCTGGAAATCTGTAAATTGTCCAGGACAGGACTGACTCAGCTGTTGGTTCTGTTCATTCGTGAGTGCTCATACAGCATGTGCGCCAAATGCTCGAGCTTACCATTATGGCTGCAGTTACACGTTTGGCCAGAGGGGGTAATCGCAAGCACAAAACTTTCCAACTTCACATAGTCCCTTTAATTCAATCACGAACAGAGTAATAATCTATTAAATAAGACAATGGATCATTTCCATGTATATTAGTTTGTCTCTTAAGTTCGGCAACATCTAGAGCAAAACAAATACGAACAAGTTTGTTAAAGATTTAGTTTCCACCATACTGAACTCAATAATGATGTGTACCTGCAGTCTTGTGTGTTTCCTGCATGTTCTGCTGGGATCTTGACTTCTGCACACTTAAACTCTTTAATTATATACAATGTAAAATCCCAGATCAGCTACACTCTTTGAACATGGAATGACTAGCAGAGCTATTAATGGATAATTTGCTGCATAATGAAAACCCAATCTCTTCCTTTATAGAAAGTTACCAAACAGGATTCCAGATTTAGTTTTCTAGTAGTTTTGGACCCAAGAGAAGACAAGACAGTGGCAGCCAATATTTTTTTCTGGTGAATTTCTATTTAAAAAAAAAAGATGACACAGGGGAACAGAGACAATAGCTGACTTGATACAGTAAAGCAGCACAGGTAAACTGGCATTGATGAAACAGACACTGGGGTGCATAAGAATCTGGGAGGGGTTGTTGGAAACCAACAGGTTTTCAACTACTTGAGGGTTGATAAGTGACTTGAGACGAAGGTGTAAATAATCAGGAGAATGCAGTACAGCTGGAAAAGGTGACTAATGCCCCTTTCAGACAGACCATGAACAACTGTAATTCTATGGACTTCGTCTGTTTCAATATTGAGTCTGAAAGCACCTTCTGGACATTGTCTAGATAACCTTTACCGGTAATTTGGCAGCTGAAGACCTTGTAACAAGAGCGGACTTTTCGCAGCAGGGTGTTTGCTTTTAGACTGTCAGGTAATGTTCCGGAAAAGCTTGAGGGTTGTGGGGCGGGGGTGCTGGAAAAGCTCGTCTCTCATTTATTTATTGACAACGTAGTCTTTATTTAATACAGTTATATATTTTAAGGCTGTAAAATCCCTCACCAAACAGTTTAAACACTTTTCTCACTAGTTTAAATACTCTCAAAGCTCAAACGTGTCTAGATTTTAAAACATAAAGGTACAATCCATTGAATGACTGGCTGCAAGTCTCTTTTTCCGAGTGAGGAACAAAGTTTTTGGTAATGCAGCTTTTTTTTTCTTCTGGACAAAAAGATTATTTTGATAGGACATGATAAATTTGGCAAGTGCAGGAGACAAGACACGGAGGAGATTGACGATTACCTCCAAATAATCAAGACACTGAACACAATGAGGGTTAGTACGCCTACAAAGAAAGCTGTTAAAATTGTATTTTAAAAAATCAGTGAAACAGCACTGGTGAACCACTTTATAGTAAGAGACCTCTGTACTTTAAAGGCTGTTTCACACTCCTTTCATTTTGCTTCTATTTTCCGTTCAGATTCGTCTTTTAAGCTTATGTGTGCATAATTGCACACAAAAAAAGAGCACTGTGAGGAGTTCTGCTGTGTCGTCGGCCACCTTGCAAAAATTACTTTTTTGTTGGAAATGACAAGACCGAATGGAATTGTGAGCGAATTTTCTAGCCGAAAACAGCATAACAAACTCAGTATGATTGTAAACAAGAACAGAAAATGATCTGTTAACCAAAGGAAAAAGACTAAAGCTAAAATACCAATCTGAACCAACATGGAAAGAACAGAACAAAAGAAGGAACCAAAAAGCTGAACTCAAACCAATGAACTATACACACACTCAGAGTGACATTAACCAGGAACCCAAAATATCCTAATTAAAAAATACAAACCGAAGTGAACCAAAAACTTTAAAATACACACAGATCATGACACCAGCCCATTATTACCATCTGAATTAACAATTGTTTAAACACAACCCCGTTTCAAAAGTTCAAAATACACGTGGTCAACATATTCCTGGCCATAACCCCTCTCATTACCATCCACACCACCAATCCCACCTTCCCACCCACACATAAAAGAGAAAGGCAACAGTTCCAGTCTGTTTGTCCTGTAAGAGTTGACTGCTGAGCTGGGCAGATTGAAAAGGAGGAGCAGAGGCCACAGAGCATTAAAGAGGATAGAAGAAAAAGACAATACAGGACAAGGAGAATGAGAGAAGAGGGGGCGGTAGAGGAGGGAGGAGGGGCACACAAGAAACAAGTTGAAGGGTCAGTCTTCAAACAGCCCCTCTCCTCCTCATCACTTAAGAGACACTTTAGGTGGGGGGGTCAAATTATTAACACCCCTACGACCACTTTAAAGATGACAAAAGAGGGAATGTGTGGATGGACACTGATGTTTCACCCTATTGGTCACCCACTACTTTAATTAGTCACCAAATTAATCCCTACAAACACATACATCCGCATGTATTTCTCACTTCAAACAACTGCAGTGTCCAAAGAAAAATAAAATCTTTTTACCTACATTTTTATGTGTGCACCTTTTTTTTCAGTAACATTTTATAAAGTGTTGCCTTTTTCCCACAATGTTGTAGATCGCAACATTGGTCTGGACCAAACACTGCTTGCCTGTCACAAGTTGAGAACCACAACTGGAGTAATCAAGAATGATCTTGGCATCTAAAAATACCTGCTAATGTAACCTTCTCTCAATTGTATCATCATCATCATCATTAAAAGTAGGTTATTACAGTTTTTCTGAATTACTAAAACACTAAACTCCCTTCTCTAAACCAAATTCTCAGTGGCCTAAACAAATGTTTCAAATTGAAGACTGGTTTTGGCTGAACCTTGAACACTGCTCAGGTACTTGCACACAATTTGCAAAATTCATCCACTCCTCCTCTCCAAAGCTTAAACACATTCTGAGTCACTAAAAACATTGTACACTTCTATAGTGAAATTGTAAACACTGGCCGCAAAATGAGCAAAAAGCAAAAAACAGCTCTCATCTTTCACATACAGAAACTCCCAATTCAGTTCAACACACACGTATCTGGTGATGTGATCCTAGTAAATGGGTAGGAAAAACTCAGTTCAGAGTTCACAGGTGGCACATAGCGTATGCATCTACAATGAATGAATGAATATTTTATTGATCCCACCAGCGGAAATTCCGTTCACATTACACCTGTCCAAGAACAACAAACAATAAACAAACAGGAACAGGTAGGTGCATTATTTTACATACTACTCAGCAGGAAATAAGTACCAAGGCCAAGGAGGCGAATTCCAGTTGATAAGAAATTGTTTTGGGTACAGGCAAGATGTATTTTCTGTAATCTTGCCTTTCTGTGATATCAGCCTTTGTAAAAAATACAAGATAAATAAGAATGGCTGACAGGGCATAAAACAACAGCAAACAGAAACGCAGCAACAAGCTCTTCTTGTTCCATGTCAACGTTTTATTTCTGCTTTTCTGGGTGCATTTTTGGGGCAGATCAGTGATGCTACTCACAGCTCAAATGCGTATGTCTTTAGATCCCTCTAAGGACCGATTGTGTATGGAGACACAGTGGCTGAGAGGAGTGGGCCAATAGATTACACCGTCAGAAAAAGTTCTGGTTAAATTAACCTGGAATTCTCCCAGTGGAAACAAACCTAATGATGAACAAGCAGTTTCATGAGGACCAAAGACCACAGCAAACATGTCAGGGTCGAAGTTCTGGAGATGTTTAAAGCAGAGCAGGTTGTACCAAAATTATACCAAGCTTTGGATATCTCACTGAGCTCTGCTCAATCGTAGGACCTTTTGCTTGCTTCTATGATCAATGTTAATACTGTAATATGATGAGTTGGACGGCCATATCTTGGTCAGCTTGGGTTCGCGCCATACTGCTTGAGTGTTCAGATGGAGGAGCTGGAGAGATTCAGAAAATAGAAAACATTGCAACATCTCATCACAAAACAAGCATCTAGCTTATTCTTTCTCTCCTGCTGATGGTCATGGAGCACGGCATTACTTGCAGGTAAATCACCATAATATGTGTGTTGTTGGCATAAATTAGAAATAGGACAGGACCCGTTAAGGCACAGAGGAACATCTTAGTCTAGTGGATGTTGTTATCCTTACTGCTTCTTGAGGAAAATGATTTTTGTTAATTGAGATTCTAAGATGTCTTAGCGGTTTTGAATTTCAGTACAGCAAGATAAACTCCCAAATTCTTGTTCATGATAGAAATAGAACTTCTAAAAACACTGTGATACATGCTGAGGAGATTTATTTATAAAATGATCCCAAAAAATTGTAGGAGAATGAATTTAGTGTGAAATCCATTAGTTTCCAAATGTGCTTTTCTGGTTTGTTTTTTATGAATTACCTGAAGTAACTGGAACACCACTGGTGTCCAGCTCAGCCAATTTAACGCATTTTACCAGAGCATGAATATTCTTTTGGATTGTTCATTTTAACTCAGCTGTTTTTTTTCGTCCATTTAATTGGCAAGAACAGTTTAAACAACTAAAGATTTTTTACCCACAGCTACAAATCCTGCTTAAAACATTATCTTAGTGCAGTCTCAAATTGTTTAAGTTTCTCACCTCAAAGAAAATTATAATATATTTAAAACTTCCATAGATCATTCTTCTACACCTTCTTAGCCTCGCAGGGTCGCAGGGGGTTGGTTCCTATATCCAGCGGTCAATGCGTGCCGGTCTATGGCGGGTATTTAAAACTAACAGACGTTAACATGTAAGCAGTAAATGTTACATTAAGATTGAAAAAATACAGCAGGAGAGGAGGTTAAGGACTTTTTTTCAGTGTTATGAAACCAACATTTCTTCGGATGGGGAGGTCTAGATGTCACAGCTCCATCTGAATGGATTCAGTTTAACAGATATCTCATCTAGATTGGCTCTCAGAACTTAATTCTTTGTTTAGTAATTTCCTCCTAATCGCCTTCTCTCTCAGCTAATGATAAGGCTATCGCCTTTATTAAAATAAAGCTTCTCATTGTGAGATCCTATAAGCTCTTCAATAAATAAGATTAGTGCATATCCTGTGTTACATTCAAGAATAAGACGAGTGCGGTCAGATCTGCCTGCTCTTTGAAATATCCATCCGTCCATCTATCTATCTATCCATCCATCACTCCATCCCTCCATCCAGCCAGCCAGCCAACCAGCAATGAAGTCTCAAGGCAATGTAGTGAACTCTCCTTCCAGACTTTTAATGATTTGTTTCAGCATTAAACGTAAAGAAGTGAAAAAACATTTTGGGGCATCATCACATGTCATCAAACTACTTAGCTGAGAAAAAGAAATACATTGTTGTTCTGTGTTTATGTACATGGGTTTGACATGTTTGTTTAAGGGTATGAAAAAGATGTATGTAATTATGGAATTAAATGAAAATGTATTCTTGTTTGTTAAATTACATTTTTTGGTTATGATAGGTTTAAGGCCAGTTGACACTTGACCTCTAAATAAACCAAAATAACTCTGAACTATCTTAGGACTCCTTATGGTTGCATTCTGACCAAAGTTATGCTGGAAGCTAAAATTTATTTGAGTCATATATTGATATATCCTTACCATAGACCAGGGGTCAACGACTTTTATAACCCTGGCAGCCATTTTTGCCTTTAATCCAGCTAAAGAAAATATTTTGTAGCCACTACAGCAGCATAATACTTCAAAATCAAATAACTTGATTTTGTTCAAGAATATTTTTGTTTGTTTGAGATTTAATACATTTTCTTCAACAGGACATTTAACCTTTTATAGAAATTGCCAATAAAAAGAATGTAGTTGCAATTTATTGACATTTACCTTATAAAAAATATTCAATTTTATTTCCAATATAATTGTCAGTCATTCTTTGTGGAAATATTATGTATAAACCACATGAAAAGGCATAGGAAAAATTGCTGAAGCTAATATTTTTAATTACCGATTAATTGAAAAATATTGCTCAATTCTTTAGCATTGAATAACAAGACCCATAGTGAAGGAAGCCACAGGATGCAGAGCCCTACTATAGCCTTTAAGAAGAAAATTATTTCAATTTATCAGCTCTCAAAGTATGTACGGATGTTTGTGTTATTTGTGTTGCAATTGGCTCCATTAAAAAATACAAAACTGCAAAATGAGAGGTGGTAATGAGGCAAATGACACCACAGTTAAATATTTGTGAGGATATGTTTTTTTTTTCTTCCCTAAAGCTAAATACAGTATGTCCAAAACTTTTTCTCATTTATAGGTATTATTTCATCTTATAAGATGAATATATCACTACATTTCTAGCTCTCAGGTTTACGGATAATTGCTAAACTGAAACTTAACCAGACATGTGCATCTAACCATAGCTGAATGTATATGTCATTTCAAGCTAGTTATTATGAAGGACAAGGGAGTAATTTGATGCGATTCCAGCATTTTTCTTCTCTGAAAATCTCACTGGTGTAGCCGCAGAATAACAACCCTGGAGTCTGAAGCGGGTCAGCACCCTCTGCCCTTTGCTTTGCACTCCTTTTAGAAAGTCAGTGTTTGTTTACGCTTGGTTGACTTTAATCCAGGGTTACTTGTGTTGCACCGGCCTGTCAGTCAAAGCGGTGATAGCAGCACTGAGGGGCACCTGTAGCTGTCAGACACATGCTCAGACTCGTTACCGAAGCAGCAGAAACTAAGTTGGTCATCAGCAAACAGTCAAATCCATCAGTGGGAAGTTCAGTTTGCAAAAAACATTCAGAGTAATCAACTAATGTTGTAGACATTGGTTAACTAATAGCTGCTTTAAAATAATTCAGAAGGTAAATAAAATATCTAAGATAAAACTTATTGTTGACTGTTTTGGTAATTTTTTAAAGTATGTTGGCCAAAATTCAGCATCATGAAGTCTTAAATCTTAAAAAGATATAAAAAATGAACAAAAACATTGTGCTAATTGACAGCTAACAACTTCTGCATATTTTTTTAGAAACCCCGTTTAAATTTGAATCAGATCAAAAGGCTTCAGGCTATCTTTAAATGAGTCCACTTTTTGATGTTTTTTTCTAAAATCACAATATATCTATCTATCATAAAGATTGCATACAGAAATTATTAAATTAATGCTAACCAACATGGGGTTTGCCATCATGCTACATTAACATTTCAGATAACATTACTATTTAAGATAACATCAGTATTCATGCTAATTTTACTTATAGATAAAATTAACATACTAGTAGTCTTTATACTTGATACTAATAGCAATAAAACAACATGGCAACTTTTCTGAAAGCATTCATTTTGCGCCAAATTATCAAGAATCTCAAATTATACGAAGTGGTAACACCAGTGGTAAAGTTTATGCTCTATCTGTTTATGCTAAAAAAAACAAAGCTACAGGGTTGCAACATCTATAAGATAGAAAGAATTATGCTATTTTAGACTCAAAGAAAGAAAGAAAGAAAGAAAGTTCTGCTTCTTTATCATTTTGCTTATAATCCAATGGTTTTTACATGAGAATTTCAGCCATTTTACCATTAAAGTTGCATTTTAAGATGCATTTTAGGTCTTATTTACCAGTTTTTCTTGGCCAATTGCTAACACTAGAGAACAAACATTACTACTCATGCTGTTTTTAAATCGTCAATTCAACCATTTACCATTTAACCCAGTGTACGTGTCTGTTTGTTTTAGGAGAAAACTGGATCACCTGGAAAAAACCTAACATCTGTTATTGTGTAGGAAGTAACGGATCAGACATACAGGGCCAGTTTTTCCATTAGGGCTGAAACAGTCCTGGATCACAGCTCAGCAAACACATTCCTCCCTGGCACTCTGAGACTCGACTTAATGGTTGATTCCCTGCAAGACATCCACTCTCTTTTTCCCCCCTCTTTTTTCTTCTCTCTCGCTCTCCTTTAAGTGTTAATCCTTGGGAAAGTTCCACCCGTAGCGGTTTGTTTGAAGTGAGCCAGTGGCTATCCGCTAAATATGGCCCCCAGTCATCTGAATCATTAGATTAGGCTTAGGCACGGCCCGGACAAAAGAGATTTCGTATCGCTGTTTGTTTCAAGGAAAGGGTTCTCCTTAGCCAGCACGGCCACAGAAAAAAGCAGAGGCACTTAGGAAGTACAGACATCAAATGTAGGAAGCTGAGAACAAGATGCACTCCAAATCTGGAAGGTAACAAGGAAACCAAAAAGAATACCTTTGAAACTAATTATGTTTATATTTTGTTTGAAGGGAATATGCTGCACAAATGACTGACATGACCACCATATTAAATAATTTTTAAAACATATCTAACTTTTTTTTATAGAAATACAAGTATAATATGCATCCATAACAGGAAGTGTAATATACCATATGGAATGCACTAAAGCTACATAATTATGTCCAAACTTGCATGTAAATCTGTCAATTTATAACTAAGCAAAATTTACTATTATGATAATAACATGAGTTGAATTTACTAAAAGTGTCATATTTTCCCACTTCCAAATTGAAATGTAGACCTGCTGCTGTTGTGTGGGAAAATAGATATCAGTTCATCACAGTTCAACACAAAGATAGAAAATATTCACACACCCAGACCTAAGGATTATCAACTGTGTGGAGAATCCAGAGAAAAGCTGTGAATGCACAAGAGAAATATGGAAATTTCCTTCTGCCAACCTGGTACTTCAGTCCAAGACAATTTTACTGTGCCAACACATAAAGATAAATGAATACAATAAATAAAAAGAATTATAGTTCTTTATAAAAAACAAACAAACAATGCTTTCATAAATAAATGCACAATCCAAAATAAAAACATTAAAAAAAGGCTGTAAAAATTATTTTGGATGTGCTTCAACTTGGTCATTAGAGAGAAAACATGAACATACGTGTGTTTAAAGCATTCATTCACTGTTTCTGCTTAGTTTTTCCACCAAGTGTTTTAAAAAACATGAAAAATATGATTTAGCTATTGACTGTATTTGCTTTGAAATAATTGTAATAACTTGTTAATTGTTTTTTGCCCCTTTACATCCTCACATCATTGGACCTATAACACACCTGCTACAACTTTTATTTGTACTTTCTGTTTTGTATCAACGCTACCTTTCAAATGCTCTGCATGAAACTGGTGAAGAACTATTAATCACCAAATAGACCTCCCCACCTCCATCCACAATAAACACAATCGACTGCATGGTGAACGTATGTAATATTTTGAAAGCATGTAAAAGAAAAGCTGAAAGAGCTCTCATTCCTGCGTAGAACCTCCACTGATAATCACATGATTTGGAAACTGAAATTCCTGAAGTCTGACAGAAGTTTTTAAAAAACTCCTTAACTGTTATTGTCGTATGGCTAACTTGCTGGAATGTGAACCAAAATCACTTCAAAGAGTCAGCTTTTGTTCACGCAGCATCTAATCTTCTGCTTTGAAGACGAATGTCATTGTCTTTCCTGTCGCTGACAGGCTTGATAGGAATATTCATGCTGAAGGAGGAGGAGGTGGTGCCGGTCTATTGCAGTGTGTGTGTGTGTGTCACTAGATTGGCTTCTTAAGCCAAGGAGCCATTTTGTGCAAAAGGAGTCCCGGACATGTCAGGGCTGATGACAGTCTGCGTTTAGGATTAGTGGGCCGGCGGCAAGGCAACCCCTAATCCCTCACTGTATCGTAATCTATTTAGCTGGCGTGCGAAAGCCATTTCCATATGAAACTATATACAGAGAGAGATGCTGAGCGGGTTCATAATCATAACTCATCATTTTGATTTTTCTTTTACATTTTTTTCTGTTTTGCTTCCTTTTTTTGTATTAATAAAAACGTGTTGTAGCAGCTAACGTAGAGGATCCACGTATCAAATTTGGAAATAAAAGCACATGTTGTGGTCAAACTTAACAAACAGCTATTATCTCATTAAAAGTACATAATGACCTTGTTGTCTAAATCCTTACAAGGAATTCCTGAGAACCTTTATACTCACTGTTTTCATTGGGTGGTATTACACAGAAGCCAACGATGATTTACATTGGCAATGGTACGCCATCAACAATCTTCCTGTGCGAAACAGAACGGAAGAGAACAGAAATTATGAAGGTAAAGAAGCTGAAGCAAAAATATGATAGCATTTTAGGTGAATGCTATTTGATTTGTGTTGTGTTGGGGCAGTTAGTCTGACTAGAAATGCTTTACATGTTCTACTCTCGGTATGTGAAGAAACTATTTGCCTTCAGTCAGATTGGATGGAGAGGGCCTGCAAATATAAGGTCTTTCCACAGTTTCTCAAAAAGATTTAGATCTGAGTGGGCCGTTCTAACATAGATTGACCCCTTGCAGGTCCAGCTGTATGATTACGGTTTTTATCCTGTTGGAAGGGGATCCTCCGTCCCAGACTCATATGTTTTGCATGATGCTGCCACCTCTGTGCTTCATTGTGTAGATACTGTATGTTGAGTTACATGCAGAGTTTTCAAACACACAAATCTATTTTCATGAATGCCAAAGCTGTCCTGTTGGCAGATTGTTCCACCAATCTCTGAGTTCCCTCAAGAGTTACCATGGGCCTCTAGTCTGCCCCTTCTATTCAAACTCTCCTCACCCAACCTGCAGTGTAAGTGGATGACCATGTTTTGGTTGGTTTGTAGTTGTTTTACCATGTCAGGAGGAGAAAAGATATCTTTAAAAACTTGGAATATTGTTTTCTAATCTAATCTTCCTTTAATGCACATTTTTCCCCTCGACCTATCAGCTGTGTTCCTTTCTCTGCTTTTTGCTGTTTGTTTACTAATGTTCTCTAAAAAGCTTCTGAGGCCTTCATGGAGCAGCTGTAAAAGTGAACTGCCCAAATAATTTATTAGTGGAAGATCTAAGATAACTGCTTTTAGATGTGCACAAAAAAAGAAAAGTAAATAAGCAAATAGTAGGATTTTAATGTAGCTCTCTGTTTCTATGTTGCTGTTTTCCTGAAATAAACACTAATGTCTACCCATTAATTTCCAAGTTTAAAACTTCACCTATTTTACTCAGCTGTGCTTGTCCACACCTATCACTGATTTCTACTCATCCTTCCTTTTATACAACTTCCATCACCGTGTTCTCTCTCTGTAGTGAGTTTTTTGGTTCTTGTCATGCATAGCAGGAAGATAGCGTAAAAGAGTTTGTGGGGGTGGCGTTATTTTATTTGGAGGTATCAGAGTAAACATGGTTGAATACAAAGTTAAACCTCTCTTTTTATATTTTTATTTGTAGAGATATGGTGAAACAATTGATAGGTTTTATTCCCATTCACAATAAGGCCCTATCTTGTGTTGATCTAGCATTTGAAGTCCAGGTATTTACAGTAACTGAAATATTGAAATTACTCATAAAGCTTTAGAAAATCTGTAGAAAAGTTGGATAAAAAAAGAAAAATAAAGAAGCAGGAGGAGTCAGAGACCGAGGTTCTCTTTAGAGTATGTACATTGAATACATTATTCAGATATATCCAGAATTATTTTTACATTAATTTTACAAACAAGCAGACAAACACAACAAAAAATGAAAAGTATTTTTTCCCCATCATTTAGTTTTCTCCCTTGCAGAAAAAGACCTCTTACTGCATGAGCACTTTTTAAAATAATCTACAGCTTAATCTACAAAGTTAAGAAACAATTTTCACACGTCTGGGGAAAGGCTGGCATGCAGGTGACTATTACATCCCAAACAACTGTTTAGGGAGGGGTGTTTTCTTTTTCAGAGCAGGCCCGGGACATGGCTCGAACATGCTCTAGAGATTAGTTTACCCTGATGTGTTAAATCTGGGTTGGTGTTTACACAAAGCAGCGGTGCATGCTGGCAAAGCCTAGCTGGATGCAGGACGGGCAAACACGTGGCGCAGACTCCATGTTTACAAAAAAATTGTTTGTCCAGCTGCTGGAGGGACACAGCAAGGAAGCAGGGCAGTGGTTAATTAAAATCGTGATTCGTCCCTTTTTCCCTTGGATCAAATGAGTTGTATAGCACAGTCGACACAGCCAAACAAACAGGGAGAATGGCAGTGTACATGTTTGCTAACCTGGTCCGCTGGTCCTGGGGGGGGATAGCGTTGATTATTGACATCCTTGCTGAATGTTTTCCTCTGGGGGCCGGAGATAACATTTACACTAACCCACTTTGTGGTGCAGCTAATACACTTTTAAAAGATTTAAAAGCTTATTTTATCATCTCTTGAGTTAGGTATTGTTGATCTTTCATATTATCCTCATGATTTATATTATATGTTCAACAAGTTAGGAGGTGAAACCCTATGAGCCACATTTATGGTGCCATGATACTCTGTTAGTAATAGTTCCCTCGCCTCTAGTGAGAAGATCTCTGCTAACAATGTCTTACAAACCCGACAGATGTGGAAATTTTCAAGTTAAAATGTTCCTATCAATGTGTCTACAGTTTCACAAGAGACAGTTGTAAAGTTGGGTTCTTTTTTTGCAGCAAAGCAATGCCGGACCAACTTAAAACTGAAGTGGTTTTAAGTTGGCTGAGATTGTTGGTTGTATCACTCCCCCTCATTATATGAGCGTTACCCCACTGGAACAATTTTCAAACAACTATAGGACATGTAAAACACTGGAACATAACATCACACTATTGTACAGCTGATGCAACGCTTAAAGCTTACTACATGGAGGTAAAGCAGACTGACTAGTACAGGCTGATCAACTGTTTGAGTCGATCAGTTCTCTACCATGATGTTGTACACCCCTAACATTTTCATTTCCAGTTAATTTAAGCCAAATTATCTTTCTACCACAGATAAAGAGACTGCAGTGGTTTGGAAAAGCATTTTTGTTGTGTGCTTACTTGTGTTGTTCTGACATATTTAATGTTATTTGAGGATCTGAAACATTTAAGTGTGACAAAAGTGCAGAAAAATAAAGAAATCAAGAAAGGGGGCAAACACTTTTTCACACCCCTGTATTATTTCACAAAACTTTACCTTAGAATATCTAAACTAAAACTTTAAAGATTATAAATATACACTGCAACATCCAACCCTCCCAACACTAATATTTGCAGTAACTAGAAGAAGGCTAAAAAACCCCCAGTAGATTTAGACTACACAGCTGCCTTGGTTGTAATTTTTTTCTATGTGACACTCAGAACTCCAATGTTAATTATTTAATCATCTTATGTAGAATTCTGGTATTCAAAAGAATAAATAAAACAAGAAAAAGAAAACCCATAGTTTGGAAATTTTTTAATGTAGTTGGAGGAGTATTTACATGGAGAACAAAATCAAAATTAAATGAACAAATCCTTTCTGTTCTGTTGCTGTTTAACCTATTACTGGAATGGCAAACAAATATCACACAGTGATTCTGTAGATTGATCAAAATGCTATGTCTATCTCTTTGCTGCAGAAAACAATATATAAGTAGTCATTAAATGTGCACACTTTCTCTGGAAATCATTAAGTTTGTTGCCAACTTTCAGAGGCAGATTAGAGGAGGTTACTGGCTGTATCAGGTTGGTTATGGTTCCGCCAAGACCACAGACTTTTAACTTCAACTTCTAACCATCGTACCTGATGGACAAACATTTTTTAGTTTCCATGGTTTTTAGATGATACATTTGCTAAAATGAGACACAATGTCAGATAAACTGTAAAACTTTTTTTTTTATAACTGCTTTGAACTCATTATAATATGGCATGCTTCAACTACAGGCAAGGAAATAAATACTGATGATGAGCTTGCAGTGACTGTTCAAAATTAGATTTAAATACATTTAAGCTTAGGTGATAACTTAAAGAACAACTTCATTCTGCCTCAACAGGGGTCTGTTCACTCCGCTCAAAGCTTCTCAGCAATATTCTGTTATAGGAATGAGATGATACATTTGGTTTAGGAGACGAATTGATACAATATGTTTTACTTTTGGCAAAAAATAAACATGAAAAACTATTTTCATGTTTTCATGAAAAGAGCAAAGGTTTCATAAATTATAAACTTTGTTTTAAACAATCTGAGTAAGGTGGGTCTATTGCTTAATAGCAGAAAATAACTCTTCTGTGTTTTCATTTGTAGAATAAACTATTTTAGGGAATCCATGTTCAGGCTGGAATTTTCACATTCTTATTTGCCTATTCTAAATATTTCATTCAGAGTTCTATAGGAGGTTCTGAAGCAGAGATCAGTTTAAGGCCCATCAGCAGCTAACTTTCTGTGAGTTTCGATCTTCCTCCAAATCTTACAATTAGCTTTTTAGCTGGTCTGTCACTATGTCACCATTTGTTTGGTTAGTAAGTACCCAAAAGGAGACAACTGAAAACTGGCAGAGGATTTCGTGTTCTTACTAGTAGCTTAGAATGAAGCAGAAACAAAGTTTGAGCTTTGGCAGAGAGATTTCAATTTGACAAGAAACATGGTGGCGTTTTAATATCACAAGATCTTGTTAAACAGCTATTAGTCACTCTTCAGACTGCTGTTATGGCGGTGAAAGCAATAAAATCAGTACGGGCCATGTTATTTTAAACGTGAGTGATTGTGGAACCTGCCTTTTTGACAAGCCAACATCTGAATAGGTCTTTGAAAATGACAAACATTTATTTGAACGGGTCAAGGTTTAAACAAGACTTTATTATAAAGACACAAATGTACATTTTTTAGAATTTACAGCATTTTGATATTGTGATACAAATTCACATTTTCCTTTCTTTTCCCTTGTAAAGAGCAGCTAGGAAAGTGTGTCTATCCCAAACAAGTGCTGCAAACCAGTCTCCAACACTCCCTGACGAGCTGCAAGATGGAGATATGGTTTTAGCCCATTGTAGTTTCTAATGTGGGATTTTTTCCGATCATCATATATTTTTATAGTTGCAAGAGATTTTTTTTCTTTTTCTTTCAGGGAACAATCATTCAGGGGATCCCAGAATGTGTTTACCTCCACAGCGGTTTTCCTCCCAAAGGCCTACAGTTGGAAACGAGTGAGGCTTTTTTCCAGATTCTGGGGTAGAAAAATAATCCCAGGAGTGCAGCTTCACCTGTAACAGCAGGGTTGAACTCGAGGTTTGACTACTCAGTGCCTGGTTTAAGTTCATTCACAAATTCGTTTTTTAAAAACGTTCTTTACTATTAGATTTAGGATCTTCAAAATAAACCACAATATACAAAATAAAATGTCTTTAAACACACTAAGCAAGGTACAGAGGAAGTCACAGAACCTGGAAACGCCAAGAGGCCTGGTCTTTGTAGTCCAAACAGTCGGTAGCATTGAAGTTGAGCTTCCATGCTGAAGCTGCAGTTTGCTCCTTGTAATCCAGACAGTCTGTGGAGTTAAAGGCCAAGCCGGGTGCGCTGTATGCCTGGTGGTGGTGCGGCGCATGGTGGTGATGATGGTGGTGGCCCGTTGTTTGGCCAATATGGTGGTGCGGGTGTCCTGTCATAGAGGAGCCTGTCATGGGGCTGAGCTGGTGTGGGTGGTGGTGGGAGTGCATTGGTGCCAGGTAGGAGCCACACTCCACACCGCTGAAGTAGGAACCCGACGCTGAGGAGGGGTACCCCTGGCTGTATGCCGCTGCCGTTTGGCTGTAGGATACTGGATATGAAGGTGCTCCTGGATTCGCGGAGGAAGTTGCAGCGCGCTGCATGCAGGATGCGCTGGTTGGAGCAACCGGGTCGGGCAGATTGGCCGGTGCTGGGGCCGGGGAGATTGGTGCTGGGCTCCAGATGGACGACACCGGAGCAGTTACAGACGTAGAAGTGCTGATCAGAGCCGGTCCACCAAGCCCGGAAGAGACAGAGGAGGAGGAGGAAGAGACGGAAGAGGTGGAGGAGCTGGGCACAGCTGGTGGAGTGAACTGACCACTGCTCTCTGAACCAGTGCTCTCCCTGGTCGGAGACGACTTTTTCTTCATTGGTTTCACCTTGGAGCTGTTGTTGTTCTGCTGCTGCTGCCGGCATTTGGCTCTCCTGTTCTTGAACCACACCTGAGAAACGAATACGTTAAAAGGTCACTAGGATGAACCAGATCCATATAAATCAGAGTATTTCCAAACATAAAAAACCTCCACAAATCATGGAATAGCTTTGATAGTTTAGGTGTTAAATGCTGACTTCTGCCTCTTATTGGACTTTTAACTATAGGTTAACATCTCCAAAGTGGGTCGAGGAAAGCTGCAGAAGACAATCTTTCTTTGAGTATGTTCTGTCAAGAAGTCGTAAGTAGTTAATATCTTATTTGTAGTGGATAACTCTTTCACCATCCATTCCAGATTATTTGGTCCCTGAGGCTAAAGCTAATGACCATTCAAAAGAGGTACAAACAAAATGAATGTCACTCATCCAAAAATAACTTAGGCTTTCATAAATTGTCTTTTGGACACTTTAAAACTATAATCACAATTGCATTAGGTGGTTGTTTGCTTAAAGCTGATAATTATTTACACAGTAGTTTCTAGAAGAACTTATAATGGTGTAAAAAGCAAAAAATACTTCGTTTTACACAGCTTTTATTTACGTGGTTTCTCTTTATTCTCTTGTATCCTTTTTCCTTTACGATAGGAAAATCTTTGTGGGGCACCGTCTCATACTTCTATTATTTCTGCAAATAATCATCAGATTCTCTGTGAATAACACTTCAAAGCAAACACGGTCATTGCTTGAATATTCATAATAATAGCATTTATATAAACCACAACAAGGTTTTTGAGATAGCTTTTTTTTTAGGATGGTAATAGTCCACTTTAGTCTTTGTCCCTCCAAGACTAAAACTTCAGCCTGTGGAGCCACCTTATCTGGATTTCTACTAAATGAAGATAGAATTATTTGCTGCAGATATTAGCTGCTTATGACCTGTCACAAAACCTGTTTGGGAATCCTTTTTGTTTTTCTGTAATTTTTGCAATTCATGACAAATCATTGTTTATAATTAAACTTTAAGGCTATGGAGGATGACTGGTGCATTTTTTCATAAGTCTTTGAAATTTTTGATAATTTTAAGTCTTGATTTTCATGAAAGGAATATCAATACTTTTAAAAGAAAATGTGAGAGTCATTAAAGTGCTGCAAAATTGTAACTTTTTCTTTAGGATTCATTCAATTGATACTGAATTAATTTTAATTAATTAATTAATTTAATATTTTTTAAACCTCTAAGACAAGATAAAAACTCATAACTATAGACCCATTACATAGTTTTGTTCTGAACTTTTCCAAATTAATTTTGCAACAAAACATTTTTATTGTCTATTACTTCCTAGTTTGTGGACTCCTGTTACCAGTTACCAGTTATGAAGCAATAAATCAATATATGTTTGGTGCATTTTGTTAAAAAGATGTCGTCAAAATAACCTGTTGGTTGTATAAATGTTCCTATAAACGTAACCCCACCTCTTACTGTTATAAGTATAGCAGTGTTGATACCCACATGTCTCTCAGATAAAATATTAAAAAGCAGATTATACTGAAGCTTTACGCTTGGCTGAGGACTAAAGCCGGTCAAACAAAAACCTCTGAGAAGCTTTTTTTGAAAGAAAACTTATCGTATCAAAAGCTGCTGCCAAATTCTCTCCTTTCTTTAAAGACTTGTCTAAACTCGATTGATAATAGCTGAACATTACTTGCTCACAGCAAAGTTAATCGAGCCTGAGGTGAAATACAGGTCTTACAGGAAGTGACACAGAATCCTGTTAAATCCTCGAAACTGTATTTCTGGATCTTCTGAAGTTGGGAGCTTCAAGGAACACGTTTAACGTTCAGCTCCACACTAAAAAACGCAAACCAGCCATTTTCTTTTATGACAAGTTGTACAATATTTTTGGGATTTATTGTGTTTATTATCAGTGAACGATGTGACTTGCTGACCTGTACTCTGGACTCTGGCAGGTTGATTTTAAGAGCCACCTCCTCTCTCATGAAGATGTCTGGGTAGCGGGTTTTGGCAAACAGAGACTCCAGGATGTCCAGTTGCGTCCGTGTGAAGGTGGTGCGTTCCCGCCGTTGCTTCCGAGGGTTGGCTGGTGCAACACAAATTTCCACAAAAAAATCTTAATATCAGAGAGTTGATCATATGAAAAATTCAAAAACTGTTCTAAGACTCTTTGTGCAATTGTACATTAATCTACTTTTTTCCCCAAAAAATATTTGTTAGTATGTTTGTATATCCCTTAAACCAGAAACAAACTATACTTGCAATACTTAAAAAGAGATTATTGAGTAATTTAAAAAATGGAAACTTCCCATTTTAAAGTTGCAAAATACACCAACAACTAACATCAGAATTTGGAGTGCTGAATAAAAATTGCCTAACCCAGTTTACTCAGGAGTTAAGTTTTGCTCCCTGGCGTAGTGACAGGGATATACGAGCTTCTTCTTCTGCACTTCATATCTAATAACCCAATATTTTTGGCATTTGCACCTTCAGATTAAATACTTCTCAAATCAAACCTGTTTTAAAGAATCTGTCATACATAATTAACTGAGTCCACTTCTGACCGGTTTATACTGTATTTTTGGGTTTACTTGCTTGCCTCAATCTAAGGCAGAGGTATAAAAATAAGAAAATTAGATGCACACTCTCTCTTTTCTGCTTTCTCCAAACACTACAATGAAAATGTATCTCCAACTACTTTTACTTTCTCTTCAGTGTAGCACAATCCACTTCAGATTTGAATTTGAACCCCAGATGGCCCAATTCATTCCACACTCCTTAAAAACTGTGGAATAGCCCAAAAGGTTGCACCATATGGGAATATTCAAAACAGATCCCAGCTTCATTAACCTGCTGTGCACAGTCCTCTCTTTCTACAGTGCTTACAATTTACCCAACACTGGTTTGGAACCAGTATGCACTGACTGGACATGCAAATAACAGAAAGCTATTTTCAGACACAAATGTGAAAACACTGATTTCCCATAACAACAACCAGTCCCTGTGCTGATAGCGATCAGACTGTAAATATCTGAGCTTTTTCTCACTGCCAAATTACTTGATTATCATGTCTTTACTGATGAAGGAGTTTACAGTATATAAAAGAAGAGGTAGTAGTTTTCACAGTAAAAAAATAAAGTCCTGCCCTTAAACCTGTTTGTACTGCAGATATGTTCTTGGACAAACTCTCACACACTGCTATATAAATTACAGATTAGAAGAAAATGAACATTCTGAGGGCTGAACTTAATTTTTGCCATACTGTTCCCATATTTTAGTGTACTTTTTAATTTTTTGCCTTATTTTAAGTATTTAAATTAGACACAAAAGTTATAAAAGGAAACCTTTTGAAGTGCTATTCAACTCTGAAAATATGCTTTAATCATGAACCTTATAATTAACTTATACATCCAGTCATTATTACTCTTCATTAAGCAATGCATTTTCATAAAAGCATTTTTCACACACTGATGTTTGCTTGTCATGTGGTAATTTGCTCTTTCTTTTCAACTGACCCCTTTGTTATAGTGTATTATTGTTTAAACTGCACACGGGATTTTTCACCTTGCTGCCAATTACATTATTTGATTTCTTTAATTATATAAAAAAAAACATTGTTATGGTAAAACTGTAACCTGTATGGCACTAATATGTTTCTTTTTAAAGTAAGTCTGTAAGTTACTCTTCCTTATTTTCCTGTAAATAAACTTTAATTCAATGTGTAATTATTACAAAAAATGTATGAATATGTACATACATTTTCGGGGCGGATTTTAATTGACATTTTAATTTAAATTTGGTTTGACTTCCCGTACTATAGGGAAACTAAAATAGTAAAAAGGTATAAAACTTTACTGAAATATTGATAAACTTTTTAAATATATTTTTACAAGGTGGCATAGACATTTTATCCTCACAACCACTGCTGAGACATCACAGATTAACAAGAACTGCCTTTCGGTTAACAAATTCAGTTTAGCAGATTTGACATTAGCATTAATGCTGCGGCTAAAAGAGCTACAGAAAAATCCTGGAACTTTGTCAAACAAATGCCTTATGAGATTTTGATTGTAGTAGTAGTTTCCAAACATAAGTAGATATTGTCAGAAATGGGTAGTAACTAGTTACATGTACTAAGTTACATTGATTTGAGTAAATGTTGAAATAAGTAGTCATACTTTTTGCTTGAGTAACATTTCTGGATACCACACTGTGATTTTTTTTTTCTGAGTGAAGAAGATTTTTAACAAAAAAAAAAAAAAAAGCATCACGACACAAACCGATAGTTAATCTTAAATCAAGACTTCTTGTTTGTGCACAAGCTTTTTTTTGCTGTCTTATTTTCCATCTGTTCAATATGCTCTTATTTATATATTTCAAAAATATTGGCACATACATTTATATTTGCGTCTGTCTGGTAACATCATTTTTAAATGTTAAACCTAACAATCTGATCATTCATTGTAGCTTTTTCATTAAATACTTTTTTACTCTTCAGTGAATTTCAGGACTACTACTTGAGTAAAAATAATTTACATTTCATTTACAAACTTTAAGCAAATAATTTAAATATTTTATATTTAATGCCTTCAAAAAGTCCCTGTTGTACCTAAACGGAATAACTATTTTAGTAATAATAAAGCACAGATCTGAAGTGTTTTAGGAAGATCACTATTGGATTTCGAAGGACATTAAAATAAAACAGTAACAAACTCAGCTCAAATCAAAAAATATATATATAAAAACGTCAGCTGCTTACATTTCACCAAATCGTTTGCCATTAAATAGGAACAATGTTTAAGACAAGAAACTTAAAGTGAAACAACAATGGATTTTTTTGTAGTGTGTTTTCCTGCGTCTGCGATCCATACCGGGATATCCCACGGACGGGTGCAGCAGGTCCATGGCGGCTCCGCTCAGGCCCAGTCCGTTCATGCCGTACGGGGCCTGTTTGAGGTAAGACATCATGCTAGATGCAGCGAGGGGAGACCGGAGTCTGGTGGGACTGGACAGGTGCAGGTCCCTGATGTTCGACTGGGACCGTCGGCTGCTGCAAAACACACAAATATGGTATGCGTAAAAGTCAAAACTACATCGGGTTTAGGCAATTTGAAGAGGGAATAAACCTGTTTAAAACATGCAGGCTCTTCCATCTCGTATTCGCGTAAAATTAACCAGATACTGTTTCAATCTCATTGTATATGTCATTTATATTTGAGGGCTTCATGTAAGAAACAAAACACATATAAAAATGCGACCCCTGATTTTAAAAACAAAGGTAACGCCTGGATTTCCCATTTCATTATTATTAAACTGAACTGCGCTTTGATCAGATGACGCTTTCAAACAGGTGTAAGAACTTTTTAGCTTTAGTGCATTTAAAAAGGGTTGATAGATAATTAAATGTTAATCTTGAAGGAACATAAAATATAATCATGCATAAACAAAAAGTTTAAAAATCTACCATAATTTTAAATAGATTTTGGTCGCCAATCATGTCTGAACATTTTGCTTGAGCTGAATATTTTTGGTTCAGTGAGCTAATATTCTTGCTCTTAAAGTGTCTTGTGTCCAACAGGGAATGAGGCCGACATGGTTTTGTGGTTTTTATCAACAGTGAGTGAATCAACTTACCAAAAGTTTCAACAACATTAAAATAATTGTGGTTTTAGGCCAAGAACTGAAGTTTGTTTCCAGATCTGACTTATTTAACCATAATCCTAATGCTGGAGTCAAACTTGCTTAGCTGAATATCTTAACTGCTGTTGTAACCAAAAACTCTTATGTTAGAATAAATTATAAAAGTTCATTACTACTCCAGTAACGCTTTAAATCATCAACTGTTATTATTTATTTCTTTATGTCATGATAGCACAAGGAAGAGGAAAGAAAACGTTCTGATAGGAATTTGGCTGTTTCAGATGAGTATCCTATTTATGTTTAAAGAATCGGTTGATGTGTTTGACGTGTCTTTAACTTCATGTGAATAAAAGGAAGGGTCATTTTAAAGGACATCAGACATGAGGCCTTCAGTACGAAACGAGATAACATCAGTAAGGTGACAAACCGAACGCTGTAATGAATTGCCAAATTCTTCTTATTATTTTAGTGAACATATGGCTTCTCTCCAACTTTCCCATCTTGCTCCCATCGGCTCTATATTGTCAATCTCATCTCCGTGAGGCTATCATTAATTCAACAGGAGACTAGCGTTTACATTCCGGGCCGCTTGAGGATTTCATCCCTCCTCCAGGAATGCGCTCCAGAAGTGCCACTCGGCTTTGATCCACTTCTCCCGAGACGCAGATTATTTTGTTATGAACTAATAGGCTACTACGGTTTTAAACTGTTGGTCATCATCTAATATCCCATTGAATCAAAAGAAAACAGTCTTCCAGGCTTCATTTCGTCTTGCTTCCTCATCCCTGTCCCTCGTCGAGAATTTCAAGCATCATATGCTCAATTGGACAATTAGGACAACAATTCTCTGTTATAGAATATTTGTTGGCCTATGATTTTAAAAAAAGCATACAAATTATTGATACATATATGAATACCAATTTTGGTGGTTCTTGAAATAACTGCAGAACTTGACGTCGCTTTCGAAGATTTAAACAACCCACCGTAGCCTAATTGTAATCAGTTTGTGTGTAAACCATGTGTATATTTAGATAAGGATTTCCCTAATCCATTGGGCTCCGTTGAGCAGGCAAAGTGAGCACCAGCAGAAGCTCTGAAAGGAGCCCCTGGCTCTCAGATGGAGCTGAATTTAAGCATTAACGATCTCACAAAGCTCTTGTTTCCATCACGGCGGGAAGCGGCCGAATCACGCAATGTAAATGCACCAAAAACTGTGTGCAAATTAACTCCATTACAATTTAGATTAGATCTACAGGCAGCAATTAGCAGAGAGCTTTTATCGGCAGGACGGAGCCGGGGTAGGATCTCAACCTGGGAGGAAATAGCCTACCTAGAAAATGGAGTGTCAGTTCTTCAGAATCAATCTGTCTAAACCTGGCCAACCTGTATGTACAGACAATCTCTTAACCTCTGTGAACATCCTAATTAAATTATTTGCATATTGACCTATAGGCCTACATTTCTTTTTACATTTTGACATTAAACTGTGTAGAGTTGACTGTAAAATGCAGACCAGGGCCAGAGTAAATTTACACGAATTTAGCTGAAATAAATGTAAATGGCGGTAAATTCATCCGAATATATTTACCATAAAACGGAAACAATAAAAAGGCTACAAATAAAAATATAGTTTAATTTTTTATTTAAGCTTAAATTACGTTTTAAATCCCTTATATAGGCTAGTGATTATTTTAAAGAACACTGCACAGCAACATCACAATAAAAAAAGTATATCTTAAAACTGTTAAGACAGAATTCTACAATTTGATCATTTCCTTTCGTTTAGTTCACCTCTCCGACATATTTTTACACTTAGGTGCATTTACCTCTGTCCGGGAGCTTGAGGGATTTGATAGTTTTTTTTCAGTTTTTGCAAAAAAGATTCATTCCAACCACAGGACCTGAAGTTTTTACATTACATAGCCTATATTATTATTTTTTATTTATTATTTAAGTTTTGCAGAGACATGACATATAGGAGTGTTCAATAGGCTTAACTAAAAACACAAAGGGGAATCTGATCAATTGAGAAAGAAAGAAAGAAAGAAAGAAAGAAAGAAAGAAAGAAAGAAAGAAAGAAAGAAAGAAAATATTAATTCCTATAAGTCTCACCTTTCTTGATCTCCTCAGTAAATTCCAGTTAATTTTTTAAAACAATGATATTTATCCATATATTTAGAAGATATATCCACATCAGGGAAGATTTATTCAGTTATTCTGCAAATCAGTTCCGCTTGCATTTACCACCAGCCTCCAGGCCAAGACATAAAAAACGACCAAAAATAAAAGCCTAACAATGATCACGCTGTTTGAGTGATCCGCGGTTGTTCTCTCTCCTGCTGCTGACGGACGGAGGTTGATGAAGCTCTCTGAGGCCAGCTGCTCTATGAATCAAGCAACCATAGGTCTCTTTTTAGCCCCGCCAACCAATCACTGCGCTCAGCGGTTCTGCGGCCGGCAAAATGGACCTATCAACGCAGGAGTTAGAGGTTTATGGAGCCCAATCTGTCACGTTGAAAGTCGAAAAGTTTAGGTCTGAAAGTTTGAGTGTGGAGCCGTTCGGCCTGAAGTGGTCCACAGCAGGGGTAATTATGTTGCCTCATCGGGTAAAATACCGAGACTGTCGAGATTTAACTGATGCATTAATTACATTAATGCAATTTAAGATGGTAAAAAGTAAGAGTTAACAATACATATAGACTAGCCTATATATTATTTTTCCTGCTTCGCAATCAAAGCATGAGTTAAATGCAGGGCCAACCTTAAGGCACAGGGGAGCTCTGCAGCGCTTTATTTAATTAAGTAAAACTTAATTAATTTTATTATAATATATTAAAACATATAACAGTTCCATAGGGAGATAGTTTCAGAGCCTGGGGGCCGACTGCTGATCTAAAGACTCCAATATAACTTAAATTCACAGGTTGACAAACACACCAGTTGTTAGTCAGGGTCCATTTTTTCACGCAATGCTGCTGGCTTTACTGTTTCACCATTTCATTGGCGTGTCTGTTAACAGTTCTGTAGGCTATTCATCTTTTTCTTTGTAGTTAAGTATTTTTATTAACCAAGGATATAAACAATTATTTCAATTCCAAAATCTCACTTGTAATGCAATTAACTTCTATATTCCATTATTTAAACTTTATAAAATATCCTGTTTCCACTTACTTTGTTGGTACTTATAAAAAAGATAGAGCATGACCACTTATACTAAAATCACTTGATTTACTGATTAGTTGTACTTTCTGGAGTCAAATAACCACATTTCAAGGTAGGGTGCAACGATACCACTTTTTTCAAACTGATATGATACTGATAACTGGATCTGATACAAAGTACCAATGCTGATACTTACCATATAAAAAAATGCAATAAATTGGAAGACGTTTTTTTTTTTTACCTTCTCTGCTTGTTACAACAAACGATGGTGAATTAGAATAAAAAAAAAATAATAATAAAAATGACCACAAAACAGAAATTTCAAGAGAAAAATAAACCTTTTCTGTAAAATTATTGCAGAGTTTCCGTATTTTACCTACTGGTTCATGGTATCTGTTAACAAACCGATAGCGATGCGACATTAGAATGATATCGCCTTCAATACCCGATATCATTATCTGTATAGGTGCATCCCTAATTGATAGGTCACCGCCTGTCAGAATCATGGGAAATATCCTTATTGCAGGATTAAACTGACACTTCAAGCAGACTGTGAAATTTTTGGTGGGCTAATAAATAAAATAAGAAAGATGCAAAAGCTAGACGTCACAAAATTATAAGCATCGGCCAATAGTATATATACCAGTGCGACTTTTGCTGCAAACTGCCTGTCACCTGAATGAAAGGGATTTACTCAGTTTTTTTCCCTTTCATTTTTAAGGAATAATTGTTTTACTGAATTACTTGAAGACTCAAATTAACTGTAACATACAAAAAAATGGCCATTCAGGAAAAATAATACTTGCTAAATCTCTTAATTGAACAAAAACATACATATTTTGTTGTTTATTTTAAATTTCTGCATGGATACAGCAAAACTGTGCTACATCTAAATATAACTATTAAATGGCCTGCATTTGTAAAGCGCTTTACTATTCTGTGAGAATAGATCTATCCACACTTCTTCACAAAATAAATCCTGCATTTTTTGTACTTTTCCTCTCAGTAGTCTATCATCAAAGTCAGCTAACTTCTAAACCTACATTATTTCTACCATCAAACACCTGTTTTTTGACAGAACAGCTAAAACGGAAACACTACATTTGTAAATTTAGCTACAAATAATTTCACCATCTCACTAATAAAAGGCTGCTATTGGAGTATTTCCCAAACTAGAATATCTTTTTGTTTAATCCACCACATAAATCATGGGCTGTATAAGGTTTTATGTAGATATTAATCACCTAAGTAAATATGAACAATTTAAAAATGAGCTGTTCCAAGGTTTTTATAACTACAGAAAAAGAAACGATGAAGCTCAGCTGTTATTAAGTCAGAATTTTTTTAACATAATTAAGATCCAGCTTTGACATTTGTTGCCACTAAAAGTATCATGGCATGTAATACTCATGTAAAATAAAAAATAAGAAACGTTTTTCAGAGATACTTCAGTGAACAGATTAGATGTTTCAGGTGTCTTAGCTCTGCCTGACAGCAATAAAACGAGCAACTGATGACAAGTATCAAGATATCAAACGGACAGAGTCATTGTTGTTGGAAGGGGTTTGGGGGGATTTAATCCTAAATTGCGGGAATATTTTCTTAATACTAAACCCGTAAATCCAGGGATTAGGCAGCCTGATGAGGTGTGTATATGTGTGTGTGTAGGGGACAGCGGGGGTTAACTCTGGAGAGGTTTCATGTTGTTGGTGGTCATTAAAAGCATGCTGCATAAAATCTCAGGTTGTCAGAAAGCATGCATGCGGTATAGGCTTCTGCTGACTCTTGTACGCTGTTACTGCACACTACCCACCTATTAAAAAAGCACAGAATCTGACATGCAGAAAAACCTCCAAATCCAGCTGAGTCCAGGGTGAGTCCATATGGATTCCTCAGGTAGCAGGTGAGAACCTAGCCCAGGATAAACCATGTTGGCCAGCACTGGGAACATACGCTTATGCTGTCTGCTACTCTGATTTTAATACTTTTGTTCCACTGGCTCTCACAGGTAAGAACAAACGTGATGTTTTCAAATGAAAAATCTTTACTTAAAGTTGTTCATGGAAAGACTCAGCTCATTATCCAGTATGCTGAAAATTCGTGAAAAATATACCTTGTATTTGTGAATATTAAATATTTGTGATCATATTTCCTGAGTTTTTTTAGTAGTTCTACTGTTAAAAAAGCTGAAATAAAGACTAGATGATGTCAGATGTTGTTCTTTTGCACTGTGGATATTTGCTCTAACAAATTTAGAGTAAATAAATATATAAATGGGGTTGACTGTGATTAGAGCCTTTAAGCGGATTTAGTTATGTTGTATGTTGGTTAAAGCAAAAAACTCCAGAAATTAAAAGAGCAATTATTTGTGAAGCATAAAACATAGGTTTGAATATTTTAAACACAATTTTTAAACAGAAACCACATTTATATTTACAATGTACTTCTATAAGAGTTGAAACTGAAGTAAATGAGTTCGTGTTTTCATCTTTAAGTTAGATTTTGAACATACTTTATAATAATGCTTTTATCAAATGAATAATAACTATAAAAATTAAGTAAAAATATTTGCACCTTTAAAAAGAAAGCCCTGTAAATGTATTACTTTAAATTTTATATGCATGTCTTGGTGTTGTAAAAACAGGAACTTTCATATGAACAAAAGATACAAAAACAAAACATTTATTTAATGTTTAAACAAAGAATGGACCAAACAAAACAAATCTTGGTCCAAATGCCCATTCCCTTTCTCCTGACATAAATGTGGATGCCCTGCAAACATCTTTGCTCAGTGTATCATCTGAAGGATGCTGAATGACACTAAGGTGTTATGTTAAATACGTTATATCCCTGGTCCTGTGACAGCCCCTGCAGATAATACTCATCGAGGTTTTTCTACAAAACACTGTAGATTTGCAATGAGATTATATTATATATAAATTCAACACTTATTTCAGGGATTTAACAGGAAATCCATTGTTCTTGTATACTCTCTCCATCAAATTCTGTCATAAATTTGCGTGCGGAGGCTTTTTCACATAAACGTTACTCAAACATCACAAACACATGCTGTCATTTTGACTTTATAAAAAATGTCACATGCATCAGATAGTTTACTCTCCAGAGCTGAAACCAGAAGTGGAAACCAAACCTTTTAGAGAGTGTAAAGAGTTGGGGCCAATGCCAGCTGTGTCAGTTATTTAGCCACTGGTTGATTCACTAAAACATTACAGGATTCTTTTTGAACTTCCAACATATATCCTGCCAGTTCAATTAATCAATGAAGATAATAACATAATTGCTTAAAAAGCACTTTACAAGAAAAGAGACCGACCACAGGGCTTAATACCAAGCAAGGTTAAACATTCCATTAGCTGAAATTAAAATAAATAAAAACCGGAAGATACAGCATGGTGAAAAAGTTTTTGGCAGGTGTAGAAAAAATGCTGTAAACAAAGAATGCTTTCAGAGGTGGAAATCTAAATCAAATTGATTTTTGGTGTGAAGATTTTTGGTGTGACCACCCTTTGCCTTCAAACAGCATATATTCTTCTAGGTACACTTGCACACATTTTGTGAAGGAACTCGGCTGGTAGGTGGTTCTAAACATCTTGGAGAACTAACCACAGATCTTCTGTGGATGTAGGTTTCCTCACATCCTTCTGTCTCTTCATGTAACCCCAGACTTAATGATGTTGAGATCAGAGCTCTGTGGGGGCCATGCCGTCACTTCTGGGACTTCTTGTTGTTCATTATGCTGAAGATAGTTCTTCAAACTTCTTCAAGTTTTCATTGAGATGATAAAATAGCTTGAACCAAGAACACTCCTAGGAGGAATGGAGGTGAGAACTGCAGGAGGAAGAGTTCATACGTGAGTTTTGTTTCTTGAAATATCCAGGTATTTTACCACACTCAGGTGGGACTTACTTTCAGATGGCTGAGTGAACGCCAGGGAGGGAGAGCAAAAAGTCCCGTGGAGTTGGAGTTTGATATCGTTGGAGCGAGGAGCTTGGAGCTGGAGAAAGGAGCTTGATGGGTGTCAGTTATAGATACTTGGATCTAGTGGTTTCAAATAAGCAGGAGAGCAGATTATGGAAAGGATTGAAGAGGAAACACTGGGAGGAATATAAGTAAGTTAGGTTAGTGCAAGGAAAACGAACTAAACCATGGAGAAAAAGCTAGGAACACACAGGGCTAGAAGTATCAAATTGAATGTAACTCTCAGGCACTGAAGATCTGACAGCCAGCTCATTTTATCCAGCTGAAGAGTATGGCTCCACTTATTATTTTGATGGACAGGACTTCACCCAAAGAACCCTGGTGGAACTTTCCAGAAAGGTGGAGGGCAGCAGAAGAACAGACAAGAACCATTAATCTTGAGCACATTTTTGAATCACCAGTCTAGAGCACCTGTAGTCATTTTTCTGCACCCCAGTTCCTATGTTTTGGTGCATACATTGTTTTCACGTCGAAGGCTGCAATACATCCAAGAAGAGCACTTCTGACCAGACTTCTCCGGGCAGCAGATGAGTATACCTGGATCTCACTGGTTTCTGTCATTTCTGTGCTGATGGCACTGTGGTAGAAAACATGGTGTCTGAGAGGCCTCGGATGAGAGAGAAAAGGATCAACGGTCTTCTTTACAAAAGTTAACAAATATTTATTTTACATGCGCATGGAGAGTCCATAGGGAGCTCTGAAGCTTCAGCACAGATGCATGGGTATATATAGTAATCAGCCACACCCTACTGGATCAGCTTCTGACTGATTCATTACTTACCTCTGGGAGAACAAAACATATCATATAGTTAGGGTAAGATAACTAACACTCTGTTCTATGCATCAGAGGATAAACACAAGATCTGTCATGAGGCAACACAGCATATGTCATATGAGATAACTAGCTTCTTGCTGTACATGTATCAAACCAGAACAGCAATATTTTATCTAGACACTGAGTAACAGAATCAAACTTATAAATGCATCAGCACAACTAATAATAACATAATTGAACATAAATAAGCAATGTTCAGTTAACTAATGTTTTATCTAGGTACTGTGAGTAATAAAATAAAAAAGCCTATAACTGCAATAATAATTTCTACAACAGGCACTGATGGACATAATCCAAAAATCGAAGGATAATAAAATTGATGTGTCTTTCAACTACTGCACAAAGTTTCCTTGGTCGACGACCGTGTCTATGGTCCTCAACATTGCCCTTTTTGTTGTGCTTCTTCAAAGCAGCTTGAGAGCTGCTACAATGAGAGGTAGTTCTTGATTTCTTGCCCTGTTGTGTTGACATAAAATGTTTGGGCTCTTCATGCTTCATGGGGGCAACAATCACTGCGTTTACATGCAGCCCATGACCCGTTTAAAACCAGAATACAAGCAATAACTCGGTCACACACGGCAATGTAAACACGGGCAAAAACCCGAATATTACTCTTGGGTATCCTTTTTCCAACCCGAATATTTGGTCATGTAAAGGTGTGTTGGCATATGCCCAATAAAATGGATATTGATTTGTGTTCTGTGCATGTTCTATTTGCAAGGAATCTTGGACTTTTGAGTAGAGGAACTTCTTGTATGCGCCTTCTGGCATACAATTTCCATGTGTACAGTAGTAAGTCTCTCTGCTCACACATGTAAACTTCTGATTGTATCAGAAACTCAAATAGTGAACCCGACCATAAACCAAATATTGGCTGCATGTAAATTTAGTCAATGTGGTGTTGCATACGGTCTTCTCAGAAGAAAAGAAGAAACGTAAAACTGAAATTAAAGAATAAGGTAATCCTTTGCAGGGAATCAATGCTGTTTTGTCTCTTTGTGGCTCCTAAAACACACATGATCTGAATAGCGAAAGCAACATATCTCTTTAAAAGCAGGTGCAGTTTTTGTTTTTCAGTTTGTGATCTGATCATTTTGTTTATCTGCGGGGTGTTTGGCTACCCTCGGAATTATGGAAGTAGCGTCCATCACTGTTGATTTGTTTATCTGGCAGCATTTTGGGTGCTGTGAACAAACTACAGATGGCTCACATTTAGGCACCAGTAATGCTGATGTTGAGATTTGCTATAGAACTTCTTGCCAACATTAAACTGAGGGACTACCTTTGAATAGATGTACAACCTTGGAATCAAGCTAGCATATTGCAACAATAAATTGACTATTCAAATCTGGACAGGAGGCAAATTTTGAGCTTTTCTAAAATTCCCAAATGTTATTGTAAACCCAGTACGATCAGATTAAAACAGACAGATAGGGACAGATAGGGCAGGAGAGGTTTCTCACTGAGCTGACATTTAAAGAGCAGAGTACGGTCCCTTGACCCAGCTGCCATGTTCTCTCTGCACACACCGTCTCAGTAATGATGAACTGGGCAAAGTGGAGCAACTGGAGGCTGACAGAGTAGATAACAGCACTTCACTGACTGTCCTCTTACCTTGCTGTGTGCACAGCTGTGTGTGAGAACCACTTTAACAAACATCTGTAGAAAGGAGTGGAGATTTACTGAAGGTATAGAGAGCCCAGTTTGCAATTTGATAAGACCAATGATTTCATCTGATTTTATTAGTGCACTCAAAGTGTTTTGTTCCTGTGTAACTTGCTCAGGGACTTTTAACCAAATTCTAGTGGTGTACTCATTTGAACCCGTCTTTACATTTTGATCCTTTACATTGTGATAAAATCAGTTGGATCATTAATCCACCCTTAAAAAAAAGAACTTATCAAAAGTACTATTAAAAGTGTCAAATTACTGTGAGATTAATTTCTGTGACAAATGAATCTGAACTGTCTAACGCTGTTCTTTAAGAACAGTAAGACAGTAATTATTTTATTTGAGGTAAATGAGAGTAGTCAAGCCAGCTCTTAGATCAGTCCGTTTTTTGCAGCTACATAATCTTAATAAGGTGGCCAATAAAAATAATAACAATTACTATAAATGCATTTGATTAAGTACATAACACAAGTTTATTTTCTCTGAATGTCTCAGGTTTTCTCCAGGCTCCTTTCTATAGTTTAGTTTCTGTTAATATTCGCTGTATCAATCATCAATTGTCAGAAGGAAGAATGTGTACTGTAGTAATACCAGGAATTTTCTTTTCATTTAGTATGCACCCGGAAAAACCAACTACTCTCTTATTAAGTGGTTTAATCCACCTGAGAGTCTAAGATCATAATATAGTGGAAGGTTTACGCATTTTTTTAATTGACTGAACGCTAAAATCTCATCAGCTTCTCCATCTTTATTTTGTTGCGTTTTGTATATTTTTACTTTAAGTGATATGAAGAACTGACCTTCTAGTATCTAAGAAGCCAAAACAGAATTTGAAATGAGAATTTGTCGCTATTTGTCATCAAGTACAGTAGAGAAGGAAGGGAGTCCAGACAGAGATAACCCCGAAGAGTTGTGAGAGTGGAGACTGAAGGTGTCAATCAAAGGCCCGCCGGCCCTGCCCCGCTCATTAAGAAGGCAAACAAAAAAGGGAGGCGGGGGGCGGATGAGGATGGAGAAATCAGACACCAGAGCCACGAAACCAGCTGACCCCATCCAGTACCCATCACCCTCTGAAATACACACACAGTGTGAAGGGAATTACTTAGGTGTGTGTTTGTGTGTGTGTATGGGGGTGAGCTTACAATCCTTTTAGGATTATGCCCCCCTTCCTCTCCTCTCTGGCTCTGTTCTTCAGTCTTTCACTCTACTGCCCCTCGGGCAATCACCTTACAACTCGCATGGCCAGCGCTCATTCAGATATCTCTTACAATGCTGAGCACTGGTAACCATGTGAGCGCTGGCAAAGCATGCAGGAATGCACAGATTTTCTTTCATGGCACCCTCTGTGTAAGAAAAAAAAGAGTAAAAATAAACATGATAAGATATTTTTCTTATGTTTGGATGCAGACTTGGTTCTAAAGGTAACTTTGGCAACAAAGTTTAAGGCAATGCATCAAAAATCTGAATTTCAAGACCCCGCATCCTTGTTGAAAAATTACATCTTTCCATTTTGAGTATTTATTAGGTAGAAAAAGTAAACAGGCCCAACAATGATAAAAATAGTGAAATGTTCTTGAGCATTTAAAGTAGATTTAGGTAAACAATATCTCAATTTTTCATCTGAACACAGAAAGAGGATGGACCAAATGCAATATTAAGATGTTGCAGTCCATCTAAGCTGAGAGAGCATGATTTAGAAAGGTATCTGTGGAAGACCAGAACAGATCCATAGCTTTAGTGGGAAAATCATTAGTTGTGCACTCCATAATTTTGTCCTAATTGGAAGAGTGGATAAAAGAAAGCCAGAAAAATTCCTGTTTGCAGTTTGTCACGAGCCATGTAGAGGATACAGCAAAATGTGGAAGAAGAGGTCAGAGGAGCCAAAAGCGGCAAGCAGCTGAAAAAGTAAAGGAATTGAGACGGGGCAGAGAAAAAAAATGCAGCCAGAGCTTAAGTGAAATGGTTCCCATCAAAGCGTTGTAACTATTAGTATTGCCCTGCCCAAGTTTAGTAGATCTAAATCCAAAGAATCTTTGGTAAGACTTGAAAATGTATGTTTATACATTCACTTAAAAGTTAAGTAAGCTACCAATTCATTTAAATTATCTGTTGTTACTGTACATCTATATTAATGTGTAGCACCACAAATAATTTTTTGCAGTTTGGGCTGAACTGAAAAAAAAAATTCAGAGAGTCAAAATTATTCAAACAGAGAGACATAATGTAGGCGTGTCAAAGACTTTGCACACATTGTGGACCTACTGCAATGACACCTTTGATTCTCTTCAGAAAAAAACCCCATCTGGATTTAAGCACAGTGTATAATATTGCTGATACAGACTATATATTCCTTACTGAATAGCTCCTGATTCAGTGCGAGTCCCGCAGAGGTACAGGGCAGAGACAAGCTCTCTTGCCCTCCACCTCTGCGCTCACAAGGGAAGGAATTGCCATCCACCCTTATCTCCAGGTCCAGTCAACTAGAGGCGGTGAGAGAATTTGCTCCATCATCAGAGCTGGCTATTTGATAGGATTCTGGTGCCGAAGCTAATCAATCTGCAGCACAGAGTGCTGAGAAGACCTGTAACAAAGCTCAAAGAGCCCCACAAATGGCCCAGTCCCGGGGATAAGCCCCTGCACAGGATTACATATTGATTTTGAACGTCTAAAAAACCTTATCATATAAAACCGAAGCCGACTACAAAAGCAGTAGACTCTATGCATGAATCCGTCTTTCAGAGAGGAGCATCCACTTTCAAATTCAGAGACCCCATGCATGAACCAAAACAGAAATAAATGGAGGAGAAATCAATGGTAGGCGTATGGTGGTACATTGTTAAGTTCAGAATTCTGCTTTACTACATTTTGAGTGGGGGATGGTCAGATCTGTGTTTACTTCTGCATGTTGTTACTGCTTATTTTAAAATGTATCCTCTTTAACTTTCCTGGTTGTACAAAAAAGAATTTCAAGTATTTTTATTTTTACTAAGTAAAAAACGTTATGGTTAGAACTGACTTTATTAAGCTCTTGCTCAAAACACAGATCACAAAAGCACAATATGTACAGGAATATTCAATAAATTTAAACTGTTTTGAAAAGATAATTTATTTGACATTATGCAGATTCAACAGACTATTTTCTAATCTTATTTCTGTTAGTTATGAGGATTCTCTTTTCCAAGCGAATAAAAAGCTACATTTAAGATCAGAAAATTAAATTGAATTTAATTCAGCCCATTTATACAGCACCACTTGAAAACAGATGGCATCTCAAGGCAATTTACACGAAAAGTAATTTCAAATTGTACATATATTCCAAAATTGTAAACGTTTTTTTCCATCGGAATCCCAACAGATTCTTTGGAGTCATTGACTTGCAGCATTCACTCCTACTGAACACACATATAGTGACAGCAAACAGTCGTCTGCGTTGTGTTGTCGACTTCACAGCAATCCCTCATACTGAGCAAGCATATAGCGATAATGTAGAGAAAAAACACCCCTTTAACAGGAAGAAATCGCTATGTCATCACCGACGGGGGGGTTGAAAAGACAAAGCGGTGAACCAAAAAAGACAGAACTGTTTTAGGATTATTTTCTATGGTAAAGAAAGTAAAAAGTCTATAACAGGACATGGAGGATGTTTAGTTACTGGGAGCATCACTGCAGTGGATGTCCCATTGCAACAAGGCATCACAGCTGAGCCAGGAAAAAAAGTATGAAATAACAGCAAATAATGCAACTGGAGAGTAGTAGAAGAGAAAAGTAGAAGCGTGAAGACAAGTGGTCAGCTTGTCCTCCAACAGTCTATGCCGAAAGCAGCATAACTAGAGAGATAGGGTCAGGAGGACCCGGCCCATGCAAAGGTAAGGAGATGCACCACCATTAACGGTCGACGCAAGGGTTCTCCGATGGCTGAGTACGGCCAGTTGGAGTAAAGCCCAATTTTTTACTATCCATCAAACACAACAGAGTGCACACGTCTGTGATCGGTCAGACCAACATCAGCCTAAGATCATTTCAGCAAAATGGTGCTTTATAGTAGATGTAATTAGTAGTCAATGCAGCTTTTGGGCAATAGATGCTTCGTATTGCAAGGCCAATTGATCTAAAATGGTTTTTTTTGGCGATTTTGTACACCAGAAGGTGTAGAGAACAACAAAACAGACCGCTGTGTTTGTTTGTTTGTTTACATGTGTTTTTGGAGTATTCGATGAGCTGCACTTCTAGTAAAAAGCTTTCCAGCTCAATTAAAACTCCCTCTCTGTCTGCCTCTGCTCCTTGAGTGGACATGTGTTTACAAGCTGAAGAAAATAAATCAGAGCCACCAGAGATGTCACTGCAATGGTAGGCAGACCTGCCAGAAAATGTCACCCTGTGCTGTCCTGGCGGAGAATTGCTTTGCCAAAATGACACACCAATGGTGAAGTATAAAAGGAAAACATATCTGCCAACACATGTGCAAGAGAGTGCAAACTTGCTGATGGAGAAGTTTAAACTAGGCTTTAGGCTGACAGCTACTACCCCTACTACACCACTCATCCACGAATAGCTGAAATCAATCTGTTTTAACTATAATTTTTTAGTAAAAAGCAAAGTTTTAACCCTGGTCTTAAAAGCGGAATGGGTGTCTGCCTCACAGACTAAAATTGTGAGCCGATTCCACGGGTCTACCTCCCATTCTACTTTTGGAAATCTTAGGAACCATAAATAAACCTACGGTCTGAGAGAGAAGTGCTCTGTTAGGAAAATATGGAACATTCAGAGCTCTGTTGTAACATGGAGCTTGACTATTAAGGGCTTTATATGAAGAGACAGCTTGTGGATTCTATTCTGGATATAACATGGAGCCAATGAAACAAAGCTAAAACAGGAGGTGTGTGATCTTTTTAATATTCATCAGAATCCATGCTGCAGCATTTTGCATCAACTGAAAGCTTTTATTTGAATTTTGTGGACTTCTTGATAGTAAAGAAATGCACACATCCAGATGAGTGATTATTTTTTATTGCACAACGCTAACAAGTGGAGTGTATGACTGTGATACCAATTATTATTGATAAAGGAGATGATTAAGTTAGGAGCAGAATGATAGATGCATGTATTTTCTGATTATTCCCAAAGATCAGGGATCTTCTGGTTTTGGCCGCCCTTACAGTGTAGTCATTTGGTAAAATGCTCTAAATTCTAGTGGCTGAGTACTAATAAAATGTGCATAAAATGCCACCAAATCTTATTTACGCCACTGCATATTTTTCACGATTCTGTGTTATTTACAGTCACAGTGCGCTATGATTCAGAATATGTAACGAAACTGACAAATGGCGTATCCCGTAGTTTATGGATAAAAACAATACTTCAATATATGCCTTATTTTTGATTACTGATGGCTTGCCATACATGGAACACGTGGAAACCATGGAGTATAGACGGAGGAACCGGCGCAGTATAACGCATGTAAGCCGGTTTTAAATATTCTGTCGGAGAATTGGAAGAGTGAAAGGAAACAAGAGGAGCAAATCAAAGAAGCGTTTAAGCTGCCGAGTGAAAATGCAGAGAGAAGGGAAGAGAAGATAGGAAAAAGCTGAAGGGGAGCAGGCTGACTGGGTAACAGATGGGAGACACAGGTGAAAAGGAAAAGAACAACATGGAAAAGAACTCAAGGGGGCAGATCAATGAATGGACTAAACCTGAAACTAAACTAAACCTAAACTAAGAACTGTGAAACAAAAAACAAAAACAAATGAACACCTACAAATTACGACACTTGAACCAATCTGTAAAAGTCTTCAACCAAGCCCAAGCATGAACAGAGCAGGTAGCTTTCAGGATAAATCACAGCGAGAAAACATACGTGTTGATTATAATTTTATTTGGGGGAGGAATTTTTGGTATTTGTATTTATTATGAACAAGTATTTCTGTTACAATGTTGAATTTTAATTCATCTCATTTAATTGTCAAAAATTACCTTTTACATTTCTGTGCTTTGCAGTGTGTTATTTATTCGTTATTTTCTTCACTCATCAAAATTGAAGATGTTAAGTGACACCTCCATTCAATGCTGGTGGAAGGCCATTATTTATCAGGGATAATAGTGTTGGTGTATCAAATAAAATCCCACTAAAACAAACTGAAGTTTGTAGTTGCAAGATAAAGACAAAAGCCTCAATGGGTCTGGATACTTCAGTGATGCCCTGAATATGATAAAGTTTGACACTGTCAGACTCTGGTTTTGAATTAATACAGAAAACAATAAAAAACTAAATGAATTTGACATGATTTGTTTCGTTTTGTCCATTTGTTGTTACATAAAGTTAGTTTAGACAACAGAGCTTGAAGGAATCAATACCCTGATACCCTTGATACAAAAGGCACAAGCAAATCAAGCCATGTCACGTCCATGAGTAATCCACATTTATTAATCACAAGATTAGGTGATATCAAGTGAGCTGATGACTGAAGTCATGATGATGGAAAGAAGGAAAATGACCAGCAACAGGGTCCCATTAGCAATGGACTGGAATCCTTCCTTCTTTTTCCCTCCAAACACAAAACTAATTAGAATTGATTTTTTATGGATCAGCTTCCTTATCAGTTGAGGGACGGAATTACAATGGTGTCCAAAAGGGCATTGGCAGATCATTCTTGAACAGTAAAATCAATTTGAATTGACTGAGCTACAGCTCATAGAGAATCTCTCTCACTTTAAACAATACCCACTTTACATGGGGGTTTTTTTGTCGTCGTAAATCTTAAAGAAAAAAGAAATGCAGATATATGTCGTGCAGGAATACAGTGGACAGTTACATCTTTGTTCACCTGACTCTTTACTCAAAGGAAACTTTTTTTCTTCCTTCTCAGAACCTTTTTTTATCTGGTTTCCTTTCTAGCAGCTCATCTGACCCTCTTCAGGTCCAGCTCTTTTTCTCTCCACAGGCAAGTTTGAAAACTTCATCAATATGTTAATGACTTAATCTTTGAACACTTAAAGAAACCATTAATAAACATTGATTTGAACACTTGCCACCAGTGACTCACATTAATCCAGTGCAAACAGCAGATACACAAAACTGCAGCGGAGGGCAATTTGTGGAGGATTTCCCACAGAAAATAGACACGACAGAGACCCTTCATGCTTTCCAAGGCTGAGGAAAAATGAGACAGAATCTCAACCTCAGGAGATGAATTACATCTTTTTCTTTACTTGCTAAACTTTGAAAAAAAGGAAAAAAAAGACATTCTTAAACAGAAATATTTAATAAAACAGTAATACTTTCAGCGTGCCATTCTTTCTTTCAGTCAGCTTTCAGATATACACTCAATTTAGTTTCCCTAAAACAGAGCAGACTTGAACCAGAAGATCCAAGTGCTCTCAAAGTTTTTGAATTTTTTTTTAGATAAGCCTTTCAGTGATTTACAAACTTTCTAAAGTATTGTACAGCTAATCTCTTACCTACAGTAGATAACTACCAAAAGAACATCCCAACGGACATTATCTCATCACTGGAGAGCTACTGTAACGATAGACTGGTGCATGAAGGAACATTATCGCAGATCATTCATCCCAGCAGCTAGACTCTATAACCATCGCTGCTCCCAAAAAACTCAATGAATGTTTGCATCTCTGCTCTAATTTGCACTGTTTTTCTCATTTCCAACACTATCGACTTTCACTCGCACATCTATGTTTTCACATTTTATATTTTTACTTCTGGTCAATAATGTATTTTTTTTTTTTTGTAAAGCAAAAATACCCATGCACATTCTATGAAAAGATTATTTTTTTGAATTGCTCAGTTGGACATTTCACAAATCTGAGTATGATATTTCATTTTGAAAAACTTCACATTACTCTACATTTTGTTCTTATAGGTAGAGTGTGTAATATTATTTAACTCTTTAACACCACACAGCACAGAGTAGTTTTTACTACTATGGTAGCCCACACACGATATAAAGGGAATATTTCATCAACAACTTCCAGCTTTTAATCAGCAATCAGGTCTGCTCTTTTCATCTGTATTAATTTCTAAATTTTATCTGAGCCTGTGTTGAGCAATAAAAAAATGTTTTTTTTTTAATGTTAGTGTTAATCTTAATTATACGACTATCAATTTTATAAGGACCCCAACCAAATTAACAAGCAAACTGTATTTTTTGTATTATTCTATTCTATTCTTTCCCATGTCCATTTAATATATATATCCTGATGAGCTGGTAGCAAAGGCTGAAGCTAATGGCTAATCTCAGCAGCTTTTTAAGAAATTGATTTAACCTTTAAAGTTTCCATACATTTGCATAGAGGAGCTATTTTTTTTTAAAGACACTGATGATTATATAGATGGAAAATAGTTTTAGAACATAAAGGATTTTTCTGTGTAAAATGTCCTGAGAACACAAACTTTAGGAGTTTCCAGTTAGAGTAGCTTTCTGACATGAAGCTAGAAGTTATGCAAAAAACAAAAATATTGTAGTCATTATATAATGTCATTATAGTTAAAGGGAACACTGCCAACAATATAGTACTGTAGAAGTCCTAGGTCGTGACCTTTAGTGTGCAGCAAAGAGGTTTGCTGCTGAGTGTGAAGTGGTTTGGATGAGAGTCAGGTCCTCAGAGTCTGAGGCAAAGGTTTCTGCTTCCTCTTGGCTGGGGGTCAGTCTGCTTCAAGTGGATGAGTTTAAGTATCTTGGTGTCTTAATCTTGGGTTGATGGTAGAATATATTATATATCTGTTGTGGTGAAGAAAAAGCTGAGCCAAAGAGCAAAGCTCTTGATTTACTAGTCAGTGTACATTCTGACTCTCACCTATGGTCATGAGATATGGATCATAACCAAAAGTATGAAATTCTGCATACAAGCAGCTGAAATACACTTTTTCCGAAGAGTGGCTGGACTCAGCCTGAGAGATGGGGTGAGGATCTCCTTCGTTCAGGGGTGATAAAAGCAGTGGCATAGCAAGAAACTGCTTTTTCAGTGGGCATAACAAAAAATGGGTGTGCAAACAAATAGAATTGTTTAAAAAAATATGTCTCTGCATCCATTACAAACCAACATGAACAATGTAAAATATAGCAGCGACGTGTTTTTAAAAAATAATAATAAAATAACCGTTTTTTAAAATTAATATACATTTGTTTACTGTCAAAGTAAATTGTTTTCATTGCATTGAATTGTATTGTACTGGATTTTACTGGAATCTTTGGCAAGAGATCTTTATATTTTCAATAAAAGTGTTTGTTTGCGTACCGTTACACTAGGGGTGTAATGGTACGCTAAAATCCTATTCGGTTAGGTTCAGTGTCTTGAACGGCTGGTTTCTGTAAATTTTTGGTACAAAAAAATAAATACTTACAAAACCTTTATTTTGAAAACCTGCCAATACACAATAGAACTCTTACGTAAAATAAATAAAAGCAACCCATTTGGGTGATATCTTAAATAAATTGCACACTTTATAATGAAATACACGTTTTGTAAATTTTTTTACAATGTTAATATTTAATATGTTTATTTATTATATGTGTATATATTTATTATTATTTATATATGTACTATATGTATATATATTTAATATTTCATAATGTTTAATATTTTAAAATAATAATAAAATACTGTAACTACTAGTTATGACCTGAAAACTTTTTACACAGCAGCAACAGCTTCAGTTTGAATATCAACAAGCTAACTATACATGTTTACTGTTTTCGGCTAAAAAGATTAACATTTCGCCCGATCCGATCTACTTAACAGGGGTTGTTTAAATGCTGACGTTAGCGGTAGTTGCACAAGGCTGCTTTTCTTCTTAGTAGAAGTGACTAACATTTGCATGGTGCCGTTTGAAGTGTGTTAACATGTTCAAACGCATACATGCATACATGATCTCCATGGAACAATGTCGGCAAACAACTTTGGATTTATCTACTTGTCAATCCCAGTTATGAATTTTAACAGGGAAGCCAAAGTGTTTCGAAACAGGAGACAAAGTCAGATGGGAGGGTCTTCAAGCTCTACTAGCCTGTAGCTATCTCGGCTCAGAGTGTCATTCCTCCGCCCCCAACATCACAGCACCACTTTCAGCTCCAAATCTTTGCCCGTTTTTGTATTTTCTGAGAGTGACGAGCCTAGTAACGCAGCCAAGATGGCGGCATGAGATCTGCCTAGTTAGCTTAATTCTCTGGTCTTTAGAAACCTATGGGTAACGTTACTCGAGGGTTTATCTAATGTAGGCTATTTATAGTTTATAGGCCCTCAAAGAGCCCTGATCTCAACATCATTGGGTGTGTCTGGGATTGCGTGAAGACACAGAAGGATGTGAGGAAGTCTACATCCACATAAGATCTGTGTTTAGTTCTCCAAGATGTTTGAAATAACCTACCACCCAATTTCTTTCAAAAACTGTGTGACAGTCTACCTAGAAGCATTTATGGTGTTTTGAAGGCAAAGAGTGGTATCACCAAATATTGATTAAATGAAGGGATTGATTAAAAAATAGATTAACACTTCAATTTTTAAAAACATTCTTTGTTCCCAGAATTTTCACACCTACCTAAAACTTTTTGCACAGTACTGTGCATAATTTATTTTAATTTATTTGAAGAAACTCATTTATGTGGGTTGGCCTAGGCCATCTCAGGCCCACCCATTGCCACGTCCCTGGATCACGTGAAGCGACTGCTTCTCTGCATCGCAAGGAGGCAGTTGGGCTGGTTCAGGAATCTAATCAGAATGCCCCCTGGGTGCCTCCTTTTGGATGTTTTCTAGGGACATCCAGCTGGTAGAAGAAACCACGGGAAATATTCTGCACTTGCTGAAGGGATTAAATATCCCATCTGCCCTGGGAACGCCTTGGTATCCCCTAGAATGAGCTAGAGGTGTTGGCGGGGAAAGGGGGGTCTGCAGTTTCCTTCTGGATCAGTTGCCCCCATGACCTGATCTTGGAAAAGTGGATGACAACAGGCGGTTGGAGTAACGGATGGACGGATGTTCTTTTTACATGTTCTGTTCTCAGTTTGAGACAGGATCTTTAATGATGCAAGGGGTCCTTACTTAGATTATTGTGTAAACAATCGTCACCTTATGTGTAAAAAAAACATCGAAGACAAACATAAAATTCATAAAATAATGTTCACATTAACAGCTATAACACCTATGAGATTTTTGTTGTTTTAGGAGTAAAGAAATCTTTGAACTTGCTTTTAGTTCCAGTTTTTTTTTTGGGGCGGGGGGGGGAAACTGAATTTACTTCTGAATTAATATGCTTAAACATTTACTTTCTGCAGGTTTGATATGAACTCATTAGTAGTTTTAGCTGAATCTCAGTTCTAAAGCTCTGAAATATCTCTACAAAGGGACACACAATACAGAGGTCATAAAATCAGAATAAGACAAAATGTCCAAACCTCCATCCAAAGTTGTCCATTTCCAGGTTTTTGAATAAGTTTGTAGTAAGAGGTGTTTGGCAAGTAAGTGCAGATAAAAGTACCTTGCATACCTATTTTCACTAATGGGCAACAGACACAAGACAAGTTCCATTCTCATTAAATCAGATATTTGTTGTTGGTTGGCCCCTTACAGCCGTGTTGATTTAACTTCATTCCTATTCATTTAAATGACACTTAAATAGATATTGTATCATTGAATAGATTAAGAGACAATTAAACTTTAAAATATGATAGATAAAGTTGTACAGTTAAGTGAAATGTGCCATCTGTATTACATGTATAATATGTTATCAGGCTGTCTATTAATTAACTTTTGAAATACACGTAGAGGACTGTGTTTTAAATAAAACAAAACAAGGACCCACAAAAAACCTGTAGAAATAAGCCTCTCATTTATGAAGTTGGTCAGCTTTGTCCCTTGTTTTGTTTTCAATAAAAAATACAATAGAAAGAATCCACAGGAATAAAGTTGATTTTAGAGTATGTATTATGCTACATATCGTTTAATCCTAAATAACAAATTTATATATAACCAAATCCTTTAGCAATAAAATAATAATTTTTCCAAGTCCTATTAAAGATATACTTAGTGAGAGCATTTTGTTATCTCAAAAAATATCCCTTATATTTATTTAAAAATTGATATAATTGTAAAGTGGAATAATCATCTTAATCCATACCCTGAGTGCCCTAATGAGCTGTTTTCCTCTCTTATATATATCTCAGGATAACACCTTTTGTACAAAGCTAAAGTCTTCCTGAAGCCCCACGGACATGGCTTCAAAGCCCTCGTGTTGTTGGAGTACATTTTTCCTGTTTGCTTTAGATAACAAATCTTCGGTTGACCTCGAGGGTTAGGGGAGCATTACAAATTAATCCCAGTTTTAATAAGTCTGTCTTAAGCCTGGGATCTGTTCTCAAAAAGAAAGAAAGAAAGAAAAGGGGGAGGGAGAGAATAAAAGGATCTTAGAGGAAAAGAAATACATTAAAGCCTGTGATCACAGGCAGCTTTTCTTGTTTGTTATCCCTCCGTTTTACCTTTAATCCAATACTTGCTAATCCAATTTGTCTTTCGGGCTCCAACGGTAACTTCTCTTTTTGCGCCTTTAAAAAAAAAAAAAATTTGACGTGGTCTCGACAGTCAGTGACTGCGCCTTCTTTAACGATCAAGCAGAATCTCACCTTTGACTTTAGAAAGTATATAATAATGATTAAAAGCTTCTGAAAGATAATGAAAAATTAAGGTATTAGTACTAGTTGTTTATAAAAAAGTATGCGGTTGTTCTTGGCAAGTTGTAGCTTCTCCCTAAATATGCATGAAGAGCCGTAATCAGATCTTGGGCAGTCACCCACTGAAGGGGAATATTGGGAAACACAAAGGGATTGATTTAATTACTTGGAGTGGGGCTGTGCTTCGGAGCTGCCTTGTTAGGCAGGAGTGAAAAGGGTGGCGGTATCCTTGTACTATTTTTGTGAGGGGGGGTTGGAGAAGGTTAAGGAGGGTGAAAGGGGGGGTTGAGGAGTGGGGAGCAGTTGCAGATGGTGGGGGTATGGCAGTTGTCTAGCTTCTTAAGTCACCAAAATTAAACCCATGTATAAAGCTCTCCTTATTGAAAAGACCTGCATTGATTGCAAAAGTTGTAAATAGAGCATTCTCTTTTTAACATCAGACCGGCCAATTTTCATTCTTTTCAGTCTCCTTCTCTACTCGATAAATTGTGACGATAGTATAACACACAATATCCATTTTATTTAACATAAATAGACCTAACCTTATTCCTTTTTTAATTATATTTTACCAGAGATCAGTGCTAAAGCTGATTAATGTTGAGACTAAACTTGAGCAAGCTGCTCTGTCACAGAAAACATATTGTCCGTTAGAACCAGCTAAGTTTGTTTAAAGTGTTTCATTGCATCATATGTTTTTATGGATCCACAAACATAATTAAATTTGGATTACTTGTATTGAATAAAGGGTCATGTTAGACTTTAAGACACTACTTTACTGTTTCTTTCCCTTGACAAGAGGAAATTTAGCAACATCAAGTACAGTTGCATTTGTGAAGTACGCCTGATTCTTTTGATGTGCCCCCATTTTCCATAGTATATTTGTATTTGGATGAAGAGTGTAACATTCTCAGAGTTAAACTGCATCAGGATGGGGGATTTAACTTTTTCTGTTATTCCACTCTCTTTTTTCCATAGTTAGGGATTAATTGACCATCTTGAGTTGGGGTAGTTAAAATAAAGTAAAATTATCAGTTATTTCATCAGAAGGACGGTGGGGCTGCTGTCAGTGTTTTTTGCTCCCAGCATTCAGGATATGGAGGTAAGTGAATAATCATCAGCACAGAGTGTTTGCATAAGATAACATGGGTTTAAACAAAAGTAATGAAACATTTGAGTAGTTGTAAGTGCTTTCCATTTTAAATATATATGGCATCAAGGAGTTGTGTTTATACATTTTCTACATTTCCAAAAGTTCTGATAGCTTGCCTTTATTGGAGAGCAAACATTCTCTTATATCAGAATATACCTTCACTCTGTGCTTCAAGGTCAGATGCATAAGAAGGCATGGTTAAAATTTTATGACAGAAATGATAATCCACTTTAATCTACAGCAACATAAAATCAAACAAGATAAAAAATTAATCATTGACTACATTAGGCACATTCAAGGATAATTAAAGGCTGGCCTTATGTGTATCTGCTGCTATTGTTTTCGCATTTGTGTCTGTCCGAACATGGTGACAAATTCAAGGGTCTTTAGAGGAAAACAAAGCACTTAAGATATTTTGAAGGAGGGCAAATATGTGAGACTGAAAGGCAGAGTCCACCTGATAGATGGATGAGAGGTGTTTTCACCCAAAGCTCTCCTTTCTGCAACACAGAGTCAGACAATAAGCCAGTCAGAGTGGATTCTAGTGCCTTGTGCTCTGCAGGCACCGGTGACAACGAAGCTCTTAATCATCTCATGACAAAAGCCAAAAGGCATCATCCTATTAAGCAGTGTGCTTCGCTGCTAATATGAGTTGCTGCCCAGGAACCTTTTTTAGGGCGTTGTGCTATTAAAGTGCTTCTGAACCAGTCAGCAGGAACCTACGCCCATTCACCTTTCATCTGGTGGCCTGTTGTTTGGGGCCATAGTGAAGGCAGACTCAAGATGTTAGTGATCTCATTACAGCGGTTGTGAGAAAGAAAATCAAAATCTGAGCATCTCTCTTCCCCTGCTTTCCCCTATGTTTCAGTTTTCCCATCCAACAATTCTTGTGTCCAAGGCTTCATCCTCACACAGCAATAAATTGATTATTACTTCTCATTCACAAAATGCTAGTTTTGATTATTTACCCATCCACACCCCCTGTAGAACCGTCTTTTTTTATCCTTCCATCTTGGGGATATAGGCTGAATGGGCGGCCAGGTTGAAAAGCAAGGAGCCCCCCGGCATCACAAAAAACGTTCAGATTTCTCATTTAGTTGTCTTTATGCTGTGAGCGCCATGTGGTCCTTGAAGGTGTTGAAAACATGGGAAGCAGCAGAAGGATCAGAGCAATCTCATTAGCATTCGCTCAGAAATGGAGTGGCCTGTCTGTATGGCAGGGCTGAGTTCTTGGTTGGGCCCAAGACGACCGCCTCAGTCGCTGCACCCTCCGTCTCTTTGTGCCTTTGTGTTCTTTCAAGTTTTTTTCCATCATGTCAGGCTGTTTTCCTTGTTGAGATGCTGCCAAGAGAATCATGGGAAAAGAAAATATAGTACAACAATCAAACTTCTGCGAACCTTAACAGAGTTTTGTAAATAGTAAAGAGATATAAAGAAGCAATATGGTGAAAGATTATTCTAGATCTTCTACCCAATGTGAACCTAAAAAGTCACTTAAAGGTATTCTTTGTTGGGTAAGAGTGTCAGGGACAATAACATAATCAATAGACATTAGATTTCAGTTTAAGATTTACTTTTTCTTTCTCCTTAGTCACAATAAAAATAGAATAAACGTGATTTGATTCCTAGTTGTTTTTTCTCTCACATGTACCTGTGGTTTTGAGTTTTGGACATAGTTTTTCACAGCTCTCCAAACCTTCGGCTTCATCTTGTTTAATGAATAATGACATGGTGGAATCTGTGGTGTGCTTTATTTGTATACTTGAGGTTTTAGAAGCTGGTAAAGGACAGATAATTTATACTTCAAAAAATGTACATATAAGAAAAGTCAATTTTTTTTATAACTTTTGATTACTCATGTCTGAAGGCCATCCTAACCAGTTTACAAGCCGATTGGTCAAAATTCCAGAGAGGAGTTAGATCAAATGCGGAGGCTGTAAACATCAAAAACTGTGTCAAAATCTTACATCCAAACCAAGATGGATGGCCGACTTCCTGTGCGTTTGGGACCACAATGTCCCGGGAAGTTCTTTGTGAGCCAAACGAAATGTCTTTTCAATGAAGTAAGGTCAATGCAGAGAGTATTTTGAAAGTCCCTAGGTGGCGCCGTTGAGGAATTTCTTGTTGTTGTTTTTTTAGAGACATTTGAATTAGGTACATGTCATGCACACCTGATGCGTGTACCAAATATGGTGAGTTTTCATATATGTGTAGGCCCCCAACAAGCCCATTAATTTGCAGGAAGAGTAAAAATAAATGCTAGTATTACAATAGGCCTTAACAGCACTTCACTGCTCCGGCCTAATAATTTTTGTCCACATGGTTCCACACAATCTGCTGGAACGGCTGTACTACCTATGCCTACCTACCTGTGCGCACTCAACCCAGTGGCAACCTAGACAGATCTGGTATCAAATGAGAGCTTTATTCAAGGGCATATGATGTCTGTGGTTCTCCAGATCCATTTTCTTCTGCTGGTTATGGAGGAGAGACACTAGATCTCCGTAACTCTTCTATTACTAGTCAGATTTGTAATAGAATTTGTTGTAGATGTATTTTTTGCCATTTGTATTCTCTTGCTGTTATTTAGATTGTTTACCTTGTTGTCTCAGTGTTTTTCTCTCAATAGAAGCTACACGTGGTCTGTTATCCTGTTTAGCTACAATGCAGCGTTGGATGGGGTGCATCGATTCAGATGATGCTCCCAGTGACTGAACATCCTCCATGTCTTGTTGTCAACTTTTTACTTTCTTTAATACAGAAAGTATTCTTACATCAGTTCCTTTTGTTCTTTTTGTGTCTTTGCTCTGTCTTCTCAAACCCCCAGACGGTCGTGGCAGATGGCCGCTTGTACTGAGCCAGGTTCTGCCGGAGGTTCCTTCATGTTGAAGGGGAGTTTTTCCTCTCCACTGTCGCTACATGCCCGCTCAGTATGAGGGATTATTGAGGTATTGTTTTGTGCTTTTGTGATCTCCATGTAGACAGGGCCTCATTCTTATGGTATTTGTCTCTGACTTTGTGTCTTGTTTCTCTTTTACTACCTATCCCTTACCTGCTTCCACTGCTCTACTACTGATCTTTCTCATGGTAGGGCCAGTTTAACTTTTGTCAATCCCCTCACCTGGTCCTCATCATCTCTTAAGAGGAATACAATAAAGGAAAACTTGTATCTGTCTTGGTTCTTTACTAGATTGTCCTTCTGATCTTTTTAATAAGAATCTCTTTGATTATATGTACTCTGAGTTTCCAAGCTATTGTTTTTTGTCTTCTTGTGCTTGGATGCATACCTGAATCTCCCTTTCCATTTGCTCTTTGAGGTGCCTTGAGCTCCTTATATCCTCTGTACATCTTTTACTTACTGATGCTCAGTGGTCTAAACAAAAGTCCATCACTGATCTCCAGGAAAAACTCAGTACCTGTTATGTATTCACAGTTTCTCACCAACCTGTCTACCTTTCAGTGTATTACATTGAAAAAAAAATTCTACTGTCAATTTTTGATATATTGTAAATGGAAAATAATTTCATATTACTTGTGACTTGTTACCTATTAAACCAGTCAACATAAGGTGGCTAACTGGTGTAGTGACAGTTCTTATAGGTGAAGGACTCCTCCATAAGCTTTCCTGGTCTGGTGTGATGCGGTTGTGATTGGAAATTCAGATTTGCCAGCTTCCAACTTTTTCTTCCAAATTTAGTGATGGTCAGAATGGTCAAATACTATGTCTGTTCCAAAACTCTGTTCTTTGTCTCTGAGCCCATTTGTAAGCTGTAATCTGACTTGGAGTGATGACTTCTTCCCCTACTAGAGGCCTTTCAGCCAATAGTGCCGGTCCCTCAGCATCGGCGCCCCCCAGGGATGTGTTCTCTCCCCACTGCTTTTCTCCCTTTACACCACTGATTGCACGTCAAGAGACCCTTCTGTGAAACTCCTGAAGTTTGCAGATGACACCGCCGTCATTGGACTCATCCGTGACGGCGACGAGTCTGCATACAGAATGGAAGTGGAACAGCTGGTCCTCTGGTGCAGTCAGAACCACCTGTAGCTAAACCGCTCAAAACTGTGGAGATGACAATGGACTTCAGGAAGAGACCCCCATCAACATCTCCTCTCATAATCACCAACAGGCCAGTCCCCACAGTGGAGTCTTTCAGGTTCCTAGGATCCACCATCACACGGGACCTGAAGTGGACCTCCCACATTGACTCTATAAGGAAGAAGGCCCAGCAAAGGCTGTACTTTCTGCGTCAGCTCAGAAAGTTCAACCTGCCTCAGGAACTGCTGACCATCTTCTACACAGCAATAGTCCAGTCTGTCCTGACCTCATCCATCTCTGTCTGGTTCGGATCCGCCACCAGGCAAGACAGGGACAGACTGTAGAGAACAGTCAGGTCCTCAGAAAGGATCATAGGTACTGATCTTCCCTCCATCCAGGGTCAGGAAGCGGGCCAGAAAAATCACCACAGACCCCTCACACCCTGGCCACAACCTGTTTAGGCTCCTCCCCTCAGGCCGGCGTTACAGAGCGCTGTACGCCAAAACCACCCGACACAAGAACAGTTTCTTCCCCCGGGCTGTCGCTCTGATGAACTCTGAATAGTCACAGAGTATGAGTCCATTCACATGAACAATAAACTATAACTCTGCACAGCTGTATATACTCACTGTACAATAACCCCGGTTTGGTGTATATATATGATCCTTTATTATTTATTTGTATTTATTTTTATTTCCTTTTTTATTTCACTTATTTAAGCTCTGTACTGGAGAGAAAAGTTGCCGGAGTCAAATTCCTTGTTTGTGTCATACTTGGCCATTAAAGCTGATTCTGATTCTGATTCTAGTGGTAAAGGATTAATTTCACTGTGATAAAGGATGCTCTCTTTCCAACATCCACCTGCATCTTTACAGGTTTGTTGCTTTTCATATTTGGGAATTTTTTTTTTTGATCTCCATTGAGTAAAAAAGGACTTAAACTTGGGAAGTGATTCAGAACACCTCTTCTTATGTCCATATAACTTGCCATATTTGACAAAGATACTTGGTCATTTTGTGGATTTTCAAAGTAGCAGATACAATCTTTATTAGTTAATTGACTGGATAATCCATTTTTGAATAAGTTTGTTGTTCCATTTAAAGACATATTTAGCTAAGTTTCAGAAAAGGTCATGACGGATTGTTGCTGGAATAAGAACTAAGAACAATGAGTTTTAACTTGTTGGACCCTTAGGAATTGTACAAGGTTCTTGAATAATTTCTTTAACTAGAACTAGAAAGTTATATTCTGACAAAAGGTCTCCATAGGAACACATATCATCAAACACTTTTATACAGGACATACACTTACCTCTATTAAATCATTTAAAAAATAACATCTAACTGTAAGGAATATTCCAGTTATTTCATATGTTTGTATGGAGAGAAGCTAGCTTCCAGGCAGGGGAGTTTGTTGGTGAAATGTAGAGGGTTTAACTGATAGCTTGCTTAGATAAAGTTACAAAATAAAAGCAGATGAATTAAAATAAATGTTGAAAATTATAGCAATTGCTTCCAAAGTTATAAAATCATGATTTATTGTTTCCCAAATCTTAAAAGGCTATGATAATCTTTGTATAATTTTCTTTTTCATTTGAAGAAACCTCATTATTCTTGCAATAAAGTATAGAAATGATTTGTGTTTTATACTGTGTAAGTAAATAAGTGGTTTCAGTTGTGTGTGGGTTTTTTTACCCCTCGTTAAAAAAATTAAATCAACAAAGATCTAATCCTGGGAGAAGAAAATAATCACTGTTTTAGGGGTCAAGTCAACTTGATTTTTAAAAAGACAAATACTTAAATTAATACACTTTTTTTTTAATGGGTTGGCTTTTAAAATACTTTGAAATCATTTATTTCTAGTTTTTAGACACATTTATTTTTTTCCACACATATCAGCAACAATTTTTGATTGATTTTCTGTGAGGAAATTACATAATTCATGTCTAGTTTAAAAATCTGTCCTAATGTTTGCTACCAATCACCTGGTCTGAATAGACTGTTCATGAGAGTCAGTATGAGCTTTAGACTGGGCTGTGAGCAAATCCAATACACTTGAAAAATTTGTCGTTAGTGTGGTGCTACATTCTTTCATTACTGGGTTTATCAGAGCAACCAGCCATAAGGTGCAGGTTCATGCACCCTTGAGTACAAAGACTCAAGTTGTTCTACATTTAGAAAATCATTTAACTTCTTTAATTATTCTTTAAATTACAATTGCAAATAAAGGCGCTGCCCATGGTGGATATGCATGACCTGCAAAAGGAGCAACATTTTTAATGATTACTTTCTTCATACCAAACTAATCTCCCCTGGACAAAAAATGAATGAAAAAGGGAAGATTTTCTCTGCCTTTCTACTTAAATGGATAGTGCATCCGTCATCAGGCACACTGACTGTTCTGGACCAGATGTTGCAGAACTAACCAACAATTGGGTTGAAAATAGAAAAGGAGCAGGGGCAAGGAGGTTGGAATAAATTAATTGCTAATTTCTCAGTCTTTGATGGAATTAGGCTCACTCTTTTTCCCCCATGTGTTGTGAGAATGTCCATGCGTTAAACGTTTTTTCTTCTCTCACCAACCCCTCTTCCCTCTGTGCTCTCCTGATGGCTGAGGGCCACCCAGAGGAGAGTGAGTGATGCAAAACCAAGGGGTAATCCCTCTGTTTATCTCGGCTCTGAGCCTCGGCCCCAACCCCTGCCTCTATTATCATGAGGATTTAAGGCAAACTTTCATTTATTGCCTCCCTTCTCTATCCTGGCTCCTGAGCCCAGGATACCCCCTCCCCGAGCCTCTGTCCCAGTGTGAGCAGATTTGCATCGAGCAACAATGCATGTTGCCAAGGCAGTGGCCAGTCAGCAGTGGGACAAGGATGGCTCAGAAGAGCAGTTTACTCAGAAAGCACATGGATCTAGAAGAATGTGGCCTTCAGGGGTGAAGGAGTGGTCCTTGTTTGGTGTGGTCACAAGGCCCTGCTACGGCCTTCGGCTCAGAAAACAGCAGATGCATGGCATATTGGACATGGGTTTGCCCCTCATTTATAAATCCTTCTTCACTTTAATGAACCTGTGAAGTAAGCCCCTGATATAGGATCCACCTAATGCTTTGACCTATAGAGAGTACAGTGAGTATCATGTTGCAATTTTTCAAAAGAATTGTCTCAGAACAATAAAAAAAAGCTGCTTGATGTGAAACAGTATTCAAGATCCATGACATACAATATATTTACTCCAGCTGTGATACTCTTTTAATTGATGTGGGGTCATTCTGCTGCAGCAAAAGATATGTTGTTGTAATGTTTAGGCTGTGTAACATAACTAAACTGATGGTTTTTACAGTTATTGTGAAAAATATGACCGTCACAATCAAATCTCCTGAGGTTTACCTAATTAATTCCCTAATTTAATCCTTAAAATGACAGTGTGTAGTTTTTGAAGTACATCTTTGAAAATAGCCATTAAAATATTATGTAATAATAATTACGTAAAGCACATTAATTGCAAAATATTGACGACTTTAATAATCAGTTTTTACTACTTTTAGTTTTAATACTAAGGAGTGGGTCCTCTTTTCAGGGAAAAGCCATATTAGATGACGACTTTACTTCTACAAGAGCCCGGACGGACAAAGCGCACGGAACATGTCCGCTATTAAAACATTGATTTCCCCTCAAAATGCAAAAAAGTTTCACCATAAATATATTTTTACCTCTTCGCTAGTTCCAAGCGATGAAAGAGAGACCGATGTGCTCGTCATGTTGCTGCAAATAGATAATTCTGAGGGAATTGAGCGTTTGAAAATAGCACCTGGTGGACCTCCGTTGTTGAGTTTCTTACTCGAAGACACAGATACCGCATGCTTGTAATAATTTAGGTATGCACTGCCCCCTACTGGCCGAAAATTACACACTGTACCTTTAAAAAAACAATAAAAAACAACAATAATCTTAGATATGCAGTATTAAAGAATTTTACAGTGAATTAATCACAAATACTCTAATGTCCCAACAGTGTTGGAAGGCAGCTTTGAATGAAACAGATTTCGATCCCAGCCGGCTGGGTGGTTGTACGTTGTTGTTATTTTAAAAACGGTGCTACGGGACAAAGTAATTCTGTACAATATCTGTTTGTTTGTTTGTTCATATTTCCTGGTTCAAGAGCAAATCACATGTTAGCCCACAAGGGTGCCAGGTCTTCAAAAATAAACAGTGCGTCAAAGTTTGTAATCTGTTACCGACTGCAGTACTCCAATTTGATCATAGGATGTCAAAATTACATATTGCAACTTTTATGTTTTCTTGCACTGTATATAATGATTGTCATGGCTGTTAATTGTTTTGTCATTGGGAATTTTTCCTTTTTTCCATTGGAGATTGTAATTATTGAAGAATCAAGCACAATCTGATCTATTGCCACCTGAGCCCAGGTGAGTTGGGCTCCGGTGACAGTTTGTTAGCCAACCAGAGCATAGCCTGCGCCTACCATGTAAAAAAAATCCTTCACTTTGACCAGCTTTATATATTTTTGTGCTTTTCTTTTAGCATTACTCTATATTTTTATGTTAAAGTTTCGTTTTGTTTAAATCACCTTAACCATTTAACATATTTTTAATACCTCGTTACTATCTATCATTTCTGAGATGGGATTAAAAGGAGTGTAAAAGTTTATTGTTGTAAGTGAATTATTATATAACAGCAGATATATGTAGTAAATGATAAAAATATGGATCATTTTCATAGCAACAGTTTTAAAACCAAAAAATTCCAATCTGTCATATTTACCAGAAAGATGGGTATTCAAATGCAATCCAATCTGCTGAGAAATATTGGTGTCTTTCAGCAAAATCTATTGATAGCCCCACGTAAAAAGAACTACTGAGCTCATGTAAGCACAATAGAGTAAACAAATAAATAAATAAATAAATACAGATTTATATAACAGTTACACATTGTGATCTTAGCAGGCGATTACATCATTTTTTTATTTTCAATAGATCTTATCAAATGCAAAGCTATCTAAGCTATCTAAAAGTATGCTTCTAACAAGTTCAGAGTTTACATCAGCACCTCTTTTATTCTTTTCCGTTGTGTTGCAGAGGTCTGTTGTAGCCAGAGGCTGATAAACAAGGGCATCAATTGGTCTGAGAGTTTTTTTTTACTATTATGTCCCTATTAATGTAAAGAAACATTACCAAACTAATTTTTAAACTCACAACAGATATTGCCTCTTCAGCCAAATGTGCTGAATGAATAATCTGTTTTTGATTTAATGCTGAAGCTGAGTTTGTATAAATTAACGTCCTTTATGGACATTTACCATTTTTGTAGCATGTTTAAATAAAATGTGTTTATTAAAGACTCAACATTTAGAAGGCATACATCTAAAAATATATACATATATTTTTACATTTGACCATTTACTTCTACAAAGAGACATCTGATCTGCCCGCCAGCACAGTTTCATGGCTGTCATTTTTTTGGACGAGAGAGTGTCTGAGAGGTTTTCGTGTGGTTTTCAGGCTCAGTGTTTTGGGTTAATGTTGACAGAGCTGTGCGATTCAGGGAGCACCAGTGGCTCGCAGGGGTACAGAAATCTCCCTCAGCTCCAGGTAATTAAAGACCACCCAGCCCAACATTCAGAAGACTGGTTCTCATCACCAGCAGCTGCAGATGCTGCTCCCCTGTACAGCAGCATAGTCACAGAAGTTTGCAATATCTAGAGTAAATAATTTTCTTGATGTTTTTGTTCAGTTGGAACCCAGATTAATCTTGGAGGCTGAAGAGTATGGCAAGTCTGAGAAGGAACAAGACCAAAGTGGATATCTACAATCTTAAAATAACTTGAATCTCAAAAATGTCATGCTAGTTTAGCGTATTTTTATTTCTCGAAAGTTTTTACTGTTGTTATGTTTGATTTGGGCATCAACACCCTTCCTTATTATTTAAAAACCACATATGTGAAATTTATTCTGAATCTATCAGATGAAAGAAAAATTTCAGGAGAAAAACAAAACTTCTCAACATTCGGACTTCAGTTTGAAATCAACTATACTCAATCAGATTTACCTGAAATGAAGTCCAGCAGTCCTATGTTAATGACTTTTTTGACATTAACATCCTGTATCCAAAGACAGAGAAGTTACAAAAGATAAGAGCAATCTAATTGTAGAAAAGGTATCAGTCAGGATAATAGTTCAAAAACGTACCTCAGGTTTATTTATGTACTATGGCACGATGAAGAAAGTCATCAATAAGGGAAGGAAATTAGGGAAAAAAGTTACATTAGAAACAATTAACTTCTTGAAAAAAGATTGAGAAGAAGAAAACAGTAACAGCAACACTACCTGGCCTACATCTGACATCAGTCTGCTGTGTTCCTCCAATTATAGGTGGTCTAAAAAGTTGTTTTCTTTCTTCTGAAGAACACATCCAACCATAACTTAATTCTATTAAAACTTTGTGAAAGTACGCACCGTGGTCTGCTAAAGCAAAACTAAAGGTTTGGGGCCTAAATTCAATGTTTGAAAGAAAAAAAGGGCAAAAAAATAAATAATGCATATCACTAAAAGAAAACCATCCTTAAAATGAAAAATGGTGGTAGTATTGAGTTCAGGATTTTACTCGCAGAGTTCTGTAAAGCTTTATTATTCCTTTAAAAGGTAGTTTTATTTTTCTCACATTAAATTATTTTTGTTTTATGAATGTGGAGTAAATTACGAGTGATCGCAAATATAAATCATGTCTGACCCAAAATCTTCAGATGTTTAAAAGAAAGCTGAAGATATAGCTGGATTTTTTTGTCTTAGCATCATAGTCTGTCAGATGAAGCGTTGGAGCTTCATCTGACAGGTGTTTCAGAAACATACAAAAGTTGGAGAAACCAGGCTTTGAGGACCAGAGTTTGACATCCCTGTTTCCTTCAGTATTGATTCAAACTAAATGAAACTGCAAAGACAGGTATCGCTTGCTGGTAACACATGAATCCGTTCCAAATTATTATAATTTTTTTTACTTCTGTCTTGTCCCTTTGTGTTTTATCTGTTTTAATCCATATTATTTTGCATAAATCTGTTCTTTATTGATGGATTAATTGATTGGGTTTTATCTGTTTTTAATCTATATTCTTTTATACAAATATAAATTTGTTCTTTACACCTTCTTTTTTTATTTTTATGTTTTAGTTGTTTTTAAATTTCATCCTCCCACATTAATTTTATTTTTAATGCTTCAGTTACTAAATGAATTTCTTTTAGTAATGATCTGTTTTAATTTTCTTATTTTTATCATGTATTTGGTTTCTCTACCACTGAATTATGTAAAGCACCTTGAATTGCCTTTGTGTCAAAAGTGTGCAATATAAATAAAATTGCCTTGCCTTGCCTTTAAAAAAGCAAGATAAGTTAACAGATTTAAATTGAAAGTTACAGTTGTAATTCCAGTATGTTTTTCCAACTTTCATCATTGAATAAATATGCATTTATTCAAATGATCAATTTTTGAAAACAGGACAATATTTAAGATTTTCCATAAGTTAGTAATAATATGGTAAATGGCCAGTCCTGTACTTGTATAGGCAAAGCAAGTCAGGGCAATATAGTAGTATGGTGCTTTTAATTAGCCTCTAGAGACCCCAAAATGCTTTATACACATTCAGTCGTTCACCCATGGCAAGCTACCCTGGAATATTATCACTGTTGCAAATACTGGACACTAGCACCAGCAGGCCCTTTGCGCACCACCAGTAGGCAACGGGTGAAGTGCTTTTCCCAAGGACACAACGACTTAGACATTTGGAGCTGGGGCTTGAACCTGCAACCTGCAAATGAAAGTGAAATCGAGCACATCTGAGATGTCAAATCAAGGCTCAAACAGCAGTGTCCTGCTCTGATTCAAAAATCAAGCAGTTATGTGTTGAAAATAACTGATAATGCTCCTTGATATACATTTTTGTTCTACTAGCACACATTTTGTGAGATAAGTGACCATACATAATCAAACTTGAATCAGTTCATCACATGGATTTTAAAGTGACCTGGATGACATAATGATTCACTTTAAAAAACAAGCTTTACATCTCAGACAGACTTTCCTGCTCCTCCTGCTGCATCTTTAAATATCTCACTCGAGAGTTTTTTCTTATGGAAAAGATGTAGGTTTGTTGTATTTGAGAAGGCTGGGCCTGCTGATATCACACACAACAGATATCGTCCTAATATCTGTTGACAGTCAGCTCTGCTCTGCATAATTGGCTCCACCTCCCCCATTAGCAATGGCTCTGTTTGGCTCCCCAGGGCATGTGTTAGAACAAATTTGAGGAGTGTCATATTGCACGCATTTCAACAGGGCCAACAGGGTTAGACTCACATTAGTGTAATGAATCAATCTGCCTGGCTAATGGCTGTACCAACTCCATCATGACAAGGAGGCGTTTGAGCCAATGGAACCCAGCAGTGTTGGACTATTGCAGCTTGTTGTCACAATCTTTTGAGTTAGTTGTACAATGTGAACTTTTTGAAATAGCCAGCAATTACATTTACACAAATCTGAACCATTTCTGTATTTCATCCAGCTCTGAGAAGCAACAATTAAAACACACAAAAAATGAAAAGATGACATTGGTTCTCACAATAAAAGCATTTCTTAAATTAATTATTAACAACCACTTTGAACAAAATTAAAAGAAACTGATCTAGTGAAGATACAATAAACACAAATGTTGAGAAATAACAACAAAATATCTAGATCAAATTAATCATGTGCTTAGGTAAACTATCTTTTTTTCTTTTTTCGACAGCTTCTTCCATGTTTCTGCCATGTGGATGTTTTAAAATCTAGAGGCATTAAAGACAAAAGGAAATAACAACTGAGACCTGTTTGCTTTTAGCATGTGAATGCACCCAGATTACTAGGAGAGATTCAGCTGGTGTTAATTACCTGACATCTGAATTGGCTCTGTAACAGGCAGCTGATAAACAGCTGATAACCCCCTGTCGATCCATCAGACCTTAAAAAAGCAAATGCCTAATTAATCAGCTTTAGAACCGCTTAGCTTTAAAAGCCTGTTTGAACTGAATTGATTCAAATTGGGTTTTTTTTCTGTAACTTACAACCTACTTATTTTAGGATGTTTTGAAAGTAAACGTATCTAAAAGAAAAAATCAAAATTATTATAAAAATAGGATTGTAGAATTACCTGCGATGTTAAGGTTCGTATAATAAAATTGTATGCAGGATTGAAGGTATTTTTTAAGGCCTCTGGATGTTCTTAATGAAAGATAAAACATTAGGATACCAGTCAAAACTGAAACTGCATTGCAACCTGTCATTGGGTGGATGACCCATGCGGACAGATGAGTAGCCTGTATGTTTGTAGAACAATGTTTGCACCATTTTTTCATTTTATACATCTGCCTGGTTTACAAAATCGTGCTGCTCAGCTTTTTGTTCTTTATTTTGAAGGTATGATTTTGATGCCCTGTAATGGACTGGCAACCTGTCCAGGGTGTACCCCGCCTCTCGCCCGTTGCCGGCTGGAGATAGGCACCAGCCCCCCCGCGACCCCTGGAGGACTAAGCGGTTCAGAAAATGGATGGATGGATGATTTTTTTTTTGCTTTGAAAACATTGGTAGTTATTTTTCTGCAGATTTATTGATGTTTGTCTTTCAGCCATTAGTCACCAACAACACCAACAAAGGGTGCTCACTAACAAGAAAATGTGTTAGCCCTCGCACAACCAATGCCCTGTAGGAAACCATAAGCATCCAACTTGCCTTCCCTCTGCTTTCAACAGTACAGCAGTGCCCCCAACAACGCAGCGTCTAAGATTGGCCCCCATGCCAGGCCACCAGACTCAGGATGCAGGCCACAGATCAACAACCCAGGGACCCAAAGAGTAACACTAACATACTGCACCCACGCACAGGTTGCAACTACACTGGACTTGGCCCCAACCCACCCAGGCTACGGGCCCTAATGCCCCTTGTCCACCAGGATTGGCTTGGCCCAGGCCATGTCCAGTCGGCCCGAACCAGAAAGGTCTGTTTGTGTTTCTATTGCCACTCTGTCTCCCTTTGCTTGCCGGCCTTTCACCGCAGATCCCATCCATTTATGCAAAGTATTCCCAGTGTTTACAGTCTGCCCAACTCTAGCGGTTGTGGTCCTTCAATGCCCGATATTTGCACTTAGAGTTTTATACTTTCCCCAGCAATGTTTTGAACTCGCTGGAACCCATGCATCACCATTCTCTGTAACATCACTAAAAACAAACACTGACAGGCTAACAGTGACTAACTCTACTTGGTAGGTGTGAGAATGACACCACTTTACCCAACCTGTCAGCCCACAGGTGGGTGTGTTGGATCACCCGGTTCAGACCAAGCTAGAGATGCAGACAATGGTAATGGAAACTTGATAGATACGACTGGACTCCACCGCATGGCAACACTTTGCATGTAGATACTGCAAAACCACCACCCACCCACCTAAAATAAGAAGTTAAAAGTTAAAGCATAAAGGAAAAAAAATAGAATAAAAAAAGAGTTTAGATTTATTTTGGTTCTGATCCCCTTAGGGAGCAAAGAACTTTATTGAAGAATGAGGGATCGAACCCCAAATCTTAGTGAATTCCTGCTGGGGAACATTCATTAGAGTCACATAACTGCAGTTGCTCACAGAGGACAATATGAAAATGATCCTCAGTTACTGAAGTTTGTAAGAAACACCCTTCGGATGGCTATCAAAAGATAGCAGGTAAAGACTCTGTACAAAACCTCCAATAGGTGTCTCTGTTTCAAATGCAAAAAAACTGCAAAAACACAGAAAAAAGTATCAAATAACAAAAAGACTCAATGACCAATATGCATTTTTCTAAATAGAGATTATTGTTCATCCCCCTTGATGCTTATCAGGTGATTAGCAAACTTACCAGAGTAAAACATAGAGCATCAGAGTTCCTGTTTAGCAAGATAAAGAGGTTGTGAAAAAGTTTTTCTTATATTTTTAGGTTTTTCTTTAAGTAAAACTATATGCAAACATAAAGATCTTTTTAATTAGATTATTACATGTTTAACTACAAAGTTTCCACTTAATGTTTCAGAATTTAAGACTAATTAAGGAATATAAATGGTAAATAACTTATCTATTTTGTTTTATTCTACAAATCCCGTCATTTACAGCCTGTAACCTAAACTGAGCTTTGTATTTTGGTGAAGTATCATGTTATTTGGATTTTAGCAACAAAGGGAACATTTCCTACTCAAATCTACAGCTAAAAAATAGTTAGTTTTTTTCCAAAGAAATTGGAGTAAAGTCAGTTGCATATTTAAGACAAATGGACAGTAGGATGTATAACCAACATGTCTAATGAACTTTTATAAAGTAAATTCTCTGACACTTATCTAACCTAAATAATAGATTATCTTTTTTCTAATTTATACCAATATTGATAACAAAAGCTCAATAAAGGGAGTCAAGACATCTGGGGAAAAAATGGATGAGATTAGGCTTTTGAAATTTCTTCTGTCATACAAAATCAGACCCAAAAAAACAGAGAGCCTAGGCGTCTCTTCTAAATATCCATATCCTTTTATTGAATCCCACATGGCAGCTGACCGCCGGGCCAACAAAACCACCTGCACATTGAGCCTCCTTACTCCGCCCCACCACAGCCTTTCCAGAAGCCACCCCCATTATGCCCCCTCCCTCCCCAGTCGATCCCTGCCCCCATACCTCCGAATCAAAACTGAACCAAGGTTTTTTTTTTTTTTTATCTCCAGATTCTCAGACAATGCCTGCAGGATCCCGTAGTCTAATCTCCCCGAATCCCTCCCGTCGTCTTTATCCCACTGTTAAAGAATGTTTGAAAGGGCAACACCAAAAACAAAAAAAGAAGAAAAAAACACAGAACTGGCTTTGGGGGGTTGATGGTAACATCTGGGATAGTATTTTCGGTCTTAGAATTAGGGTTTTGGGAGCACAAAAATACAAAAAAAAAAGGCAATAAACAGCGCTGGAAAATTGTTGCATTTATATTTAATGTTATGAACAAAACATTGTATTTCAATTTTTTTAATCAACTTACAAGAGAATTCATTTTTTTAATAATTCCAAACATCAGGACGGCAATTTTTTCATTTTATTAGTTATCATTATCATTCTTTAACTTAATTTTGTCTCACAACAGGTCAATAAAAAAACACCTTTTTTGTATACTAAGGTGTATTTTTGAGTTTTTCTAGATTTTGCGTTGATTTACTCATTCTGAGAAAAATTTAAATCAAATTAAAACAAGGATAAGTTGTTTCTGAAACTATTCCTGCCTAGGTCATTTAGAGCTAAAAAAAAACTGACACAAAATTAATCTTTTAAATCCTGAACAAAAACAAAAATAGGCTTTAAAGAGTCACGCTTCATGGAATAGCAAAGTTTTTGGGATCACAGTGGGCCACTTGAGTGTCACGTAGGACCTCTCAGAGGTTGGATGGGAATTATTGTTAAAACACTTTATTCTTTCCATTCCTATGTAAGATTATACTATTTATCCCATCAAAGTTGAGTAAAAACGCCATTCTTGCGTCTTTAAGCTCTTGCATAGAAGGTCAATAAGACTCTGCCTCTGCTTACAAGGCTGGGCTGGGTGTAATCTTGCTGAAGTTACATTAATTAAATGGTAAGCTTCTTTAGCAACGTGCTCTTAAAAGAACTTGGCCGATAATATACTTAAAGAGTTCGCAGGCTGTTTGTTTCAAAGCCGCGGATGTTCAGCCATGCAGCTCACGTACGGCAGCTTAAAACCTTCAGCTTGAACCACGGTGAGTGAGTGGAGGCTGGCACAAGAGATGAAATTCAACTTATCAAAGGAAAACATATTTGTCCAAGTGTGCTTGATTTACACACTAAGAATCCCAATTAGGCCTTAACAAATAAAACAAACAAAAAAAAACGTAGTAAACTCTTGCATTTTCAAATCGATTTTAGAGAGCTGAGCTTTTGGCTGCAGTAAACTTTGTTTTTCAAGAGTATTGAGAGTCCTGTCAGAGGACTGGTGTCCGCTGTTGGTTCTTACATGAATGGGGCCTTAGGCAAGTTCCTATTTCTACAATCCCCAAACTAACACAATTACAGAGACTCATCTGAGACTGAGGTGGAACAAAATGCAGTGTGGTTTGGAACAAAGCACACTTCCTTGTCATCATATTATCTGCATTAAAGCGTTGATTCCAAATATGTGAAGAACACATGCATAAAAGCAACAGAACACCAGGTTAGGGAGCAGTGGCGGATCTAGAAAATTTTTATGGGATGGCAGGTGAGGGCCAAAGCTTTTTCTGGGATGGCACAATCTGTCAGAATTATGGCTGGACAATATCTCAAGTTTTATATAATCATAAGATCTTATGATAGGATCACCAGATATCATTTATATAAATTTAAATATACCAGTACACCTTAAGATTTGGTTAAAAAAAGCTGTTGTTTGGAACAGTTGTTTTTTTCATCCAACTTGATGAAAAAAACAACAACCTGAAAAGAAAAGAAAATTAACCACAGAGCATTTTGCTCTGCAGGTTTGTCTTTGGAAGAAAATGCTTCTGTATTACAACTGTCATATCTTATCCAGAAATAGCGAAAACAATGCAGATTGTTGTCACACAATAAGCACTACTGAAATTTGTTAGAAATCCCTGCAGCCTATTTGCAGTTTCTTTGCCAAGTTTCACAGATTTAAAAATAAAGTCCAAAAAGATCAAATACAAACAAAGCAATAGATTAAGAATGAACACATTTGACAAAAAAGTTATAGTAGCAGTTTTATTTTTGTCCATCCAAACAGATTTTGGTTGTTTTTCAGTTTTGTTGTATAGAATATAATAAAGTCACATTAGATATAAAGTTCAGAAATTAAGTATTATGGTCGTCTCAATTCCCCAAATACTTTAAATTCCCTTCCACTTCATCTTACGCAAAAATCGGTATTTTCTAATATAAAGCAAACATGATAGGTGGGATAAATGAATCTAAATATTTTTAAACATTCAAGCAATATCTCCTAAAATGTATACCCTGGAGCAGAGCAGAAATATCTCATATTCTCTCACAGTGGGGATATTCTGTAAAAGTTTACCAAAATGGCCAATTTATCCTAAACGATTCTGATTAAGATGTTACTCAGTATGTAGTAATATTACCGTATTACCATGTGGACCAACTGGACTGGATGTTCTTGGTGATGCCTCAAACTCTCACCTTTCACTGGATGAACCTGAATGATGTTCTGTATTTCTCTCCCTCCCTCCTCTATCCCCTCACTGGTGTGCGGTTCCATCAATTCCTTCTTTTCCTGATCATGACATCTTTGCCCTCCATCACTTTTATGTCGCTGCTCTCTGTCTTCCTCCACATCGTCTTCTCCTTCCAGCTTACTCATGGGGTTACTCTGTTTCTCTCACCTTAGTCTTTGGTGAGGAAATAACTAACGATTCTACCTATCCTCTTTATTTCTGTAGAATTCAAAGTAATTTTACAATGTTTTCTGGTCAAACATAAAGATTTCAACTTCTTTGGTAGATCCGCATGTGTTAAGGAGCAACAGGTTTTACAAAACGGGAATACATTTTTTTTAACAGCTGCTTTGGGCTCTCCTTTCTAATGCTACCTTGGGCAGATGTCCAAATGGCTCGCACAACAATCCCCACTGCTGGGGCCTTAATAATACAAAGGTTTTGTGGTGGGACTGAGCTTCATGTAAATTGTTGTCTGTCTTTCGTTTTATAATTATCAGTGGGTGAAATCTCAGATTTTGCTCCTGAATGTGCCTCTTCTGTGAACAGCAGAGCAACACAGAAATGGAGCACAATTTAATTCACTTTGTTTCCAATTTTTACTTTTTATTTTATTAATTGTATTGATATTTATACATTTTTGTTAATTTTATTGATTTATTAATTCCCTTTATTAACAACATCTATGAGGAAGATAAGCCTCTGAGAGACAGTTTTCACTATAGAAAACCAAAGAACACAGAACACGTATTTCCTCTAAATGAGGAATAAAATCAGCAGAGAGAGTAATAAAAAAGTAGCTTATTTATATACAGTCAAATGCATGAACCCATCAGACATTTCTTACATGCTCCATGCTTTTTTCTTCTTAAATTTATTTTATTTTTTTGCTTGACTGAAGAATTCTGTTTATCTAAAACAGAGTTGCTTAGACACCAGAACCCCTGCCTGGAACTTCGGCCCCCACGTCAATAAAATATCGGCCCTCACAAATCAATTTTACACTCGACTGCAACCCTGTGCCCTCCCGCCCACAACGCCTCCCACCCAATTAAGCACCACATTAGCATATATATATGATATCAGTGGTAAACATCACTTGGCTGGTAATTCACAAACGCTACTGGATAATAGGAAGGTTGAACACCTATTAACCCCAGGCCGGCAGCACAGAGGAGAGCCAGGATATTCCCCAGCCTGATCCCCGTAGAGAGATGATGGAGACAACCAAAGGCTTTGACGAATATGGAGTGAATTTCAAGCGATGTAAGGGAACAAATTTTAAGTACCTCAAAAAATATATATTACAGGAATTAAATGCAAAGGTTAAAATAGAGGGTACCAAGGATTCAGCTTTATAGCATGTTCTTTATAAAGAAAGTTCACAGCACACCTAATTTGCAGAAGTATTTTTCAGATTTTTCCTAACACTTTTACAGGGACAAAACAAGTTCTGTGTTTTGATGAGTCTTATTTGAAGTTCTGTGAAACAGATAAACTGTGGCCTTATCAAGGGTTGGGGGTGCAGAAGGAACAACAACTACCTCTGTGAATTTTCGTTGGCCATCCATAGACCCCCCAAAATCAGTCAGAGCTGTGTGGAGGTAGTCTTTGTTGTCAGTAATGAAACATGAAAAGGAAAGAGCGAGAAGAGGGGTGGACATGCAACAACGGTCTTAAGGTCAGGAATAAAATCCTGGACCAATGAATCGAGGAATAACAGAATCCATATATGGGATCCTAACTCAACCCTTATGTCACAGCACATCCCCAGAAAGTCTTAATGTATGGTCTTTCTTTCTTTAGATACCAATTTAAGATAGGCAATTATGTTTTATTGTGCTGCAGTATTTATTTTTAGTTTATCTACACCTCATATAGACTTGTTAAACACATATGTATGTTTTCAGCCTTTATTTTACATAATTATGATGATTGTATGCTTACATATAATGAAAACACAACATTTAAGATCATGAAATTTTAATAGACTTTTTTTTAATATAAAGGCTTAATGAAGAATACCACCTGCTTAAAAGTTATTTTACGAAGTTTATTTTAATACGACAAACAAGCCTTATCAGAATGTTGCTCTAATTTATTGAACATGACCATACACACTTGCAGGTTGATAAATGGGAATATTTTCTTTTAATTTATTTAAGAAATTTAATTTATTTAAGCAATTTAAAGCTATTTATATTAAACAGATTCATTCAAAACAGAGAGTTATGTCTTTCAGTTGTTTAGTTATGTTTATTCTAAAGATTCTGGCTTGAAGACAAAAAATTGCTCAAAATGTTTATTCTTAAAAAATCTGAATATTACTTATGATCAATAAAAAATGGGTTTCAGATATGGATCTAATGAAATCATGTCCATTTAATGTATTTTTTTGTCATTGGCAGTGTGGGCAGGCTGTGCTAAAAAGTTGTGCTGGAAGATTGAATTAACATCTACATTAAGATCTTCATAAAGATGAACACAGGGAAGCTGTAGAAAATGTTCCCCACCAGCAGATAATCCCACTGCCCCTTATCCATGTAGCTGATTCTCTTTTTTTCTACCGCTTATTGGTAGAAAAATAACTCAACTTTCCATTAATGTTTGGAAACAGCACCTTGTAGACAGCCAAATCTTTTAGCAACGACTTTTTGTGGTGACTGTCTGCTGGACAACTGTCAAATCAGCAGTTTTGTGCTATTAGTTCAGATTTCTATAATTATGCTTTATTTTGTATTATGAGGAACTGATTTGAAAATCAGATTTGTTTAAAAAAAAGGAAGTATTTCAATATTTTCAAAATAATAACTCTCATCCATGCAGGCTGAATATCTTCAAATTCCCCTACATGGTTTAACTAAAGCCATGTGACTCTGGAGACTTAAAACAAACTGTTTTTGTTTAAGTGGCCTTTGACATTGAAGCATTTATGTCATGGTTTTATCTTATGCAGAAATGAGCGGCAGCCACTGATGGTGTATATTATGGTTTGGGATTAAAGATTAAAGCCCAGCAAAGCCTGTGAGCAGGGCTAATCCTGCTCTTCAGATCTGTTTAGCAGCAGGCTCTGAAGGCGCTGATCCACGATCAGTTTATAGGGTTCATAGTCAGGGGGTGAAAACATAACCTGCCGCAGACCACAAGTATGTACAGTTCAGCCACAACGTATGTACTTTTTACACAATTTGTCTAAATCGATTTTCAGTCCAGTTTGATTTAAAAAAGACCATAATGTTAAGGTGAAAACATGTTTTCAAACATTTTAAAAATTGTATGAAATATGTAAACATTTAAACCTTATTGAGCATAAGCATCCATATCCTTTGTTATATCTCTCATAATTGAGCTCAGGTGCTTGTGATTTTTGATCATTTTTGAGATTTTTTTATACAACTTGATTTCTTTCGACCTGAGGTAATTGAAGTTAATTAAGCATTATTTACAATCAGACACAATTGTGGCAGTTTTGCTACAAGATTATGTGTCGCTTGTATATTTATACATAAAATTGCTTTCATTAAACCAATAAGTTTGTTTCTGAAATGAAACTGTATCACTAAACGATAATCAAATAATTCAACCTCAAGATTACAGCATTTGAACAGTTTTTACTGTATGATGACAGAGCAGCTTTTCCTCTTAATTTCCTCTTAAATATTTTAATTACTAAGTAACAGCATTCACAATGATGAATGTTTCTTTCCTGGTCAAACTATGGTATTTACATTTATCTAAGAATTATTAGAGTTTTTTTAACAATTATTTGTCACATCTGCAAAATCTCCGATTGCATTCACCCAACAACATCTCGGTTAATTTGCGGTGCGGTGAATTCAAATTTTAAGCACACAGTTTATTGACTAATTCAGTACCATATACTTTTAAATTTGAGTTATAGTTAGGTAATATATGCCACATTGCCTTATAAACCAGTTAAGTGTCAAGTCTAAATGTCTGTTGTTTCCAGGAAATCAAGCCAACAGTCTGGTTAAATGTTTTTCAAAAAGATGATTTTTTCTTTTAGTTCTTCCTCAGGTTCAACACACATGAATAAAATCCTGATCCATTTGCTGGCCTCTGCAGAACTTTTTATGTGATGACGAGGTAGCTGGGCCATTTGAATCAGCTATGTTGGAGCTGAGAGGCAAAGGTTTGGAGCTGGACATCCTTGACACACAGTATTTTTGAGCATCTAGAATCTAGATGGACCTTTTTGGTCCCTCAGTTAGGATGTAAACATGAAAACAACTGTCTAAAATCCTTTCCCTGCTTGACTCCTCAGCTTCACTGCTGAGGGCTGCTGAGCTCAAGCAGAGAAAGCCAAAAACAATTCAGCCTATATTTATGGTGGCTAACAATGCCAGCAGAGAAAACTAATTAGGTACATCTCACTCATTTTCATGTTAATATCTTGTTTGTTGCAATTCTTGAAGGAGACAAAAGCCAGAGATGCTAATGAGGAGCTTATAATAACAGGGACCTGGTGGGAGTCCATTGACAGCTGTAGTTATCCCCTCTCTCTCACTTGGGAACAAAACCTTTCTCTGGCTAATGTGGGAGTTTTGAGGAACAACAGGTTACAACTAATAACAATGAGGACTATCAGAAATACAAACAGAGAGATTTCTAAAGTTCTGTGTAACTGATAACATTTATCCACCAAACCCTAATTGAGCCAATTTCCTAATTTGGTTTATAAATTTGCCCAGTGCTGTATTATCTGGAGCTTCAAACTGCTTTCAAATGTGACTCTGAATGTAATAAAGCTGTATTTCAAATTTAATTATGCATATGAGCTGACAGAATGCAAAACTTTGATAATAATTAATGCAACCTAACTGTATTTTGAAAATGTGATGTGTTTCCTCTATCAGAACTTCAGGGTAATTTTACCAGTCTTCACTTCATCGGGCTGGGCTGGCAGGGCTGTATTTGGGTACCGAGGACGTGAATGGGGGTATGTACTCAGAAATGACACAATGGAGTCAGATCAAACAGAAACACAGCCACAAGCCCTGCTTCTTCCTTGTTGATCTCTTGTTATTTTTGCTGCTTTAGAGTTTTTAGCTAATCAGCTATGTTACTCACTGCTGAAAGAGTATATTTGCGGTTGTCTTTACCTGATTCCTTAAGAGAGCCGATTGCATATGGAGACACGGCGGCTGAGAGGAGCGAGCGAGGAGATTAGCCAGTCAGAAAAATATTTGGTTAAATTACTCTGACGGTTTATGTTATTATAAACTGCTTCACCCATGACTATTCTTGTTTTACACAGTTAGTTATTTGGCAATTTCTGCTCATTTCCCTCTGAATTTCAACATGTCAGAGCGGCTTAACCAATGGCCGCTGGCTGCTCTGCTTTGTGAAAGCATACCACGGAGGCCGCCATTGCTCCTCCATTGCTGTAGTACCTCCATTTGGCCGCTAGGCCCCCATTGAAAAGCATTGGACTTTAGACACGTTAAAAACTACTTTAATGCCTGGCGCCCATTTTTTTAAAAACTTTCTATGGCTACATATTCTTCCTGAGATAACGCTGGGCTCATAAAAAACCTGGGCACCAGGCTAGTTTTCGTAAGATAATTTTTTGAATCGTGCATAATTAATGAGGGGGACGAGCCAAGTTTAGCATCAGAGCTAAAGACGCAGGAGCAGAATGGGCGTGATTACGACCGAGATACACGCCCATACATGCCCCGCGAGGGCAGAGTCTACAGTGAAGATCCCGCCCCATGCCCTTTTTAGGAACATGCTTCGTCAGAGCTGGGGAGGAGGAGGAGTCTGTGAATCCGCCATGAATTCCCCCATGAAAGTGTGTCCTTCTGGTAAACGGGGAGGAGTGAGGAGGCGCTTTCTATTCTTTTTTACAGTCTATGGGCTTAACCACAGCTCCAGCCCCCGGACTCTTCTGGGCCATTTCCTAGTACATACCTTAAGACTGGTACTCTGTTGCTTCCTGAAATGGCCCTATCGGCCCAGCCTGGTGAAGTGGAGACAAGCTCAAACTGGGAAGTTTGGATTTCTTTGTTTCAGTAGCAAACCTTTCATCAAACATAAATTACATTTGGGGATCCCCAAGGCTCAATCCTGGGCCCTCTACTATTTAATATCTACATGCTCCCACTAGCCCAGATTGTAACAACCAATAAGATTAATTACCATAACTATGCAGATTTTACTCAGTTTTAGATTACAATGTCACCAGGTGACAATGTACTGATCCAAGCAGTAAGTAAATGCATTGAGCAAATCAATAGCTTGATGTCTCATGTCTTTCTCCAGATGAACAAAAACAAAACTGAAGTAGTTATCTTTGGACCTAAAGAAGAATGTTCAAGAGTGAGCACACAGCTTCAGTTAATATACCTAGAAACTATATTGATCAGGCCTGTAATCTACGTGTATTGATGGACTCAGATTTAAACCTCCAGTGTCACATAAATGCAATAACAAGGTCAGCTTAAAAAGTCAATCAAACATCTGATCCAGAAAGCTGCTGCTCGCATGCTTACTAGAACCACGAAAGTAGAGCACATCACCCCAGTTCTAGAGTTCTTACACTGACTCACCGTAGCTCAGAAAATAGACTTTAAAATACTCCTACTAGTTTATAAATCACTAAATGGTTTAACACCAAAGTATGTTGAAGACCTGTTGTCACTAAACCAACTCAGCAGACCACTCAGGTCCTCCAACTCTAGTTTAATCAACATCTCTAGAATTACATCCAAATATGGAGAAGCAGCTTTCATTTTTTCCTTGATTATTGTTTTGACAGTTATGCTTTTGGGAGCTTTCCCATCTATTCCACGCTAGGGTCCTCTACTGTAGGCCTGGGAGCTTGAGGTTCCTCCTCAGTATCTTTGCTGTTCAAAGTACTGCACTTTTCTGGACTGAGATGTCTGAGGTTCTTCCAGTAATCTTCTGGAGCCATTCCTCAAGTTTGGGAGGTCACCGCCCCAAGTGCTCCTATTACCACGGGTACTACTGTCATCTTCACCCTCCAAGCCTTCTCTAGCCTCTCTCTGAGCCCTTGGTATTTCTCAAGTTTCTCATGTTCCTTCTTGTTGATGTTACCATTGCTTGGTATTGCCACATCCACTACAACGGCTTTCCTCTGCTCTTTATCAACCAGTAAAATGTCTGGTTCGCCATTATCATCCTGTCTGTCTGGATCTGGAAGTCCCACAATATCTTCACTTGGTCGTTCTCCACCACCTTTGGAGGTTTTCCCACTTTGACCTTTGGGTTTTCCAGCCCAAACTCCACACAGATGTTTCTGTATACTATGCCAGCCACTTGGTTATGAATTTTCGTGTATGTATATTCATCTACTGTTATGTGCTTGATTGTCTCAGATGACTCTTTGCACAGCCTACACCTTGGGTATTTTCTGGTGTTGTAGATCTAAGCCTCTAGTGCCCAGAGCCTGCTCCTGTGCTGCCAGGGTGAGTGCCTCTGTATTGTCCTGTAGGCCAGCCCTCTCTAGCCAAAGGTTGGATTTCTTTAGATCAACCACTTCATTTATGTTCTGGTGGTTCATCCCATGTAGTGGTTTGTCCTCCCATGATGGTTCCTCCTCCACCACCCCCTTATTTCACCATTGTTTTAGGCACTCACTGAGTGCATCATCTGTGGAAGCCTTGTCCTTGATGTACTCATGGAGCTTTGATATTTCATCCTGGGTAGTGGCTCTCACACTAATCAGTCCTCGCCCCCCCTTCCTTAGCGGCTTGTGTAAAGTCTCAGGATGCTGGATTTGGGATGGATTGGATTGGATTGAGATATGAAGAACTTTTGCAGGGCAAATTATGGAAAATAATGTAAATTCAGAATGAGTAAGGGGTAGACACTGTAAAAAAAGGACCAAATAGTATAATGCATAATAAAAGATGCTTGTTAAAGCATTAGTTTAAGGGTGTGCACACTTATGCTCCAGCATTTCTATAGATTTATTAATTGATTTATCTCTCAAATAGATTTGCTTATTTGTCTGTTGAATTGTGACGTTAGAAGTGAAAAAGTTTACTCAGCACTGCCCTAGTTTTTTATATAACATAAACCTGGAATTTAAAAAAACTATATGAACAGTGTATTAACTTCACATTGCATATTTTAACATAACACCTTCTCATACTGATAAATTTTTCCAGCTTAATAATGTCAAATAATTTATTTTTAGATATTATGAGTTTGCCGGAGGAGGTTTGCTTGTTCCTTTGGCAGGGAGGTCTGAGCTTTGTTAGCAAAAGCTAAGACTGACAGGCAAAGAAGGTACTAATCCATAGTTGGTGCAAACCGGCACACAGCCTTCCTAACACACAGTGACTGCATACACAGACTGAGCTGCATTACACACACGCACACACACACACTCACTCACACAAACAGCTTATCGCTGTGCTGCAGACAGCCGCCACAGATCAGTCAACAAGCTGCGCGATCAATGCATCTGATAAGGAATTAAGATGGAATATAAACTGTTACATGGGGAAAGCTGTACATGGTCTAATTATGATGCCACGTGTGTGTGGGAGGATGATATGATAAGAGTTGAATGTTAAGAGGTTGCAGGAGGGCCAAGGGTTGGGTGTGTGGGATTTGGTGAAAAAAAAAAAAACAGAGCTTACACACTGTTGGCCTAAAATTCCAGTAGATAGTTTGGATATCTTTAGGTTCTTTCAAAAATAATTTTAAGAGGAACAATGTACAGAACTACAAAATGTTCCATGGGTATGTTTACCTTTTTTTTTTTACGTGTCCTGTCTGGCAGTGTAACACTCAAAATTGATATATAAGTACCAAGTAGAAGCACACAGATTTACTTTCCCAAGTGGAGCATTATTACTTTTGCTATAATACTCCACTTGATACATATACATATGCATTAAACCTTATTAGAAATTGACAAGCTTCCTGATTTATGGAAATGGAAAATAAAGGTGAAAAAAGAAAGCAGATGAAAAAAGGCAGGACAAAACATTAAAAATGAATTGAAGAGAGGAAGGGAAATAAAGAAAATACAAGAAAAAAACCTAGTCTGATTCTACATCTGCAGGATGGCAGAGATAATTTTCAAGACACACAGCATTGATCCATGTTAGTAATAAAAAAATGATTAGTTTCACTGTGACAGAGGATCTCAGGTCATACCTCCTGGAAAAAAGCACTGTTCATTTGACAAAGATAATTAATCATGACAAAAGGACCATTTCACCTCAAGTGAAAATATTTGTTACTCCTGTTTTGATATTTTTAACATCCTACATCTTTGTTTTTGTTTTAGGGAATTAAATAATGTTTTTAGACATAATTCCATTTTAGAGACTCAATTCTGTGAGTAACTACAGTTTTAAATGGCTTTAACCACATATAGGCTACAAACTTTAGTTGATCTAAAATGTGTCATGATTAAAATTTAAATAGATAGTAGATTTCCTTTCATTTAATTTTAAAAGCCTAATCATCTGAGTGTTGCTAATCTTTGTTGTTTTTGCACAAAATAGTTGTGAACCATTGAAGTAGAGGACAAACAGGGCACTGAGCTTTTGCCTGATGGTCCACCTGACTGACAAGAGCAAACATGTCTGATTGATTAAGCTCCAGCTTGGTAAGAAAAACCTTTTTGATCCATCGTTAAACAATTCGGCTATAGTAACTAGCAGGGCCGCATGAAACAGCCCAATGTCCAGCCCCCCATCAGAAACATGTGCTTTAACTTTATACAGATTCCAACACACCCAGAGTGAGAGCTGGGTTTCAAGCATGATATTTCCTCAAAATAACTTTTAACATTTATTCTTAGTTCCTGAATTTCTTATTGATATTATTGGGGCTTATTTTCAGAAAAAAGCAGAACCTCTGTTCCTCTGTTGTCTGTGGTAAAGAGGACATTGTTCATTGATTTGCCTTATAAGTGGTCCATTATTGGAAGCTGTGTTAGAGTAAAAGTAAATGGAATTGTAATTTTTGCAGTTTTGAAACATTGTCTGAGTGTAAATGTCTTGCTATATTTTTTGTCCTTCGGTTTTTGTCTCAATCCGATCCCGGGTATCGCATCAAGGCCCCAATTACAGCATTTGCTTAAAGGTGGGGTAGGTGACCTTGGAAAAGCTGTTCAGCAAGCTGCATTTTGAAAACAAGTCCAATCACATTTCAGCCCCCTCCCTAAGCCGCGGCTCTGAACTACAGGAAAATGTTAAGCTTGCTCCCAAGTGTTCATGCTCATTCACAGGTAATAAAAAAAATATGACGTTATCATCAACATAATCAACTAAAGTTAGTGTTTTTTAAAGTCATATTTATTTGCAAATTACAATAATAGTTAGACTTTCTACTGTTATTTTGATTTATGTTCAACATCATCTTGGGCTAGCAAGAACAGCTGATTGCAGTTATACTGATGTAAAGCTAGCAGCCCACTAGCCAAAATAGGCTGCATATCGCTACATTTTGGTTTAGCTGTATTATAAACCATTTTGAAAATATGTATACAGTAGAGCTTCCATGACGGGAGGATTTCTGGCTCGGATTTTGAAAATACTTCGGATCAATCCACATCTAGGAGACAAACCCAGCGAAAGGTTGGAGGAGCATCGAGGAGGAAGCAGGGCATGCAGATATCAGCTGGGGAATCTAGGCAAAGAAGACATCCAGAGAACTGAAGGACTATGATTAAATATATTTTGACAGAGTAAAAAAATAAATCTCAATTGTTAAGTCAGTGGCTTGTGACCTGACATGCACTCTAAACACATGATAGTTCAAATACAGTAGAGCTGTCCTTTACTATTTCTGTTGCTTTATAGACCAGTCACTGAATTTACAGAATCATAATCCACTCGAACTCAGCTTGACCCGTGACCCCAGTCTGATGTTGAACCTGCTATATTTGACATCTGGTACCCCTCCATCAAACCTCCCAGCTGTAGGCCAATCCACCTGATGGCTCCACACAAACTGCCAGAAGGAAACTGCATACCAGATGTAGAAAGGAAATGTTCATTAATACATAGTCAACAAATATCAGATAAGTGTAAATAACTGTCTGATCATGTCACTGTGCCATAACAATTAATCTTACCATCCCTTTTCATTCTTAAATTTTACACCAGGAAATCTTGTTTCACTGGTTTAGAAAAATAAACAAACGTCCTTATTCTAGAAGCACACAATTAGTTGTACAAACAATGTTCTAACAAGTTTGTTACAGCTAACACAAATCAGCAAGCAAGACTCCACTGTTAGCAAACCTGCTATAGAATAACAATTCTAGAAAAATTACAACCATTTAAGTTTAACCATTTCATTTTAGCCTCAGCTACTCAGATATGTGTTGGAATGAAAACAATATATTGTCAGGTAATGGCAAACAAACAGAAAATATAACACTATTTTACCAATCACAGAGATATAGCTACCCTGTGTCGTCCGTTTGCAGCTTTCTGGTCCCTCAGCTGATGCCATAGCTAAAAATGCAGTACTCTGCTCCTCTCTTGTTTCACTCTTCATCAACTTTTTCTTTGGCCATAACCTTTGTAGATAGTTTAATGTTTTGGATGTGTCCTCCACGCAAAAGGTTCCACAAACAAAGTAGAGGGAATTGCTAATGAGCTACTGCCACCCTGCAGAAGCTATGTCTTAGAAAACAGCACGGGTTTTGTGATTTTGGTTAAAAATGGCATAATCATCATTTAAGGACCATTGAGAATGCTTTATCAGCTCAAAAGATGATCAGAGGCGATCTTTAACTAGAAATGTAATAAAATATTTTAGGAGCCAAAATTTAAATGAGTCATATCAAAACAGAGAGAAAACATCCTAATCTTAGACTAGCGCTTCAGTAAACCGCTCAACATGTAAACATCAACTACAGGACAAAGAAGTGAGTTCTCAGAAGTCTGTAGCTGCATGTGCAATCAATTAAAACTTCAGAAAAAAAGATGAAGCTATGCAATTTTGAGTGAGGTGTTCTCTGGAAATTTTAGGAGTTTTTTTAACCACTTGTTGATGATGTTAAGTGAGTCTGAGTTGACAGTTATTCACACATAATATTTGGTTTATCAAAAAAACAGATAGGAGTTATTGCACCCCCTGGAACGTGAGCAGTTGGTTAAGTGCAAAACGGACTAAGCATGATTTATTTTGCTCAACTTTGAAACTTTCAAGATTCATAATATGGATTTTATAATCTTGAACAGGACTCAGTATTGTAGATTACAATTCTTAAAATGTTTTTTGATGCTGATACTTAAATACTTTTAGTAGTGTTTCTTCTGCTACCATTACAAATGTTTTACTATTATGTTTATATTTTCATTCACCTTTAAAAGAGTCATGATGTTTTCACCTCAAATGGCTTCGAGTCTTAACGAAGCCTTGATGACAATTCAAACACTTGATTCACTCTTGTCAGGCTCACAAACCTTTGGTGCCTTTAAAGTTTTTTAAATATTCACTTTCATCAGTGCCTAACCCCAACCTAACATTCATATTAACCTTATTACCTAGGGGGCTGCAACTCCAGTACTCAGGTGCATTATTTTTATGTATTCCTGCAATCAGTCTTTGCAAAAGATTGCTGAAATGCAAAGGAGTTTCGAGACCACTTATGTTATCCAAACCAATTACTTCTTATTTTAACCCTTACCTTAGTGAAAAATTAAAGTGCATTGATAAGTCTCCCAAAATCTATACCGTTAATTTGTACGTTGAAAAGAAAACTGGATTGCTTTTCCTCTGTACATGCACTGTACGATCATTCACAAACTGGAAAGAGTTTCAGATTGTAGGTTCTTACAGTGATGTTGAGACCCCACAGCTATGTTCCACTGGCTAAAATGCCTGCTGACATATTTTCCATGATTGTTTTGGAAGCACCATCTAGTGATCAGAGTGTGAACAACATCCATTTGGGATATTCAAGTTGATCGACGTTTACTTAAACTACTCCAATATACAAATATATATATATATATATATATATATATATATATATATATAAATTTTTTCTCTAAATTAATCCAGACAGAAAGGGACTAATATATGAATAGTTGTTAAAAATACTGGATTGACTTTTACATCAATATTGTACAGGCTATTTCTTGCTGAGTAGGTGCAAAGTCAGAACTAAATAAAATTGTTAATCTTGAATGATTAGAAACACATTTGTATTCTGTTAAATACTGCAAAAAATTGGAAGGTGCTATTTTACTGGCGCTTCCAAACTATCTACACAAAGCTGGAGGTTACTGAGTGCTGCACAAGAAGAAGAAATCGCTCCAGTGCCTATGAATGTGCTGAAGGATAATAGGACCCTGGGTGTGTTTGTTTGTGCCCTGAGCCTGATCGGCATGTGATGAGCAGGGAGGTCTACCGGCCTAATTGGCCTCTTTAAATGGAATAATGCCCATAAAGCATGACGCATTGACGAGTTGGAAACACAGTGCCGCTGCTCCAGTTCTGTTTATTATAACTTTATAAAGACAGACCTCTTCAATTAACAGCAAATCAGTCATGGATTTAATAATCACCACCAATTGGATGGTTTGTGATTGGATTAAAGATAGTGGAAGTCGGAGTGTACTTAAAAAGTATTTGTTGTTCTGTGTGTTCTCTTTTAACGTTGTGTGACTACTTAATATCAAATTTGATTAAATCATAGAGAATGAACCAAAACGACTTTAGACAGGATTTTTGAACTTCGTGAGAACATTTCTTGTGAGAATGAGGTCTTTCTTCCCATGAGTGTAAAATGGATAATAAGTTTAGTGTTTTAGCATCTGCATAAGAGCATTTTTCTGCAAGTAAAGTTGTGTCTAAATAGAAAATGGACAACTCTTAAAACAAGTCTCAAACATGGCACTTTGACCTTCACATCTTAAACAAATTAATTTACCAAATATTTATTTCATCACAACATCCATCCATCCATCCATCCATTTTGTGAACCGCTTATTCCTCAAGGGGTCGCAGGGGGGGCTGGTGCCTATCTCCAGCTGTCAACGGGCGAGAGGCGGGGTACATCCTGGACAGGTCGCCAGTCCATCACAGTTCATCACAACATAATACAACAAAAAAAGTTGTAGACTTAACAGGGGTATTTGTTTGCCAAAACAGTATGAACTTTGAAAACTTGTTAATGTTGGGTTTCAAAGTAAATAGTAACTTATTGCAATAACATAGTTTATTCATTTTTACTTTTGTTTACTAGGTGTAATCCCTCTCTTTAAAAAAAATGTATTTCAGAGAAAGTACATTCTTTTGAATCAGATGCATGTTTTGTTCACATGAAACAGAAATGTTCGTTTCTCATTTTGTCGGTTGAGAGTGGCACATAAAGCAGACACAAACTTGGAATAAAAAAGGAGAAAACTTTAATAATCGGAAACTTTAATAGTTTTTAAGTGCAAGTTTATTTTTTTTGTTCTTATAATATTTTTTCTTTTATCTGCTGTCACCACCCCAATATCTTCTACTTAAAAAAACAAACAATGCAGCAATTTATTTTAACTTAGGAATGAAACTAAAACAACTGCTTATATCTGGATTGTGTTGAAAAATTATGTGCTTCCTACGTATTCTTTTCAAAAGCAGGTTATTCTGGATATATGGTAATTCTGGAAGCAAATGAAACCAGCTGAATGATATTGTAACATATTTTCTTGAAGCCTGTGATAATGGCTTTAGAACTAATCATAGCTGTATGTTGAATCCCTCAGAAAAAAAAAGAAAATTGTCAACTCAGCAAACCGCAGTTGTGAGTCTATTTTGAAGTTGTTCCTGAGAAAAAAAAATAAAGTTAAAGAAAGAGACCAAAGAAAAATAACTGACAAATCAGTTTCTTAGTCATTCGACTCCCTCCAGCAGCTGAGTCACTGTCAGCTGTGATCAATCACAGCTCCATGATTAATTTTAGCAACTGAGGTGGAGATTATTTCCGGTGTCTGCTGGAGTGTGGGATCTATTGTGTGGGGGGGGGGCGGGGGGTTGAGGAACAATGAGTTTTGGCGGTGAAAATCAAACACAGCCCAATTAAAGTGATTGTAACATGCCAGTGATCACGAGGAGGAGGCTCACCTGGATTCTTCTCTCCTCAAAAGAAAAGCTGTTCCCTTTGTGAATCTTGAACACTTACTACTTTAGAGAAAAAGACTTATTTGATCTTATAAAGGTTAAGAAAAGCATTTTGTTTTAAACTTTGAGTACTGCAAACTACAGAACACAAAAACAGCGAACAGTGAGCATAACAGGTATGATGGGACATTTATTTAGAGATTACTAAACCTGTTTTGATACAAAGATCTTTGTCAAACTGTTGAAACAATAATTCATGACAATGACAAATCCATAGTTCTTCAAATAGTATTTCACAACTCCGAAGGGGTCCATCCATCCATTATTTTTACTGCTTATTATTTCAGGGTTGTGGTGGGGGGCATGACTACGTACAGTGGTAAGTGGATGAGAGGCAAGGTACATCTTGGACAGGTTGCCAGTCCATTGCATGGCAACCCGGACCTTATGTTTAGCAAACAGTACGTTTGTTTGCTTACCCAGACAACGAGATTTGCCACCTCAAATGATAAAGCATAATGTAATAAGGCATTATCTCTTCCAAAACTCCTTCATTTGACTAAAGTTTTGTTATTGATTGTTAGCACAACTCCCCTTGAAATTCTGAACGTCTCAGAAGTGCTAACATTACATACATACATACATTTTTATTTGTATGCATATGACTGTAGAGAGTCCTCTTTTGTCCAAAAGGGTAATAGAGAGAATGTGATTATTCTTCCTGCCCTAAATACCTTATCCTGTTTCATTTTCTAATTAATATGTTTATAATAGTTATTTGGGTTCTCCATAAATATGACATTTATATAAAATCTGCACAAAAGAAAACGATTGTTAAAAGAAGGACAAAATAATCCACTTGAGGATACAGCGAACAAGAATGTGGTCTGCTCATGAGATTATGGGAATCATGCAAATCACTGTGTGTGGAGGAAAACAATATCATGCATGGTAGATTGGTTTGCTTATGTATGGGTGTTAGTGTCCATGCTTATCTCTGTTGGACCTGTCATGGACTGGTCACATAACCCCTGGTGTTCGGCACGGTCTAAGCAAGGATAGAGAATGGATACATAACCAACCAATTCTTAATGATTGATTACATAAAACTCATCTCTCATTAAAGGCATTTTGTCATATATGTGTAAAAAAATGCAAAGTTCATATAATTTGAAAACAGATAGATTTCAGGACATTTCTGCTGATTTGTGCGTTTTCATATAGAAGAACAAAATATGTGGAAGCATCATAAAAGCTTATCTTTCATAATAAAATTACTGTCCTGAATCCAGATATTGCTACAGTTTATTCAGTTCAATTCAAAAAATTGATCCCAGAGGGAAATTAAGTGTTGTTGTTGCTCATTACTAATTCATTTTTCAAGGAGTTGTTGTAGGCCATGATAGCTGTGGGAGGAAAAGGATTTCCTGTAGCAGTCTGTGTTGCAGTGAAACTGAAGAAGCCTCCGACCGAAAATACTCCGTTGCTCTAGGATAGTATCATGAGGAGGATGCTCAGGGTTGTCCATCATCTTTTTAATTTTATGAAGAATCCTTCTTTGCATCATTATCTCCAGTTTTTCCACAGGTGTCCCCAGAACAGAACCAGCCTTCTTTATTAGCTTGTTGAGCCGTTTTAAGTCTCTGGCTCTGATGCTGCTACCCCAACAGATGATGGACGAAGAGATGACACTCTCCACCACAGATTTGTAGAAGATTTGCAGCATCTTCCTGAAAACCTTAAAGGACCTCAGCTTCCTAATTGCTAATCCTGCTTCCAAGCAACATGTAATTAATAACATATCAGACATTATGCATGGATGAGAAGAAATTATGCTTTATTATGCGCTACCTCTTCCAGAGAGGCATTTAAGACTTTGCTTTTAAGCCTGAGTTCACCTGCAGGGATGTGATGCTTTTATTTATGTATTTATTATCATGGTAACCACATTGCATTCGTGATACTTTGGGGTTTCAGCCTCCTGCCATCACAGCTGAGAATGCTTCACTGATTCGGCACAGAGATATGTAACAAGATGGGTGAACTGTTGATTCCAGCAGGTTTCTGTGATCCTAAGAAACACTGTTGTCTTGATTTTTGTGGTTCAAAAACATTGTGTTTTAGAGTTTTGCTCTATTGAACTGCTATTGTGTGCGCCTGACTGAGTTTAAGTCTGTTCATCCCTCTGTCTGTCCGTCCTTCCTTCCAAATACTTTTTTGTCTGTATTAGAGGTTGGCGGAATAGCTGAACATTTTATTAAAGCATGAGTAGCATTATTTCAGTGTATTTTTATTCAGGTAGAAGTAAAAAGTAGTTATCCAGAACTTACTCAAAGTACTGAGAAGCTTTGTGATCCAAGCATCTGGTTTAATTTTTGAAACTTTATTAGACAGACAAAAATAATGTTATGTGCAAATACTAGTATTTTAAAATCAGCTAAAATAGATGGCATTGTTACAAAGTCACTAATCCAGGGAAAAGAAACCAAAATTTCCAAATATGTTTTAACAATATAATTCTATAGAGCACTTTATATGTATTCCTGTATGAAGCCAATACTTATAGTAGATAAAATATATATGTCCAAAGTAGTTTCAGTGACATATATGCTGTTTACTATATGTTCATTCCACCCATAAATCCAGCAGCAACCTAAGCTGATAGAGATACACTTAAAAAAAGGAAGTTTGTAAGCATATAAGAAGGTCCACTGTAACAAATAAATAATTATTACAGATTTTTAGTCTGAAAAGCGCTTTTCAAATATATCTGATTGTTTGAATGATGAATTGAGTTACAGTAAAAAGTGAGGTGCATTAAAACTACTTCTGGAATTATTTTTAAGTTTTTTTTGGGACACTGTTCTTTATCTGACAGATTTTGGAAAGGGTAGAAAGGTGGGGTAAGACATGCGACAAAGGTCGCCCGGGACGGGACTCAAACCAGGGACTGCCCTGTTGAGGACCAGGGTCTCTGCACTTGGGGTGCCCACACTAACCACCACACCACACTACGCACCACCTTTATGATCTCTTATCTGTCTTTTTCCAAAGTTTGATTGGCCAGAAGACGGGGTAATCACTGGACAGAGTGTCAGTTCATCACAGTAATGAGGCAGACAGGACATATTATAATCGGTGCACATTTTCACACCTAATGGCACTTTTGGAAACACTAATCTGAGTCCTTTTTGCTACAAACCTACAGTGTTAACAACTGCAGAGGTGTCAGCTTTGAAACAGAGCATACCAAACAAAACAAAAAAAGCTCCAAAAAGCATTGGTCCAAGAATTTTTTCCAATGCCTCATATTTCATGATGTGCTAGAGAAATTTCTAAGGTTTCTTATTACTTCTCAAATTGTAAGGAGCAAAGAGTCGTAAACAAACACCACCGATCAAGCTAATCAAAGTAACGCTGTTCTAAAAAAGCAGCTGGCTAGCACTAATCACCTTATCTGTTTGGCATCTGACTGCAAGATTTATATATAGACCAACTGCTTAACCTGGTGTCCAAAATGGGCCTCCAAAAAAATTCCCCTGTTTGATGTAGATGTGCCCTTGGTTCAGTACATCTAAATCAAACAATTGTTTCATTACCGGACCTCTGAAGAACTTTAAGGTTTGCTAAGGAGGTAATTTATATATGTGTGAGCTGCAGACAAAAAAAAAAAAAATCTGCAGGAAACTGAGCCTTAAGGTCTGGAGTTAGACATCCCTGGCTTAAAAGGTTTGATATTCTTATGTGTCTTTGTAGGGAGAATGGCGATGGATTTAACACAGGGAATGTTATAACACCATAAATTAAGCACATTGGCAAAGTAACATGTCTCTAAGTTGAAGACATTTTATTCTTGGACCAAAAAAAGAGTTTTGGGATAAGACACTAAATACTAAAAACTTTTATCAAAGGTATTTTTTGCATAGTGTCTGTTGCATTGTAGATACAATTTTTCACTTACATAAGCAAAAGTACTAGCTTCCCTATAATGTATTTTTGATGTGTTGCGTTAGTGCTAGCTATGAAGTTAATAAAAAAAAAAATCTTTAGCTTTTTAATGTCTGCCTGGTATGTTGAGGGTTGTAACAGATCTAAATAAACTTTTACGACCAGGGGCGTGGCCATAGGTAGGCCTGTGTAGGCAAAGGTTCACTTACTTTGGACTAGGGCCCATCCAAATGAGTTGCTTTTTGAGGGGTTTCACTTAAAATCATCTTAAAATGAAACAGAATAAAATTTAAGACGACATTTCTATTGTTCGCACAAACTGCCTCTCTCACTATTTTCCAGTCTCCAGCATTTTCTGCTGGAGCCTGCCAGTTAAAAGCAAATATCCCTTAAAAGTGATGGGCATAACCTGTACAATTCATAGAATGAGGAGGTCCTCTAGTGGCCAGTAGCTGTAAAAAGCCATAAATAAGCTTCACCGTTGTGCAGGCTGCAGGGTTCAAAGCATGGGGAAAAAGTAGCGGCTTATAGACTGGAAATTATGGTATATGGCCCTACCATTCTTTGCTAGTACCACCTAAAAAAACCATTTCTGGCTACGCCACTGGTTATGGTTATAATAGACATGCAAATTATTATGTCCATGCCATGTATAGCCATTATTATGCCAATAACCTAATATTGGGATAATTTTTACTAATTATTGTAAAGGAAATAATTTTGTCTGTAGAAGGATGCTGAGGATGGAGGCACCAGGCAGGAGGCTGAGAGGAACACTTACACTGAAAATTATGGATTTGGTGAAAGAGGAAATGAATTTAGTTGCTGTGATGCCAGAGGATGCATAAATCAGGAGTGAATGGAGACAGATGGTTTAGCTGTGGCAACCCCTGAAGGGAAAAGTCAAACTAGAAGATGCATTTAATTCTATTGTATTTAAAACACTACTTACAGCCTGGGAGCTGGTGTTCCACGGTTGTGATAGTACAGATCCTTCTTTTAAGTTCAACTTTGAGGCAAAGCCAGTACTGTAAGGTCCGTAGCCTCTAGCAGCAAGAGGCTCGGCTTTCACCTTGCAAAACCAACATTCCCGTGGGCAGTCCAAAGCTAGGTAGGCGAGGCCGTGAATGCTAAGTAAGCATTATGACGTGTGGCTGTTGGGCTTTTTCAAACTCTGGCGTTTTCTTGTCTCTTTTCTTTATGTAACTGATTTAGGGATTGAAGTTTGTATAAAATGTTCATATGCAGCATGCTTTCAGAGTGACTGATTTTAATGAAAGAAAAATCCGTTTTTCAAGATTTTCAGTGAAGGAGAACTTTAACCTCATCAGCCCCAGAGTCTCGTAAAAGTCCTAGCTAGGAAAGGATTTTGAGGTATTGATCTTCTCCGTGGGTTTCTGCCTCTTACGCTGAGCTGCAGGCTGGGTCCGTCTTGCACAAAGATTCAGGCACAAGAGCTGATTGCGCACTTCTCCCTGAGTGCGGACCCACGTCATCTCTGAGGCTGCCTCTCCCCGACAGATATATCAGCCTCCATACACTGGGACCCGCACCCATGTATTTTAGACCCACTTTTTATGGCGATATTTTGTGAAGCTTCTAATACTTTTCAATGATTGGGCATCTTTCTATTCATTTTCAAAAATATTTTTGTGAATATTTCAAGAAATTAATGGCAAAAACTACACAGTCACTTGAAATAGAGACATTTTAAACTGATTGGACCGTAAGTATGATTAAACTGAAATGTTTTGTCTTGTAATGTGTCCAGAGATGACATGTCATGAATCAGTGCAATATAAATAAACTGAATTGATAATTGTTGGCTGATATAATTTTATTTATATTTTTACTTGAATACTTCAGAACTGGTATCCTTACACTGAAAGTCATCATACAGTGAGGATCTCATGCTCTCTGTTCATTATCGTTATTTACTATTATGTATTAAAAGGAGCACGTGTGATTAAAAGAAGATAAAAGTAGAGACTGCTTAAATCACACAGCTTGTGTTAAACTTCCTGCTATCGCCCCCTATTGGTCAATTGTGTTTATATTTAGATCTGCATCTAAATCAACTGCCAGAGAAATCTAATCAGTTTCCCAAAAATGCTACAAAGACGCTCTGACACATAAACAGCCAGTTAAGCTGAGACATTTCCCACCTAACAGGAAGTTATGTGTGATGTTTTCCTGCATGCAACAAGGTTTCTTTGTGGAGAAAGGGAAAAAAGAGGTGGAGATGGAGTGAATCCACAGGCAGGGTGAATCCAGGGCAGATGGGGCAGAATCTTCCCTACTGGGAAATAAAACCACGAAGTGTGTTATTTGATGGCTGATTGTAGCAATTGAAGAAATGCAGGGTTTGGGCATATTACGAGGGTTTCCTTTTCAGGGGCATCTGAAGGTGTAAATTTGAGAGAAAAAAATCCTTCGTGTCGGGAACTATTTACAAAAAATAGTAAGTCCTCTGTCTGCCTTTGAGCCACAGAAAAAATGAATCACATTTAGGCCTTCTGTTCACTCCTTGGTGTCTAGAAGTATCACATTTCTTTATCACACTGTTTAAATTCAGAAATGAAACAAATGATGTCATCTCAATTCTTTATGTAGGTTAACACAACAGCCCCATAATGCTGGCATGAGGTAAAAATGACCTTATCAACGTAGTGTTTATGGTTCACTGGGAGTCAGCAGTCCATCAGGGAGCCTTTGCTGTCCATCAGGTCAAGTGTATTGTTGAAGCATATTAAAAAGAGTTTATGTGACCAAAGTGTTTTATAAATAATAGAGCAAAAAGGACACAGTGTCAGTAAAGTTCTGTACATTTTTAACATAGGTTGGAAATATGTAAAAAAGTCTTGAGCTCACATAAAGGTTGTTGTGGCTTCCAAAATGTCAAAATCTAAAACAAGCAGGATTTGTTTGTTTTTTTCTCCTCTCCATAAGAGCTCTGTGAGTTTAGTGATCATCAGCCTCTGAGGTCCACATGTCAAAATGACCTTGGGTAAGATGCCAAGCCCACATTGCTGCAAGCGTCAAAGGTTGTCCTTGTGGCTCAAGGAAGATGACCAGTTTTCTGTTTGTTGGGAGAATTTTGGTTACAATTTTTGAGGTTTTGTTATTTATTTGCTTGTTTTGGACTTGACATAGATGCCAGTTCAAGGAAGAAAAAACTCAGCATATAAAATAGATTTGAACTTGCTGATATTTCTTTTAAAATAATATGTAAGCTCTATTTAATGTTGTACACTTTTCATTTCTTACTTAGACATAGAATGTTCTTTAATAAACCTCTGAGAACTTCACAGAACATTTGGATTTAGACTGACAATAAATTACACACAGGTTGACTATTTACCTTTTAAATGAAGCAAAGCCATAGAGTTGCACTACATTTTATTTTGTGGTATTAGTGCAAAGAATCCTGGACATCACTGCATGCCATACCTTTCAGATTTTCAACAAAAAATATAATCATCATTATCCTACTAACTCACATCTATGCACTACTTTGTTTGTCCACATGAGAAAATCCAAAAAATTTACAAATGGTCATATAACCTTAAAAAATGTATTGCAAAATGTATTATGAAAACATCTATACAGGGATATTGATCATAATAGTAAAATATTTGCACCAAATCATTGGATTTTATTTTTTATTAATTAATGTGTTGTTCATTTAAATTCTAAAAACTTCCTTGTAGTTCCGATTACCGTTTTACCATTTTATTTAGCTCCTCCAAGATAAATTTGGGAAACATTTTTAATCTCTCATTTTCATCAACGTTAGCTGGAGGTTAGTCTTGAACACGCTGGCTACTACCTCCAGTTCAGTTGCATCATTTTTCATGTGGTGGACTGGGCCATCACATGGAAAAACCACTATTTCATTCCCCAATAAGAAAATCGAAAATGATTTTAAAAAATGCAACAAGAATTGGAGAAAAAAGTAAGGAAGCAGTTCATTGAAGCTCAGCTTTCTAGTTAAAGAAATCTAAGTGTAAAATCAGTTGTGAAATATACAGCATATAGATGAAGGGAAAAGATTTAAGGCCAAAGTAAAGAGGAAGCCTTGAGATGAAAGCAGCTGAAACAAAAACTAAAACTCTATGGCTTGCTTCGTGAAACTTACACCGATTCAGCAGAAAAAGGTAATTCCATATCTTATTGAGCAGATAAATGGAATGAGAGAGGGCATTTAATTAAAATGTGATAATAGGGAGTTTGGTTCATGAAGGGGCTAAATTCTCCCAGGTTAAAGGTCCACTGTGTGTTCTTTGGGACATCTTGGGACTGCAGCAGGATTGATCTTTGGTGTGCACAGGAGAGGCCAGCCTCCGCTGGGCTTATGGGCCACACACCTGCACATGCATCAGGGCAAGCTAAGCAAAGATTAAGCTAAAGTTACCAGTTCTCTCCCTGCAATGTCATTCAAAACCTCAACAGCAACAGTGCCGTGTACAAAGCGCCTTTCGGACTGTCCTAATAAACACCATTAGCCTTGAGACATCAAACATGGAGGATTATGGGATTTTCTGTCCCAAAATAAAAGATGGAGGCCCTGTGAGACTCTCTCGGTTCAACTGTCTTTTCTATAGAGAGATTACATACAATTTGTTTTCCTTTTTCCACTGTTCTGTATGTTCCTCCTCCTCTTGTAGATTCCACATTCTCATATCCACAGAGAAAGTGTCACAGTAATCCCCTGCAGATGAAACTATGAGTGCAGCAAAGAAAGGGAAGATTACACAGAGTTTTGTACAGTGTTTATACATATGTGCAGGGGTATTTGGATCATTTCAAAAGACTAAACCTGAAACTGAGCGCTCCAAGACACATGCAAGAGTTAAGCATTGTTGTGGTCTATTCACACTCCGCTTTTGAAAAAATGAAAATGACATGGTAATGCTACAAAGAAAGTGAAAAAAAGATTAACCTCTCATGATATAATTGTCCTGGTACGTAAGTTTAAAGCTGGACCAAAATATAAACAAGTGCTTGAGCTGACTATAGTGAAGGTTTAATGATAAAAATTGGAAAACCTGCAAAGATTTGTGAGGAGAAGTGAAAGTGGAGCACAAGCATGTTGTAAGGCAAGAAACACTAAACAGTGAGCTAATATACTGAGGTAAAAATCACATTCAATGAAGGTGAGTTATTTAGTGGATTAGGAACAGTTTTGGAAGAGAGCAAAGAGGCAGACCATTGGAAGATAAAATAAAGCATAAACAATTTCTGAGCTTTGTTATGCATTTCTTCTTTTTTTTTTCTTTTTTTTTCTTGTCCCGGAACGCAACTTAAACTAAACTTAAACTAAGCATTTTCAAAAAACTAAAACTGCCCAACAAACGGTAAAAACTAAACAAATTAAAACTAAAATTGAAAATCAAACAACACTTAATAAAATCTAAAACTAATGAAAATGTTGAAACTATTATAACCCTGGCTCACTGTTCTTTTCAATATTTATCTGGTAGTGTTGGAGCACCACTAGTGGGTCTATCATATGTACAGTAACATTTTGATCTGATTTCTGTGAATTCATTTGGGCCGAGTTTCTTTTTATTGCAGTTTTTTTTTACAGACTCCGTTTTTTGAAAGTATACCCATTTTGTCTCTCTGTAAGCAAGGCCTAAAACTGCTAAGAAGAAAAACCCAGAAATGCGGAGGAATACAGTAGGAGAATGCTAAATAAAAACAGTTTTTCTTTAGGCATTCGTCGCCATTTTTTGCAGAGAAAACTGTAACAGATGAAAAAAAAGCTCATTTTGAACTTCTCCTCCACATATGCACAGTATAAGAGGTTCCGCTAAATTTGGAGCTGCTTCTATTATATAATTCCCTGACAAGAGGCAGCCACATTTTAATTCTAAATTTGATATTTTCGTGACTGTACAATTACTGACTGGGAGCTCCTTGTGAGGAGTTACCGATCTCTCATCGTCCTCGGTATGGTACACAAACTATTGGGTAGAAATCCAATCCTCAAAACTGTCAAACGAGTAGAAAAACAGCTACAAATGGGTAAGAAAAAAAGCTTACTTTGTATGTCCAGCAAGGAAACAACAAACTAAGGAGAACAGTTGGAAACTTCTTGCAGAAAGTGCAGAACATATAAATAAACTAAGAAACTAAACACAAGAGAATAAACCTTTATGGTAACACCCTTCTAACAATTATGAACACAGAGAAATTTCCTGAATATGGCTAATGGCATAACTTTGTTTGCAATTACAGAGAACAGACATTTTCTGTAGTTCTTCCCCAGGTTTGCACACACTGCAGCAGGGATTTTGGGCCACTCCTCCATACAGATCTTCTACGGAGCGTTCAGGTTTTGGGGATGTCGCTGGCAAAGAAAGACTTTCAGCTCTCTCCAAAGATTTTTTATTGGATTCAGGTCTGGAGACTGGCCAGGCGACTCCACACTTGGGATGGTGTTCTTCAGGTTAAACTCATCCTTCTTCTTTCTCCAAACACGGCGAGTGGAGTTTAGACGGAAAAACTCCAGTTTTTGGTCTAAAGCTCCAGATTGTCATTGATAAACTTCAGACAGGCCTTGAGGTGCGGTTGCCTCAACAGGGGACCTTGCATGCACTGCAGGGTTTTTAATTCATGACAGCGGAGTGTTACTGACGGTTTTCTTTGAGACTGTGGTCCCAGCTCTATTCAGGTCATTAATCAGGTCCTGCCATGTAGTTCTGGGCTCATCCCTCACTGTCCTCATGATCATTGATTCCCCATGAGGAGAGATCTTGCATGCCGCTCCAGACTGAGGGAGATTTACTGTTGTCTGGAAGTCAACAATTGTTGACTTCTCACCAAGCTGCTTGCCTATTGTCCTGTAGCCCATCCCAGCCTTGTGCAGCTCTACAATTTTATCCCTGACATCCTTGCAAAGATCTCTGGTCTTAGCCATTGTTGGGAGTTTGAGTGTGTGGACAGGTGTCTTTTATGTAGGTTATGTGTTCAAACAGGCGCAGTTAATACAGGTAATAAGTGGAGAGCAAGAGGGCTTCTTAGAGAACTAACAGTTCTGTCGGAGCCTAAAATCTTAGTGGTTGATAGGAGATCAAATACTTATGTCATGCAAAAAAATGGAAATTAATTATTTAAAAATCATCCGCTGTGATTTTCTGCATTATTGTTTTAGATTATGTCCCTCACAGTTGAAGAGTACCTATAATACACATTACAGAACTCTACATGCTTTGTAAGTGGGAAAACTTCAAAAATCAGCAGTGACTCAAATACTTTCAGCTTTTCACCAGCTCAGTATCAATTTCTAACCAATATGCATGATCCAGATCAATTTCAGATTAAATCATTTATTTTCTGCCTATACGTTAAGAACTGAAAACTTGTTCTCCCCACCATATATATCTATGTATATGTACAAATACCATACAATGGAGCATTTATAATACTGTAAATCTAAAAACAGCTATTTCAAACTTGTTGATAATACCATTGTTAGAGAGTTTCTGTTAAGACTTAAGAGATCAAAAATTATCTGCAGCTCATAACCATGTTGACTTCTTCATTTTGTTGACTGAGAGGATCAGGTTTAGTTTTTTTTTTTTTAAAGCAACAGTCTCAATACAAAACATTCAATAGCTAGTATTCATTTTATATAAATTAAATTTTTACTTTTTTTACACTGGTTTACTTATATATCAGAGTTAATTTTACCCAAAATAGTTTACTTCCTTTGTTCTTAGTCCTTGTTTCACAGACAAAGATCCCTGGTGGAATACTGCCTCCTAGCTATACTCCCTGTGTAAATATGTATTTATTTTAAATATATTGACCCTTAAATGCAAATATTATGATAGTTTAAAGACATAAAACAGCAATAGCAAATTTCTATAGAGGTTTTTAAAAATTCAAAACAGGACAGTAGGATTCCACTGAAAAAAAATGCTATGAGAGCTGTCTTGTTTAGAAAAGTAATCTTTTGTATAACCTTTTTACAGAACCTAATTTAAATATTCCACAAACATCCCAATAAAATGTAACCTCCATTAAATTCATCACCAGCTAAGGCTCCAGCAAACATGACATCCAGTGTATCTCCAAGTACATGTGTTGCATTTCTATTTCCATACATAAAGGTAACACACAGTACACATACTACTGAAATCGGAGGCCCCTCCCTGCCTTAACAGTGCTAGGAGTCAAGTCATCCCTAACAAGAGTCAAAGGTTGGACTGCAGCTAAGCCCTGTAACACTAGGAGAATAATCCTCAGGGCTATGGCCTGGCTGCTCCACAGTTTTCTTTGCTCTTTTGTTTTTTGTTTTTTTCTGGTAACTGATCTTGGAATTTTTTCTGCTACTGCCCCTGGTCTGCAGAAACAGAGGCAGGGAGCTGAAGATACTTGTGTCTTTGCCAATTTATCTGTCATGTTACTACTTCCCCAACAGCTTTGCTGCTTACAGAATAGAAAGAAATCATAAATGGTAAGAAACAGATAAACTGTCTGCGTTTGGATGATCTGTATTTTTTATAAATTACAATATATTATTAAGTTACCTTGCAACATTCTGACAAATGCCGAGATAACTGTCCATGTTTTTGGCTGAACCATCATCACCTCATCAGCTGCAACACAGCAGCACCATGCAATTCAGCTTGTGAACAAGACATATTCTTTTTCTAATTTACATAATGATACATTTGTTGGTGTGGAATGTTTTCACTATCGGTTTGCTTTATTTCTGCACTGTTTTCCAATATCTACAGTACAAAATAAGAGCAAAAATGACCCCGAATTTCTGTAGAAAATTACTTTTTGAGGGAAGTTTGAATTCTTATTACATTTTCATCAGATTACTTTTTGTTATTGTTTTTGGACCGAATAATGTCAGAAACATTCAATAAAGATAACTTCTTAGGAAGGTCATTATTTCTCAGAGTGCCATACTCCATAGAAAATAAGTCTAAATTAGGCTACAATACGGAATATCCACGGAGAGAGAGATCTTTTAAATCCCAAGACCCCTCCTTAAACCTCACCCCCACCTCCCTCTTGCCCCGCCTCAACAACTGTGCAAGCATTACCTGTGTTGTCACAGAGGGTCCAAGAGGAAACCAGCAAGCCCTGTCAAGAATCACTCTATTGTATTTTGTAATGGATATTTCAGAGATGGCCAAATTCTTCATGACTGATTTGCTCTTCCAATGTGGCAGCTGTAAACAGGAGTGACCTGTGTGCGCAGCCCCATTGTTACAAGTTTTATATGTTGATTTACAGCTGAGAAGGCGCAAACTAGAATTCAATTGGCCAACAAAATTAGGCTGTCAGTGTGAAATATATAGGGGTCTATGGGAGGAAGGCAGGACTTATGACAACATTTACAAATCTTATTACAAATGTTGTGGAGCACAAGCATTTTATTATACAATATAATAAAATGCTTGTGCCCCACAAATGATAAAACCCCACTATCATTTCAAATATTTCGAAAGTTAAGATACATAAATATATTCTCCGGACTGCAGCTTTAATGTCTCTCTGATGGTTGTATACTGTACTGTATGCTGTGTTTACCTATGCACTCCTCTCTTTGCCTATGCATCGAAGATGCCATGCTTAAAATCAAAGGCCTCTCCCAAAATGGGCAAACTTGTTGAGTCATATTAATGAGGCTGCTTCATAATAATCATATAAAAGATTAAAAATGTTGATGTGCTTCATTCCTTCTCATTTTTGTAATAGCATATCAGCATACCTAATGATGAAAAAATACTTAATGGCACACTAACAAGTATCTGTCTCTTCTGAAGTATCAAAAACATGTGGCCACTCAGAATTACTATCATCTTGGCAGTATATTATGGGCAGATCTTTCACTATAGCTAATATATTCTATGGATTAGATAAAGCATTGCAAATATAGGATAAGAGGATTAGCCACAGATATTCCTCCCCCCACTGAAATGCGCAAGTGACTGACGGCAATTGTGCACTTTCATCACAAAGGTATTAAAGATATTTCCTTTATTTAAATCCAAACAAGATCTCCTAGTCATGTGTATGAGACATTAAAACCAAGTTAATTTTTTTCTTTATTTTTCCTAAGTAACAATGTTCAAGCTATTACAAAGTGTGCTTCAGGTGAGTGGAGTAGGAGACATTCAAACTGTGCTAAAAGGAAGGATATTTGACTTTTTCCTCTGGACTAGATCACAAGTGTCCCTTTTACCTGCATCCTTTTAACTTTACTGTATGCAAAGGTCATCTCTGATTCTTCAAATATAGGAGGAGGTTCTGGTTGCAGGTTTTTAAAGGAAACGTTTCATAGAGCCTACAGTATTCATCCCTTTTTATCTTTCATATATTTTGCCAGGTTTAAATAACAAAAAATGTTTTTCATTGGGGTTTTATGTGAAAGAATGACAGAAAGCAATGCATATTGTGAAATGAGAGGAACTGTTATAGTAATTTTGTTTGTTTGTTTGTTTGTTTGTTTTTTTGTTCTGAAACATACTCAATTGAGTTCACCCCCCTTACATTGTAGAACCACAATTACTGCAATAATATATAATACACAGTATTTTGGGGTTGAACCCCAAAATTATTTATACCTTTGGCAAATTTAATTTTCAAATAAGTAAGAAACTACCACAACTATTGTGTACATTTTTTGTGCACATTTTTTTTTATTTGATTAGCATTCAAATATCTCAGTGAATACTGAGATACTACAGTATAAATATATATAAACAAATACATTAAATGATTGTATTTAAAACAGGAACAGTTTACCTCCTGTGACCAGAACAGAGAGTCCCCTTCCTCCTGGTCTGGACAGCTTGCGTATCCACTTGTGTCTGAAGTTGGATTTCTACAGAGGTTTTAAAATCATCAGGTTTTGGACTTTTTTCCTCCAACCGATGACAGAGTAAATCCATACTCCGTTGCCACACTGGAGACTGAAATTACAAGTGACACTTCAGCCAAAGTTTTAAAATCAGGAAACATTTCTCCCTCTCACTTCTGAAGTGAGAAAAATTGGAGAGACTTCATGAACTAACTATTTCCTGACCTGAAAGATATCACTTCATTGAGAGGACATCCTGCTACATGCACTGGTTCTGCACTGGTGATGAACAACACTGAGAGACTCTGTACTCTTCTACGCACTGTCAAAATGACACCTTTCAGATTTTCACTGTTCTAAAAAAAAACTGGTCCAATATTGGAAATATTCATTTTATGCAATCCTTGTTTGAAATACAGGTATGCAGTGGTACACAAAAATCATAGATGGGTATGTAAATATGTGTTTTAAAGTTATAGTTTGGTGTGATTCCAGTTCACTTCAATAGAGAAAAAAATATAGTCTCAAACAGTTAATAAAAATATCAAAAAAGTAGAGTAGATTATTTAACAATGTTCAAACTATCAGGTAAGCAGTTATTACTGAAGTCTTGACAGGCAGTGGCCTGGGTTAGTTGGTATGGCATTGCAGTTTATCTTTAATACACCAAGACGCCCTAGGTGGAAAAAAAGTGAATGCAGTAAATTTAGGAAGTCAATATAAATGAATGAACCAAAACTGTAATCTATTTATTTGAGTAAGAAATCATTTAGTATTGTTAGACTTTTAGAGTGAGGTGCTTTAATTACATAAAAGTTTGCATCACCAAGAGAAGAGCACGCATCAGCAACCATGAAAATCCTTGGAAACACATAGTGGAGGACCGAGAGTCAATTTATTCACAGTGCAAAAGAGAAAAGGTCATTTCTAAGAGGAGAAAAAGTACTAATTAACAGGAACCAGTCCACTGCCTCTGCATAGAGGTGGTTAAAAAGTCTTCCATGTGTCATAAAAGCCACAGAGTCGAGACATCAGGGAGTCACTGAACTGGAACAACACAAAAAAACAGAACGGATTCCTTCAGGAGACAGGCAGATGATACTGAGAAAATCAGCACTGGACGCATTTTTAAAAGAACCATATACTTCCTTTGGATAATCTGCCAATTGTGACTTTAATGCTAAGGAAAATTTTTACGTTCGAACAACTGTAAGAGAGCAGTCAAGCTAACAGGCAATAAATACAACATGTACTAGTGGAAGGGATTTATGTGAGATCTACAGTTAAAACACCACAAATATAAGTAAAATAAGTTTTTTTATGTTTATCTTCTTTGTCAGGTTAAATATTGTGTTATCAAAGCCTCTTTTATTGTGCACCTCAGTCCTGTAAGATAAAAATCCCATCAAATAAAGTGACATCACTGTAAAAAAAAAACTTCAGCTCCATCTGCAGGAGATTTTTTTTGCTTCTGTTACTGAAACCAAACAGCAGCAGCAGCAGCAGGTGTATGTTATCCTCATAAGGGTCTTTTTAAACTTGTTTTTTCCTTGTTTTCCTGGTGTTTATTTCTACTGTTGTGTGTGTGTGTGGGGGGGGGGGGGGGTGTGTGGTGGACCTGGTATTACTATCTTTGTGGGGACCAAAAATTGGAAGTTTACTATCCAAGTGGGGACCGACCTCCCTTGTGGGGACCAAAATCCCGGTCCCCACAAGTTTGAAGCAATTTTTGAGGCTTAAAATTTGGTTTTAGTGTCAGGGTTAAACTTAGGTTATGGTTAGGTTGGGGTAAGGATCAGGGTTAGGCATTAATTTTTGATGGTTAAGGTTAGGGTAAGGCGCTACGGAAAACATTATGTCAATGAGAAGTCCCCACAAGACATGTGTGTGTGTGTGTATGTGTGTGTGTGTATAGTACATTTTTCTGTCTTGTTCTTCTCATCTTTGCAGTTTGATTGTTTTACTGTTTAATCAGAGCTTATTTCGAGCCTTGTTTCCTTCCTCATGTTGTCATTTCTTACCCCTCCTCTTTTTCGTTGTTTCCAAAAGGCTTGTTTTCTGTTCGTGCTGTGGCTCTTTTCGTATGTCCCTTGCTGGCAGAAATCAGCACTTAAATACACAGGAGGACGGAAAAAAACAAACAGACAAACAACCAGAGAACAGATGCAAAGCAGCTAACTGCATTACATTGCTCAGAGCTGGAGAGACAGTGATGCTGCAACACAGTGAAATATCCCTCACAACAGAGATACTTTATTTGAAAAGAGAGCCATGGCTGTTTACATGAGCATGTTTATTAATGTGTATATAACTTCTGTTGACAATTAATAGCCTTATGTAAAAAATAATCTTGTGGTCTTTTATCAGGAGGAGACTTGGGCAAACTGAATCACTGATATGAGGACAACATTCTGGGATTATAGATGGGATCCTCAAATTAACCCTTGAGTGAAGATTTGCCCCTAAGAATCTTCCAAAGACCTTAACCCATTAAAACAACATTTTAAAACACCTTACAATTTAGTTTCACATTAGTAGACATCTCATTCATTTAATAAGATGACACAAACATTATGAATATCTCAAAATAATTTTTGATGATGTCTTAATATCCAATCTTGAGGAATCTCAGAGGAGATATAGGAGAATCAGCTATACAAGACATCGAGTTTGTTTTCACACTTTAACTAATGCTGACACAACCCAGGTTAAGTTATTTTGGTAAACCAGTCATTAGTTGTGTGGAAGAAAAGTCGAGCTGGATGCCATCCTCAAAGCAATGAAAACTGATACTGAGTTTACAGAAGATACTGCCAAGAAGAAGGAGATATATCAAGAAGAACAGACACTGAAGACAAAACCTTGAGGACCTCTGTTAGTGCCAATGCATTAAATCAGCTTAAAGGTTTTGATCTGAACATGCAAGTGGGTCTTGTCTTATTGCTGTTTGTATTGATCCACATTCTTTGAAAACCGCCTGCAGTTTGGTTTCTTCTGTTTCTTGGTCCTGATTCTTGTTGTTATGAACTTTAAGCCCCTCCATTATGATTCCTGTCTAATGATTTCGTACTTAACATGCTGGAAAATGAAAAGCTCATCACTTTGGAGCTGTATTGTTTGAAAGGAAATTGTTCATAGTACATTGTTTTCTGTTTTTGGAAGAGAAAACAAAGTTCAAATAAGGTCCCTGAATTTTCTTTTTTGGGTGGGGGGAGTTTAACAGTAGGCTTTCAGTAGTAGAACAGTCTTTAGTTGAGAGTGATCTCTTCCTCTTTATGTCATAAAAGCAGACCTTGGAAAATATGAGAACTAAATCTTTTCCCAATTTATGAAAAAAATGTAAGCTAATATGTCAAGGGTAAAGATATATTGGACTCTAAAGGTTTCCCTTTACATCACCATGCCTTAACTCTCTATTTCTCCTTCTGCCATCTCAGCTTCACAATCTTATCTGAGCTTCTGCAGAAGGGACTCCAGAGAGGTGCAGAGAAAAGGCCTGTGGAGAGTGTGAAAATGTGAAGCTCACTGGGCCCAAGAGCATAGATAGATAAACAGTTTATCAGCCAGTTAGAGAAACTCTGCTGGAAAAAGGGAGAATATTTCCTAGTAGGTAAAAGTTGGACAGGAAAAAACTGAAATGAGAGAATAAAAAAAAGGCCGGTTGAAAAAGAAAAAGCAAAAAAGCAGATAAATCAGAGGTAAGCAGTTGCTGTTGTATCACAGGGCAATTACATTGCTGTGGTCAGAGGAAGACAGGTATTTCAACTCAGAAGTGAATTTCAGAAATGAGGCCACTGATAAAAATGATTTAAAAAATGCATAGTTTTCATATCCTGTCACTGCAGAGGCGCTTGACATTTCTGATGACATTTGAGCCTCTTTGAATCTGCTTGAAATTGCTGCATTTCATCCCGTCGTAACGGCACCGTTCACAAAAAAAAATCCTTTATCTGCAAGATTATGCCGCTGTATTATATGAAGGTATTATGGAGCGTTAATAGTGCATGTAGATACACCACAAATGATACTAAAAATGCCGCATATAACATACAAGGAGGATTTGGCCCTTCAATAAAAGAATACTTCCGAGTATGCAAATACCCACAAAAGAATTGGGGCTTAACAGATTTGACTAGCTCAAACAAAGGCGTGAGGCTCTTTTCCCAGGATGCAACTGTCTGTCAGTTTGTAGGATTAAGGCTATGGGTTGTGACAATGTGCTGAATGAAGGAGGACAAAGAGACATTTCCTTTATTACAGGGATATGATTATAAGAGCATCTTTTTTTTATATGGCTAACGAATACAAAAGCCTATGGAACGAGACGGAGTGAGAATCCGAGGCCACACACTGCCCCCTGTAGTACAATCATACTCACAGCACCTTCCTTTCAATGGGACCATTTATAACAGACCATGGCAACAAGCTCTAATGTGTATGATTATTTGCTATCATTTATTATTTGTTGATTTCACATCTGTTTCCCTCCAACCACATAGAGCTCAGTTATTATAGAGGCTCATCTTATCAGTTATTCAGAGTGACTTGCGAATGGTTTTAATACAATATCACTTGAGCCTCCTGCTATCACTTAAGTGTAATGTAATAATATCAGAAAATTGTTTTTATCTGAAAAGACCATAGTAAAAAAAAAACAACAGAAAAAATAACTTGGTAAAACACCTAGAGTTCCGATGAGAAGTTGTAATTCATTTTACGTCGTAGTTTTTGGATTAATTTTGAACTTTTTCCAGAGTGGAATTGTTAAGGGGAAAAAACACTTACAGTTTTAAAGCAAACTGTGAATACAAGGTATATAAATAGCTGTGCAACCAACTAATATTTCAACAAATGTCAGTGAGAAAGATGTGAGGAAACTGTATCCTTCTACCACCTTCTGAATCTGTAGTTAAGCACACTTCCCATCAGAAATACTAGAGACAATTTAAATTTAGACAGACAGCACCTTCTCAGGGAATTTCTTTATTAAACTAGATTCACTGTGGTATGACACCAGTGTTCCTGTATATTCCAGTTTGTGATAAGCCTTGGTGATTTCTGGGTTGGTGTTGGGCATCTTAACCCATTTCTTTTATCTAAGGGTGATAGTTTGGTTTAATTACTTTAGACTTGGACACTGTTTCTGTTTGTTATGTTGTTATAAACTACTTCGCCAGCAACTCCTCCAATTTTACAAAGCCATTTATTTGGCGATGCCTGCTCATTTTCCTCTGAGTTATAACCAATCGGCATGACTTAGACACAGCTCCCGCCCAGTGACTCTACCTACGAGAACATACCCCAAGACTGATACTACAGTATGTTAATTCCTGAAATGGTCCCGAGTACATGCCTGTGTGGAGACACATGCATTCCCTGAAGCTCCAGTAGAATGAATGTGCATTCACACCGCCCCCCACACGGCAGCGTCAGCAGCTGCAAAATTACACGTTAAGTCTATATGGTTGACGCCGTCAGACAAGCGTCACAGTCTCTGCAGCGCTTTGTGAGCGTTGGCTCCGTCAACTTTTCGAGCCTTTCCTGAATATCAGCTGGTGGAACATTTGACGGTCTTAATGCTTTCGACGCAGCACGGCAACCAATCAGAGCGTCTCACTGTAGTGAAGTTGCCCAACGTCGACGTTGCATTACCAGCCATGATCTGCTAATGTTTAAAACATTCGGCAGAGAAAGGCCCGCCCACACGCTTTGCAAGCTTCAGTTTACAAATGTATGTGCTGTGTAGATGCGTCGAACTAGCCGCTTTATGAGCATTGCTTGAAGCTGACAAAGCATGAGGTCTGAATGCACCATTAGCCAGACATCCAGATAGTGGAAATATGAGTTCAGCTGGTTAACAATGGCTACTGCAGGCCAGGGTCCAGCTCCTGCAATTGGTGTCATTGCTTTCTTTCCACAATATTTTATTTTTATTTTGCAACTTTTCCATTGATCCCAGTTTTGTGTATTCCTCAACCAGAAGTTGCCCTGTCAATAGATTTATCGGCCTGATCTGTAGAGCTCTGCTGTTGCTCTTGAGTTACCATTGGCCTCTTTGTTGATTTTCTGAGTTTCGTTTAGTCAAGCATTCCTTAAATCTAGCCTTTATAAAAGACAGCCAAGAAGAAATCCAAATGATTCTTAGTTTGTAGTTTGCCTTGGAAGGGAAACAGTAAACATGTGGAGGAAGGCCTTGTAGCCAGATTAGACCAAAATATAATTTTGGGGATACAGGTCCCTAAAGCTCCACAACAAATAGTGTCCATCTCAACACTGACCCTGCACATTTGGCCAAATGTAATTAATTCCTTCATGCTCGGTTCAACCCATTTATGACAGCACCAGCAATAAGATTTATACTCTAAAATAATGCCACGTCAGAAACTGCTTTGGACTCACTTCATGGTCCAGACTGAGCCGCACGTTGTGATGGTTTGCCCCCTTATCACCCAAAGCAGCTTCTCTATCCATCCGATGGCTCACCGCCCAATCACACTTCACTCGGTTCTGCTAATGAAAAAATAAACTGCAGCCGAGTCAGCTTCAACAAGAAAGGGGAAGAGTTACAGGTTAACAAATGGTGGTGGGATTACTCACATGCGAATCTAGATTTCAGATACAAGGTCGCAGTGCAGCAGTTCTGCCAGTGGAGCCAGGAACGGCTGAGCCAAAAACAGAAAACATTGTAGGATTCCAATATCCAACAATGTAGCAAAGCTATTTTATTTGATGTTTCTTTGTTTAAATCCTTAATTAAATAGTTGTGATTCCTGGAAATGTATTGACTGCTGATAATTGCTCCTTATACCTGCATTCTAAAAATCCAAACTATCCCATACAAAACAACATTCTGGTTTCTCCCAATAGACGTTTTATCCTGACCAATATTCATGTGACCAATATTTTTTTTTGTGTACTGTAATTTATACAATCTATATTGTTTTCATTTCTTTATATTTTTCTTGCTTTTTAGAGCTGTTGGTGTTTTATAAATGATGGGGTTTATTATCAACATATTTTTTACTATGCATGCTGGTGAAATAACTGCTGATTAACAAAAACTGCTGTAGAGTTAAGTCAATTAAGCAAAATTGTAGTTGTCACTGAAAAACTATCTGTAAGTAGAAAATCGATTTGAAATGATGGCTTGAAAACAGATAGATAGATAGATAGATAGATAGATAGATAGATAGATAGAAGGAGCGGAGCTAAAGCCGCTCCTTCTACTCTCAAATCACCGGTCACACATGATTCATGAATCCGTGCGCAGGGTTTAGTAAACAGAGGGTACGGATTCTCACCCCTCAAAAATTATTTCTGCACCTGACCCCTGCAGGGCTCTGTAGATCCTCCTGCTCCACCAGCAGCAAAAAATGGATCCAGAGAACCATGGACACCATATACTTTAGAATAAAGCTCTCATTTGAAGCTATACTTGTTGTGTTTGTCACTGGGTTGACTACAAATGGGCAGTGTTCTTTTCTGTTTTTCTGGGAGTGTGACAGTGCCACCAATGGGCCAGGCGTGGTACTACATCAGCTTCAGGAGCCGTGTGGACAGATTTGCTTTTCACTCCTGTTTTTGAAAGTATAACCTTTTCGTCTCCATGTCAAAATGCTCTAAACAGAGCGAAAATTAAACTACTGTGAGTAGCTGAGGTTTAAATACGGCGGGCCATGTTCAAAATGCTGAGTATTCACATACCTGATGTGATAAGTATACGTTTGATTTTAATCCTAAATCCTGTCGACCAGATTTTTAATTACATCTTACAACATGTTTTAAAAAGTACTTTGTTCAGTTTGTTGTTAAAAATGGAAATTACATTTACAGAAAACAGAGTTTTAATGGGGCATTCCAATTTTTCACTTTGCTGCAAAAAAATTAAAACTTCAGCCAGGCATATAATTACATTGTTCTAAGATCTTGCAAACTTGCCAGACGTGTTCAGACAGACACCTGGCTTTAAAAGGAAGCAAAAGAGCAAAATGAGAACACATGTTGCCGACACAGATGGGCGTGACGTGTATGCGATTGTGACTGCGGAGAGCAGCTTGATGGATCATGCTTCGATTGGCGCACGAGGAGTGAAACAACAAAGAAGGGAGGACCTCACTGACCTCGGGCCGCCAGTAGAGAAAGGAAGCTGAGCCTATAGGGTGGACCTAACAACCATCTACTGCTCACCCAGCAAACAGCTTTGTGGGGATTCTGTCCTTGGGGATTCTTGGGGACGTGAGGAGCATTCAGACAGCAAACAGCTCAATGCACAAGCAGCAACTTTCAAGGCAAACAGCATTTCATATCACACCTTGACCCAGGCATACAGACCCACAATAAATGTCCACACTGTTTTTGAGGGCATCAAACATTTTAACTCCTTTTTGTTTTTCAGATTACTATTATCAGACTGTATTCAGGTGATAATTTATGTGATGATAGTTATACTTTATGCTAAAGTGTAGAAATATGTGTAGAAACTGTAAAAATACCAAACTGAATGCAGCTAAGCACAGTGGCAACTTTCCAAAGAGCAATGATGTTCTTTCAGACAGAAACGTTGTCTTCTACATTGGACACTTTAAGCGTCAACACGTGTCATGTGTGACCTGTGGTCTACTTCTAAACTGACAGTGGCAAATGACCACTTACAACAAAAACTGATTTTAAAAAAGCTGAAATTCTAGCAGCATTATTATCCTGGTGCCAACAGTCTTTAACTAGATATATACTTACACATGGAAAGTTGTGCAAAACACAAAAGTAAAGGAATGAAAGCAGCTGAGAGTCTTACCTTACATAATCAGTATAATTTATTCATAAAGGTGTACTACTGTAATATTACTGTAAAAAATATACTAAATTAAGTACCAACAGGGTCACAGCCAAGAAATCCTAAAAGTATGTCCCCTTAGTTTTCTTGATATTACATGTTTGGCTCTGGGAAGTAATTTTATGCAAATTCTGGAAATATGGTGGATAGAAGTAGTAAAATGTGGGTATACAATCAACCAATCATTTAGCTATGTCACTCAGAAAAACAAGCTGTTAATGCAGCTAAGTATCTTGGGAAAAGCTGCAACTATTGTAGATATAATTTTGAAAATTATGTGCCTCAATTATGTGCCTCTGCTGTTAACTCCACTAATGTCGTTTTTGGTTTTCTATATATATGCTTATTACAAATGCCTGTTCTGTAAAAAGATATACATTTTCCCATTTTAAAGCATAATGTGACTCCAAGTTAATATTTTTTTTATATATGTAGCTTGGGAAGGTATATGTAAAAACACTGCTGCTATACATTGGCTCAAGGTTGCAAAGCACCTAATCCAGGAGCGCATTATATATATTACGCAGTTTTAGAAGAGGTCTCATGTACTCATAAAAATTCGCTTGCAGCTAAATCCTCACAAATGGAGGTCCACTGTACTATATACATATCTGTATACAATTTAGCTCCCAAAGCTCTTTTTTCTTTTAAATATTTGCTTTGAAAACCAAGAAATTGCAGATTTAGATTTTACACTTAATTAGGTTTTCTAAAACATGAATTTTGCCCTTTAAAACTTGTGCAAACTGTTAAAGGTGATTTGTAATATTACTTTACCAATACTTAAAGGACTGAGTATTATCAGCTTTTTAGCAATGACGTGCATTGTCACTGACAACACCAAAACTCACAAATGCATCTTAAGAGTCGATTGAACAAATGAGACACTGAACTTTGATTTGGTAAAAAAAAAAATTGTCTTTCACACAGGCAAGTATTGAGTTGTATCAAAGTGCAACTGTATTTTTACTTTGGCAATTGATAGAAAGGACATGTCAAAATTGCTCCATAATTGCAGTGTTTTCATACATAAAATATATATTATATATATATATACACAAACGAAGGCTTCTGGTTTTAACAGACTTCCTGAAGAATTTATTGTAAGGTTAGGTTGCTCCCATAAATGATTGTGCGCCGCTTTGGATTAGCTGCTGTAAGCCTGTCTTAGGGATTTGCTCAGGGTGAGCCAGCTTACAACACTAGACTGCACTGTCTGCTGCTGTTGAACCTGGTAGGAATCTTTAAGCAGGCAATGTCAGCAAGTCCTGTTAAATACACAATCATGAGGTAAAATCCCAAATGAATCTGTGTGAAAGCTTCTTGACGAGCTATGAATTCCCTTTCAAACAGAAAGCAATATGCCATAATAGTTGTTCCAGAAATTTTACCTTGGCCATATATGCAATGCTCTTAGATATTGATTGGAGAAATTGAAAAAGGAAGGAAACCCTTAATTAATATACTTAATTTAAAAAAAATTATATTTGCAAAGCCTTCTGATAGCATAGGAAAATATGCAGCTTTAAGTAAATGGCTGATAGTGTACCGAAACATTTAAACACCAGCCAGTTTGCAAGACATCCAAATCAACCTGCATGAGCAATGCAGCTTTTCTTTGCTTCAGCAAGTATATAAGCTAAAAGGACAACAAGGAAATAGTGTTTTGTTGTGACTTTAATTGAGCAGGTTGCATACAGTGGCAAGATTATTATTTATACAGAAGAGAATAAACAAGGCATCTTAAAGAATACAAGGAAATTTGGTTATGGTTTAATTATATCTTTCCACTCTCCTGTGAATCGATATAGCTGTCTGGTGGCAGCAGAGAGCTGAAACGGAGTAGCGGCAGGTCCACATGGGGGCAGCGCTCCTTCACTGGGGCCCAGCTCTCTCTGTCTCCTCTTGCAGGCAAAGGGGGAGGGGGCAGATCACAGTCAGTGGGAGTGGAGTAACTATCATCAGGAGGGAGATGGTTGTTGTTTGGGTCGGGTGGGGAAACACTGCTGTGGCAGCGGACTACGAAGCCGCGCCGGTGATGACGGTGATACAGCGTGCCAGCCACAGCCAGCAGCGTCAGGATAAGGAAGCTGAGCAGGAAGAACAGCACGTAGACCCCTTTAGTCTCTGAGGATAGGTCTGAACTGCAACCTAGAGGCAAATGAGTCATCAGATCACATCAAGTGGTGTTTGCGATAGTTTTGACTACAATCAAGGGGAAATGTTTCAAGGCTGCCTTATTAGTTGTTTTTATGCACCCATTCCTGAAAAAGCTCTGTACATGTGTCAACTAGATTCCTTTGCTGAATTATTATTAATAGATGGTGCTTATATATATTCAATTTTCTTGGGCACCCTTCAAGTTTTTCACACAGCAGGTCAACCTCTTCTTCAAGTTCAAGATTAAATGAAATCTTAATTGCAGAAAAAATCCCTGCATGTAGAAAAACTTTTGACCCAAGGCCACGATGATAACCTGAGTATCCTTGGTGCCAACCATGGTTAATAAAAGAATGATTGATCCTTGACCCAATGCAAATTGCCAACATGAAAACTCCAGTTGTGGTTTCAAAGCTTTTAATAAGACTATAGTCGGCCAGAGGAACCATACCTTCAGGCTGCACTTCCATGCAAGTAGTTCCCCCTGATCCCAGACGGGACTCATCCTTAAAACCTGGCCTGCAGTGGCAGGAATATGTGCCAAAGAGGTTCACACACTCTGCGTTAACGTCACACAGAACCAGCTGGGTCCCACATTCATTCACATCTGAAAGAAATGCACATAGCTGGCTACATATTACAACAACAAAAAAAGTTGTACCATTTCGATACTGTAAAGTTGTTCGTTTTTTACAAGTCATAATTTCCGTATCTCCAAAAAAAGTAAATGTAACATTAGCCAAAGACCTGAGTAGTTACTGATTTGTTTTTGAGTTGGTTAGCACCTCCGTAACATCTTCATTAAAATGAATCATTTAAACCCAGTCCATCAGAGAGATTAAATGAAGCCCGGACATGATACCTGCCGTGGACACAGACATGATGACGGCGTTCCTTTGGTTGACTCTAAGGTTGACGCCTGTGGCAAGGAGGCCCTGCATGGCCGAGTGGACGGCCCGATGTATCGGCACACCTCCAGGCCCATGTCCGATCTGCAGCCACAGGATATAGAGCGCTCCTGCATTCAGCCTGCACACAGAATCAACATGTAACACATGCATCTCAACAGTTTCTCCATCCCAATAATTTCAATGGACCTTCGATTTCCTGTCTCTACATTTATATGTTCAAAATGTTCTTACTTCTGTGAGTTACTGCCTTTTTAAAAGGCTTTTCTGACCAAACCTTTTTATTCTTTTTGAAGAGAGGGACAGTCCTGTGTGAAGAGCTTCCAACTGTTTGCTGATCTACAGAAATATGAAATGTATATGAGCTCTTGACAGATCAGGGAAGTCTTGTTTTATGTGTTAAGATAAAAGTTTTCTCGTTTGAAACGGCATACCAAAGTCTTGACTGACAGAAGCAGCAGTCGAGCTAGACTGTCCCAGGAGTCCTCCAAACTGTGAGTGAAACTCACCTCAACAGCCACTTCAAACAGGTGATCTGTCAAGAGACCGAAACACTGCAACTTGTGACAAATTACCACAAAAAACATCTGGGAAAACTGCTTTATCTAAAATATAGCAAAACCCTTATCCAGAATAATTGGTGAATTAATGTGTTATTTAGGTCTACTCACCACCAGGCAGATGTGGAATCTCAGATTGATTTTTCATGTTCACTGTGAGTGGCAGACAAAAAAAACCCCATCAGATTAAGAAACTAAATCAGTTTGTTTTTTGTGGTGTGACTAAAGGCTATGGAGGCATTTCTGATGCAGAAGTGTGCGTCTTGTAACAGTGAAGCTGAAGTTAAGGGAAAATTCTTAAGCAGTTTTATAATCGGAGCTTTTTTCAGTCACAAATACAAAACAGTTACACCTCTTACATTTCATAAGTAGAATTTACAAATTGCATTCTTTCGGTCACACTTGGAGAAAAAAAAAAAAAAAAGAGAAAACATTTACAGTGTTTCCCAAATGGTTTCAAAATAAATTGTGCAAAACACACCCACATACTTGTGAAAATTAACTTGTGTATACTTTTTTTTGTTGCTCACAGACAAAGTCTCTGATGAGTCGCAAAAACTGCTTTACAAGCCACGCCTTTTTTCCGTACGTTTTTCCTTTTGCTCCATTCGTTTTTCTCCATATAGAACATTACAATCTGTGACTTGTGGGTAATGCCTATGCCCATATAGCAGGGAACCTGCCAGGCTGAGAAATAAGAAATCAGAAATGCCCCCATGCTTAGCACTGTGGGACCTGAGAGTGATGCTGTGATCCAGCGGCTGTACGACGGATATTCAGAGCAGATTTTAAAAAAACAAAAAATAAATAAATCATGAAACGTTCTATAAACTTTAAGACAAAACATAATAGTCATAGTGATAAATGCTTGTTTACGGTCTATTAATAGAATGGCAACACCTCTCAGAACTATGTCAGCAGGTTGTTACAAGACTGAGGTTGGCTTCCGATAGTAGTCTCATGCAGGGAAATGGCTAAAGGGCAATTCCATCCGATTTCCACTAACCCAAGTAGCTTTAATCTGCTTTTGTTTAAAACATAAAATACTTTGAATCTTCACATTTGTGCTATTATTTGTTGCTGTAATCAATCATAATTCAAACTTTGTAATTTTATCGCTTGTGCTGCTTTTTTAAAATCTTATTTTAATGTTTTTAGTCTTGTCATCCGGTTACACATTTGATTAACTATTTATGTCTTTTAACAAATGGTTTTGGAGGTTTTTAGGCTGAGTAAAACTCTATAGTCTATATAGATGAACAGTATATGAATTATTGAAATAAAGCTTTTCCACCCCTCCTTCAATCTCCGTAGCCTTTAGCCTTCATCTCCTGTGAACAGCTCCATGTCAGGTGGCTTAAGACTATGTAGAATATTCAATGGGCACTGTGTATTGATGGTTTATGGCAGCAAGTGGGTGTGGGAGGTGGATATGACCCAAAATCACCTGAGCACATTTCTAAGGAGAGTGATTTATAAAGTATAAAATGTGTGTAGTTATGCATACTAAAAGTTTGATACATCTGAAACTTACTTTGCATATATATTATATATATATATATATATATATATAAAACATTTTGTCCTGAGCTTAAGCACAGCTTTAGTAAGGATTCAACACAAAGTTTTAGAAATGAGACCCAAGAGCTTCAAATGCGTCACTTTGCAATTAGGTCTAACGCGCCCCTGATCTAGATTAGTCTTACAGTGTTACTTTGTATGTTTGTTTTTTACTGGGATTCTGTGAAACTACTGATAATAGTTCCTCCTTATCTGTAGGATATAGAGGGGGACTCGCAGTAAGTTGGGATGGTGATACCGATATACCAGTAATTGTATTTACCTTCTTCACATGATTTGGTAGATCATCCAATTGGGAATATGGGATAATAATACAACTTACAACTCAAGTTAAAATAACATACTTCCACCAAAAGTAAAAGGTAAACATTTCTGAAAACTTCAAAGAGCCATTAGAAAATCCATACCAACGTTCATTATTTGAGTGTTTTTCTACTAGTAACCTGAGAGAAAGAGGCACTTGGCATTTTATTGTATGAAGCTTCAGCTGTTCTAATATATGACTTAAGTTAGAAAGCTTAAAGCTACAATGATTTCAATGTATTGTTTTAGCACTTTTTGGCTCAATATTAATCATTAAATCAGATAAGGATGCATCAACATCTCATGTGAACAAACAAGTACATTACACCATTATACCTACAGAATCCAGATGAATCTACTCACAGCTCCCTTTGTGTTCAGACTGGGGTTCCACCATATTAGGGTGATTCCTGTGGTCAGTGTGCTGGGGTTCGGTTCCGTCAGAGGAAGATGGTTGCTGGCCTGAAGTCTCACTGACATCCAGTCTCTTATCTGCGGCCCGTTCCAAACCATTGGAAGAGCTCTGACCCATCAGGTTACTCTGATCTGGAGTTACAGCTTCCACAATTTTCCCTTTTCTTGTTATTGGAGTGTTGTTGCTAGGTTTAAACTCGTCACGCTGCTGTGGCGGCGAGGTTGCAGAGAGAACGACCGAGTCAGCCTGGCTGGAAATGCTGTGAGTAGCACCTCTTCCGGATCTGAATGTCCTCTGTGTGGATATCGGTGCAGAAGGTGCAGCAATCAACTGGTAGACATTGGTGTAATTCTCCGGGTGCCGATAGAGGTTTTTAACTGCCTGAAAGTGGATAAGATTACAGCTTTAAAATATTTCTGCAACAAATGTAAACATTCGAAATATAAAAACTCATGGAGAATTTAAAAAAACAAACAATCCAAACATTTTTACAGGCATTTCTGGAGCCTTTTCTTGGTGCCGCTTAGAGTCTGATGCGGTGCTTTGTTGTGGACTTGAGCAGAAGATGGAATACAAAACATTTAGCATCATATAGGGAAATCTAAGCTTATCAAAACCATGATATTTGTGACTTCAACTGTGGGACTGGGAGAAAAGAAAAGTCGCTATCTAAAGTATTACTTCTCTTCAGGCATAGACCACACAAAAATTTAATATTAATAAAGATTTTTTTCATATTGTTTCACAATTTATTCCATTTATCACTATGAAGCCCACTTGACTGTAAATAATGTGCAACTAAATATCTTGAACAGTCCCCCGAGTTAGTAATGAGTCCATCTAGCAGGTTTAGTTTATAAATCAATAAGCTTTCTGTTTTGGGAATATTTAATTTATGACTGAATTCCCCATCTTGGTATAAGTAACGGCAAGTACGGTAAGTCAAGTTAAAGAAAACAATCATATTTCAGCATAATGTACTGACAGATGTGTCTGATTGAAGGATGACAGACATCAGCACATTATCTATAAGTACATAACGTACTCCACAGTCCCAGTATTTGATGTTTAACCAGTAAGAGCTGGTTCCTGGATGAGAGGTGAGGATGACTGGTTCTAGGAAGGGAGATAAAAATAAAGATAAGAAACGTAGGCCATTATACTGTATATTGTAATATTTACAGATTCAGCGGTTTGGATGATGCAATGTAGTGATGTGTCGATCAACATGAAGTCACATTAAACTCTTAAATTAACTAATCAACCACCATCCTTGATAATATTTTACATCTCCCAGAGCTCTGTTCAATTCACCTGAAAAATGAAAAACTGAAAGTTGGAATTTCACTTATTTAAGTCTGTACTAGTGAGAAAAGTTGCCAGAGTCAAATTCCTTGTATGCGTCATACTTTGCCATTAAAGGATGATTAACATTGATCAAATAAATAGAAAAGGTGCCAGCTGGTCAGAGTTGATGGGAAATTAGAAGGTAGAGAAAACAGGATAATCCTGAAAGAAACTATAGATACAACAAGGACTAAAATGAAATGGTTTACATCAAATCATCTTGATGTATTAAAAGTAGACCTTTCCATCTCCAGACATTAACCCAATTGAGAATCTGTGGATCTGTCTAAACAGAAACAAAATGTTCACAAAAGCTCTCCTTTTTTTGTATAGAAAAAAAAAAGAACCAAAGGGGGGAAAAAAACGAAGTAGTAACTGCAGTAACCAGTAGTTCTGCAAAGTATTTATCTAGGTGCTGAATATGAATGAATGACGCACTTCCCAGATTTTTACCCAATATATTGAAATCTGTAGTAGTAACGAGAAAAGCTTTAAGAGGTAGGAAACATTTTGCAAGTTGTGCTGCAAGTTGGTAGCTGGATTTTTAATCGGAAAGTTTAGAGTTTATCATGTAATGTCATTACTGACATTTATAGCTTGTTCCCCACGTTCTTATTCAATTAAACAAACATAGCTTTTTTTAGAATCTAATGTGAAGTCTACAATTGTGTGTATGTGTGAGAACACCCACCTCTTCACCTGTGTCTCCACCAAGGGATGCCCAGGGTAGCCCAGCTCCCAGTGGTGAATGCTGATCATAATCAGCAGCATTTTCGAGCTCTACCCTGTTTGTCATTGATTCAAATTGATTCTGATCAGTCAGTCCAGGAGAACGTTCTGGCTCCTTGTTTCTTTCTGCTGAGCCTTTCTGTGGGTTGTAAACAACCGGTGGTCCAAACACCTGGTAGTGACCATAAAAGCCCCTGTAAGGAGGTTCTGGCCAGCCGCCGATCAGAAGCACCACATACAGAGTGTTGGAGGAAGACGTGTACTTTGCTTCCTGCCAGCACTTCTGAAGCACCTTGTGGCCCCCTGACTGGGCACCAGGCTCATCCACATGGATCTGGTCCTGTTTCAGTTGGCAGGCCTCATCAGGGGTCAAGTCCTCCAGGCGGAGATGAATCCTCTTCCCCGGATCCACCTGAATGGTCCAGTTGCACCACAGAGGAGGGTTCGAACACAAGTAGTCTGGGGAGAAAAACTCACCGCTGTCACCATTCAACAGCTGGTGGCAGCTCCTCAGGGCGAAGAAAGCACCGTTATCCTCTTTAGGGCCATCTGTAGAGGAAGCAAACCAACCATGCATAAAACTCGGAACCTTTCAAAAATATTCATACTCCAGAAGGTTATATATTTTGTCACATTTAACCACAAATTTGTGTGCATTTTATTTGGGTTTTCTAAATACTTCACCAGTAAAGTCTTAAAACTGTTTTTTTTTATTGTGTCCCCTTTTTACTCCACTAAACAAAATCCAATGCAATCTATTTCTCCCATATTCATCCAGAAATGAAGAGTATACCACAACCCATAATATCAGTGCAATTAATATTTAGACTGCCAAGGGCTGCTTACATAAAATATAAAAAGCTACCGAATGTTGCAAGTGTTGGGGCATTTGTGGTCTGAATATGAGTTGTATATTTGGTGATCTGGATAAATACAAATTGCATTGTATAGGAAGTGGAGGAAGCCCTGGTCAGAGGTAGGATACAATCACTAAAGGGGAGGATTATTTGAGCATGATCTGTCATTTATGAAACCTTTTATTATCCATCATAATAATTTATGATATGCAATATTGGTTTATGTTTTTCTAATAAATCCAGAAATTAACATGTAATAAGAATCTCATTGAAAAGAAACCAAATGAGGGTAGAAAATAACTGTCAGGACAATTTGGTGCTAGTGGATGGATAGGCAGAATATAGTTGTGATGATAAATTGGTGTTGGTTGGAGGATTGGTAGTTGTCCGCTGACTTTTGCACATACATTTCACTTAGGTTTTATCCGCAGCACAGACTGTGAAATGCACTCTACACAGAACTTGACCAAGTTATTTTTGGCAGGTGGAGGACCAAGAGATGGCTCAGCAGCGACACACTTTTCTATTTGGTTCCCTAAATCCACGTGAGGAGTTTATTTCAGAAATAAATAAGACACTGGGGAAAAAAAAAAAAAAAAAATCAATATGAAATATATATATATGGAAAAATACAGTTACTTTTTTTATAGTAATAGGCTGCAGTGGTTAGCACTGTTGCCTTGCAGCAAGAAGGTTGTGGGTTCGTATCCCGGTCCAAGGCCTTTCCCATAGTCCGAAAACATGACTGTCAGGTTAATTGATCACTCTAAATTGTCCTTAAGTGTGGGAGTGTGCGTGCATGGTTGTTTGTCCTGTCTGTCTCTATGTGTGGCCCTCTGGCGACGTGTCCTCTCGCCCGTTGACAGCTAGAGATAGGCACCAGCACCCCTAGAGGACTAAGCGGTTCAGAAAATGGATGGATGGAATTTTTAATTATATATATATATTTTCATGTTCATGTTTCCTTCATAAAATTTTATCTATTTAATTTTGATTTATTTATCACATTTTGTATGTTGATTTAAGTCTACCAAAACAGGCTAGGCAAGGAGAGCATTTAATATCCATTTCTCTACAGATCATAAAGTGAGACTAAGGCACCCGTTTGTTCTCTTCATGTTTTGTCTGGAAGGCAGAATGGATGGAGTGGGGGAGGCATGTGTCAGCTCACATCAACCTTTTTGCAGGCAGCTAAATTTGTTGTAAGGACAATGATTCGTATTGCATTCCACAAGTCTGGCCTATCAGACTGTAGAGCAGCAAAAAGAAATCCATTGTTTAAGAAACAGCTTTAAGAAGTCCTGATAGCGACATGGCCAACACAATAAACATATGGAATTAAGTGCTCAAGTTAGATGAGAACTGCATTCAAAGTGCACTGGATGACAAAACAAAAAAAACAAGAAACCCACTAGGATATACAATCATATTGAAATAGGATGGTGGCAGCATCATGCTACGGGGATACTTTTCCTTAGGAGGTACATGAAACTTTACAGGGCTGAAGGAAAGAAAGATTAAACTAAATACAGAGTCAAAATACCTCAGACTAAGTTCACAACAACTAGAATAGAAAGGAGTAGATCAAAGTATATCCATGTGTTGGAATGGTCAACTCATGTTCAAGTCTGAACATAATCCAATTAAGAATCAATAAAAAGGGCTTAGACATTGATTACCTGGAGCCACTTCTCCAGTTCGACCAGTTCTCCACTGCTAACAAAGTCATAACCACAAAGATTGTCAGCAGGTTCTCCAGTATTAGTCAGGGAGGCTGAATAGAAAACCAACTACACTATCTGGGGTTCTTTTTTTTTTTTTCTTGTCCTGAGATAATTTTCCTTCCATTTCACACTTATGGACTACTTTTTAGTTGGCCCATCACATAAAACCCAAATTAAATGTAAACGTTTGTAGTTGCACTGTAAGAACATTTGAAAGAGATATAGGAATAACGATACAAGACACCGTAAAACGTATATAATCCATCATATTTTAGGATTTCTCTAAACTTGTGGGCCACTACTAAAGCAATATTAAAAGCATACCTTATTTGTTCAACCAGAGCTATAGTTTGAGATAAATAGCCTTCAAGTTAAAAATGGAAAACAATCAAGAACTCAAAGCTTCCTGTAGTGCTGTAATATCAGATGCATTAAACTTTAATTTAAAATATATATATATTGTTGTTCATGTGTGAAAGGAATAATAAAAGAAATCATACATTTATTGATGTTTTATGTTACATTTTTAGCAACAGCAAAATATAGTGCCTGTAGATGCAATGTCCAAATGCTTCCTAGAATTAAGTTGTTCTGAATTAAAGCCCTAAATAAATGTTACACAACATACAAAACATGCTACTAAAGAACTGAGGTTTTACTGTTTGAAGCACATATTAGGTCAATTGTTTGAGCCATCTATGTTAGTTCTTGAAATGAAGGCAGTCTGACCAGATATTTAGAACAACGAAGACCTAAAAATAACTTTACATAGAACAGGAAAGTTTATAAAAGCACCAATTCTACAACAGGAAATTATACACTGATTTTAATGCTCTGAACCCTAATTGGTATTAATAAAAATGGTAAATTGATGATAGTTTGCAGCATACTAACGGGGAAAAAAACACTTATTCAGTAATGCTCTTACCTGGAAGCCTGGCCATTCTTTTTGAGTTCCCCTGCAGAGAACAAACACTCATGTAAATAAAAAAACCTGAAGTGTTAAAACAGAAACAGCTGCTTTCAGAGGGATGTCTCTTTAACAGACCTGTGCGTCACAGAGTTTTCCAAACGTCAGCCAAAAGACCAACAGCGTGATTGAACAGTTTAACCTCCTTCTTTTAGACATTTTACAACCTTTTGCTTTTGCTGTTCAACTTTTTATTCGATTGAGGGAAAAAAAAGAAACTGGGTTGAAAAGAACTTCTTAGCTTCGATCAAACTCCTTTTCCTTTCTTGTCTGCGCAGGTGGAATTCATCAAGTGGATGATTTAATTTCCTTTTACCGGCTGCTGGGATCATTTGCGTCCAGCAGATGTCGCGCTAGTATTTAAAATATGATCCTTGTAGCTGTGCAAGCATGAATATGGATGGTTGGGTAGTATTGGGCAATATAAAAGGTATAAGGTCGAAATTATATCAATTTAGCCAAAGGCACAGATTTTGACTTTACCGCCTACATACCAGGATACTGATGTTCGGTGTTTGTCTTCACACTAGATACTGATTTTTTTATTTATTTAACTGAGAAGAAACCTGCTGAACATTTATATATTTAGATATACACGGGTTTTGTTTTGTTTGATATTAAAAGTATAAATAAGTAAATAAAAAAAACAGACCATTTTGAAATTTATTCCCATAATATTTAGCTTTTATTTTATTCAAAATATCTACACCTTTATTTAAGTTTTGAGAATTTTTGTGTTGCGTTATTTTAGAAAAATAATTTTAAAACTAATTTTGCAAAATAAATATTCTATAAATTTAATTCCAAATCTTTTTGAAGTTGTTCTGCTGCAATGTATCTGGAAATATATTTGACACATATGAAGAAAAAAAGAATATACTGCAATACATAGTTACCGTACATGCTTTGGATTATGTCACAATATAGATTTGAGGCCATATCACCCAGCCCTACTAGATAGATAGATAGATAGATAGATAGATAGATAGATAGAAAGTTACTTCTGATGCATTTAGTCATATTAATTTTATTGAAAATTAAAACACACCAAAAGAAAGAATGCTTTCCTGCTTACAATATCTCTCTTATTTTACTAACCTTTAGTGTCTCACAAAATTAATAAGAAACAACACTAATCATCAATGAAAACATAAGTTACCTCTACAGTTACTGCAGGTGTTGGTAAAGATTTAAAAACCTGGTTCTTCTAGCTGGAAATATCTTTGTTTTTGGAATGGCGCAGCCAGTTCCATCTTGAATCAGATTGAATATCTGTCAAGGAAGCTAAAGATTAGGGTGATAACACTGAAAAAATCCCTCATCCCAAAATCAATCTGTAATAATACCATCAGAAACGTGCTGAAAAACAAAACACCAAACCACAAGGACCCCATGCGTTACAATCCCAGCCGGGGGTCTTTCTGAGAATCCGAGACCATGGTCTTGAGCCGGAAAAGGGTAGAGTGCCTTCTCCGGGTCGGGGATGAGGTCCTTCCTCAAGTGGGGGAGTTTAGGTATCTGGGGGTCTTGTTCACGAATGAGGGAAAAATGGAGCGGGAGATCGATGGACGGATTGGTAAGGCGTCTGCAGTTATGCGGGCGCTGTACCGGTCTGTCGTGGTGAAGAGAGAGCTGAGCCGAAAGGCAAAGCTCTCAATTTACCGGTCGATCTACGTTCCTACCCTCATCTATGGTCACGAACCCTGGGTGGTGACCGAAAGAACGAGATCGCGGATACAGGCGGCTGAAATGAGTTTCCTCCGTAGGGTGGCTGGGCTCTCCCTTAGAGATAGGGTGAGAAGCTCGGTCATCCGGAGGGGGCTCAGAGTAGAGCCGCTGCTCCTCCACATCGAGAGGAGCCAGTTGAGGTGGCTTGGGCATCTGGTCAGGATGCCTCCTGGACGCCTCCCTGGTGAGGTGTTCTGGGCACGTCCCACCGGGAGGAGACCCAGGGGAAGACCCAGGACCCGCTGGAGGGATTATGTCTCCCAGCTGGCCTGGGAACGCCTCGGGATTCCTCCCGAGGAGCTGGCCCAAGTAGCCGGGGAGAGGGAAGTCTGGGCCTCTTTGCTTAGGCTACTGCCCCCGCGACCCGACCCCGGATAAGCGGAAGATGATGGATGGATGGGTCTTTCTGGATAAAGTTTGTATGTTCTCTATCTGCATTTGTAGGTTCTTCAGGTATTCCAGCTTCCTCCCAGTCTAAAAACAGGACTGTTCAGTTAAATGGTCTTTCTAATATGCCCGTAGGTATAAGTGTGTGCATACGTAGATTTTCCATCTTTCTTCTTATACTATAGATCGTTGAATGCAATAATGTCAAAACTGATTAATCTATCCAAAGACAATGCTTCAGCAGGGTCCTAGGACTTCCTGCTCCCAGCTCCCTCCTTCAGCTCAATAGAAGACCAATAATTCATAGTAAAATGTTAAATTTTGCACTTTAATGAAATCATCCTATTTAAAGAAATAAACATTTAGAAATACTTTAAAATGGCAAATGAAATATAAAGTGGCTTGTTGTACAACTTTAAAACCTGTTTAAACAGGTCAGTGGCAGTCCACCTCAGGGTGAACGATCCACGACCAGACCTTCAGCATTTCCTGTGGTGTTAGGCTGTGAACCAGCATCAGGCTTCTGTAGATACAAGGGTTGTCTCTGTACTTCTCTTCAATCCCAAACGTCCTAAAGCCTGCGTGCTTTTCAGGAACCAGTCCTAGCTTCTTCAGACACATCCCTGTGTAGACATCATCAATGGGATACAAGACCACCTCCTGAGAAATGTTGTACAGACGTACTGCTAAATCTCCAGACAACAGATATCCTCCACCACCAGCGTAGGGTGGGTATTGCCCCACAAACACACTCTCAGGGACAAAATACTTCAGCTTATTGTTTCTGTGTGGTCCTGCATTTCGTATAACGTCACCTATGAACAAATCTTTGGCCTTGCCTTCAGACAAGCCTTTCAGGAAGTCAATAATATGTAAGGTGTTGACAAAGACATCATCGTCACCCTTTAGAATATACTGAGCTTGAGAACAGTGCGTGCTAAACCACTCTAGAAAAAGGACCTCCTTAAGTGTGAGGTTGAAGAATGTGTCCCTGTAGTCCCATTGCAGCAAATCTTTGTGGAGCTTTGCCTCAAGGTTCAGCATTTCCTGCAGGTCTGGGAAATTGTCCACTGATGACGCGCTGCCAAGCAGGAACACCACTGCCACAGTCTGATTGGCTAAGACGCCAGCGTGTCCCCATGTCTGGCGAATGGCCTGTCGCCTGTCAAAATGTGGTATCAGTGATTTGACCACCAGCAGAAGGAAAGGTTTTTCATCACAGACGTGGGGCTGATTCATCAGCATCGGATACATCCTGCAGCGCATATGTAGAAGGAAGTCCTGGAACCGCTTTGGTAGGGTGTTATAGTCCAGGATTTGCCTTGGGACCCTGTAATCCGCTTCACATTTGTCTTTAGGTCCAGTATCAGTAAGCCAATCCGGCAGTGAAGTGAGGGAGTCCCTTGAGAGTTTTGAGTTGATAAGGGGGTTATTCATCACGTCCAGGCGCTGCTGCTCCTTGTTCCAGAAGGATTCACTCCTTATCTGTTGGCGCCAGAACCTCTGGGTTGGAATCAGAACCCTTTTCGAATTGCCTTTGTTGCCAAGTTTCCAGGACACGCCCACCAAAACGCAGATGAAGATGTTGATCATCATTACCATGCAGAGGGCCTTTCCTTTCTTCCGGCCCAATGACATGTCAGCCCCCTGAAACCGACAACATAATATACAGTATGAATACAGCAACAAATTAATAAACAACTAGAGTATCTGGGGTGTTTTGTCAAGACTTACAGGAATGGCAGGATAAATAGGAATATGCAAAAACATAATAGCAAGTAGATCAATCACTAAGCCTTAAAAAAGGATTGGAAAAACAGGTTACAAGAAGGTCAACAGGAAGCTTAATTCCCCAATGTTTGGTTGCAGAGCTCAAATTAACAGAATACAAGACCGCATTTTCCCCCTTAATCCCCCCAGAACATGTTTTTCCTCATCTACTCCTTAATCCCTCCTACTTTCCCCTTAACAAAGACGGGCAAGCAGAAATCATACGTTTCCAATTCAGCCATGCACATGACACTACTTTACAGGCAGCATTGGCTCAGTGGGCTTAAACTGCACACACAAAGGGCCACATAAATATTAATATGAGAACTCTATCATGTGAGAGTGTTGAACACGTGAACCTTTTACACAAGAAAATATACTATTTTATAATTTGCCACAATCGGGAAGGCGGTGGTTTTCTCTGATTAAAATTAGTTTTAATACAATCTCCATTTTTTTTTTATAAGACGTGGTTTCTCTCAATCCAGTCTATCAGCTTTGCAGAATGTAGAATGTGACTAGCTTGCCAGATCTTTGTTACAAAAGCACTCGAGTTTTGGCAGATTGTAGGAGGACTTTTTGCCACAAATTCTCATTTGAATTTAGTTCTGTAGTTTGAATGGGACATTGATCTCTGGCTGTATACTTTCAAAATTCTTGCTGTGTCGGCCTGTATTTAGCTCCAGACATTTTCCATCCATTCATTGACTATACCTGCTTGTCCTTGCAGAGTCGTGAAGGTCTGGTGCCTTCTCCTGCTCTCATTAGGTGAGAGGAGGGGTACACCCTGGACAGGTTCCCAGTCTATCACAAGGCAACACAGACGACCATGCATACCTAGGGGCAAATAAGAGAGACGAGTTAACCTAACAGTCATGTTTTTGGACTGTGAGAGGAAAGTACAATGCCCTGAGATAACGCGCACATTCACAAAGAAAATATGTAAAGTCCATGCAAAAGCAGACTAGTTGCCAGATGTAAAAAAGGAAAAAAAATCCAGCAACATTATACTGGCACTATGTTTTACCGTGGGGATGGTATACACTGGTAATGAGTTGCTCTAGTTTTTTGACACAATCAGCATTTGGCATATAAGACAAAAAGCTCAATTTAACCAATGCACTTTTTTTATATGTTGCTTTGTTACATATCTCCTTGCAAACTGCACAAGTAACATGCTTTAGCTTTCTTTCAATAATGGCTTCTTTACTGCCACTCTTTAATAAAGGCAAGATTGGCAGAGTGCATGACTAATAGTTCTCCAACAAGCAGATTTTCCCAGTTGAGATGTGACTGTCTGCTGCTCCTCCAGAATTACCACAGGTTGCTTGGCTGTTTTGAAGATTAATTTAGCACTCTACTTCCTGACCCATTCAGTTTAGGTAGTTGCCCATGTCTTATTAGGTTTACAGTTGTATACTTTTTAATTTCCAGATGATGGATTGACTAGTGAGATGCTGTTTTATTCACTAATGTTCTCTAGAGACCTTCACAGAACACCTGTTTTTATGTTTGCTTAAAAAGGTGAACTATTTATCATTTTCCTTCCACTTCACAGGTATCCATCAATTTGAGTTGGTCAATCACATAAAATCCAGACAAACACACTAAATTTGACAATGTCACAAGACAAAATCTGGAAAAGTAATAAAGTATGAACATTTCTGAAAGACATTAGATATGCTGGCTTTTTATTTTGAAATGACTAACAATTAATGAAGGGATAATCTCTGATTTTTGCTGTAGTTTGCAATGCTGCAGGTGTTTTTACTTTAGAAAAACATAATTTCTTATAGTTCAGACAGTTTAAAGAAACATATTTACAAACAGAAGCTCACAGCTAATATTAAGCAGGATAGTAAACTAATCTGTCAAACACTTCTGAATAATAGGATGACAACATGCTGGTTGGCGATAGACACTCACATTACCCGTGGTCTCACATCCATGAGCTCCAGCTCTGGTTTTTCAGTAGCCATCAGGAATACAAACTGGAGACAATGAAACAGCATAAACTTTTTTGTGAATGTGTGTTTAAAGATCCTACACTAGTAGAAGGAAAAATGTCTTATGATCACCTTTTTAATAGAAACTTTTAAGAAGGGATACAACAATATCGTCAATTTGAGTACTTGCCAATACTGAGTACCAATAACAATAATTCTACCAAGCAAAAAAATGCAATGAACTGGGAGACGGGTTTTATTTTCTTCTCTGGTTGTTACAATAAATGATAGTGAATAACATTAGATAGATAGACAGACAGACAGACAGACAGACAGACCGTTTGGGTTCCAGGAACCCAAACGGCGTCCGTAGAGAATTCAGGGATCCGTACAACTTTTTCTTTGCTGATGTTGTGAGGTTATCAAAATATTATCTGAAAATATTAAATTTATAAAATCATGAAAGACTAAATTAAATTTGTCTGTATAGCATACAGAAGAATAAGAAGAAAAATCTACAATTGCTGGTTATTCTTTGCCAATGATAGTTTGTAATTAATTGTTTTAATGGGTATAGGAGTTCCGGTAGGGGGGTCCAGGCTTGTCTTGAACACAGGCGAGGGGGTCCTCAAGGAAAAAAGGTTGGGAACCCCGGATTTAGATAATAATGGTTTAGAAACATGTGACACTATGTGATGAAATGCAATATTTATCTGAATCATCTTGGCTAACAAATCACTTTCCCTCCAGAAAATATGAGGGCAGAGCTAGATTCTCATGTTAATTAGGATAATATTTGGGTGTTCTAGTTAAGTCATTCCTGAGGCGATCCATTTGCTTTATATCAATTCATTTAATGGATATGTGGGTTTTGAATAGAACAGGTAGTGATAGACTAATGACCTATTTATTCTATTAACTTGTTTTGTGGATCAGGTGGATGACTTAAATACTTAAACACATTTAATGCAAGTTGTAAGTTAGTACTTCCTCAGAAGCACTGCATGATACCAAGGAAACAGATAACTGAATGAATATTAAGCCGACGATATTTATCAAAGTGAATCCATATTTTCCTCAATATTTGGCAGCAAGTGAAGGATGTCTTTCAAACTGGCTAGAAATATTTTTGGCATGCAATATTTGCACCTTTTGTAAGGTGCAAATCAAGGGCCCAGGTAGGATTAAATCCCACAACTCCCGGTTGAGAGTCACAGGCGCTAACCAGTCAGCCAAAGGGACATCCCTGTAATCAAGCAGCCAGGGCGCATGATCAATTGGAGCCATGGTGACAGGACCCTCACACGGTCACATACCCAACCAGTTCCTTGTGATTGTAATTGTGTAATCTTCACACAGTGCAATGATGATTATGATACAACATATTGTGCAACTCTAACCCTCAGTTGCAAAGTATGTTGCAAAAGTACATTTTGTCACATAGTCAAAAACTTTAATGTATTTTATTGGGATGTTTTGTCATAAAACAATACAAAGGAATTATGTAATTGTAAAGATAATAGAAAAAATATACTTTTTTTCAAATCATGCAGGCTTTGTCCCATGATTTGTGGCAAACTGCAAACAGGACTTCTTATTGCTTTCTACGAACAATGACTTAAATAGTTTTTCATAAAAGGCAAATTTGTGAATTGCAAAACTAATAATTTTCCTGTCAGCTGAACCTCCATAGTGGATTGTTACAGCAATTCAAGAGTTACAATTGGGCCTTTTGGCTCCTTGTCTTTTTAGTTTAGGAATTAAAACCTAATCATACATTGATAAAGGCAACAATACACTTCTCCGCGACTTCCCCTGGAGTGTTTCTTTGTCTTCATGATCTTTGTACACTAGCCTAATGTTCAAACCTCTGAGATCTTTACTAAATAGTTGGTTATATACTGAGATTAATTTACACACAATCCGGTTCAATAACTAGAAGACTTCTAACGGCAGCTGGTTTTACTGGATTCCATTCACAGATATCAGAGCAAAGGGTGTAAAGGAGATACGCATGACGGCTTATTCATTGTTACTTCCCAAATCATCCACTTCTTTGCAATCTCACATTAACTCTCAATAAAATGGGTTAAAGTTGGTTGCTGTAACGTGGCAAACTGGGAGAAGGTTTAAGGGGTATGAATAACCAACTTATGTATTGATATGTATCTGCCCTGCAGTTACGCGCGGAAGTTTCGAGATGGGGAAATAAATATCTGATTTTGTTGTGAAATCATGTTCTATAAAAACTGAATGAACTCTATTTGTAGTAAATTAACCGAATATTACCATAGTTGTTTATTTTAGGTAGCCTACTTACAAAGCAAAAAGATACTTACAAACCTCCGGGTGGTTCCTTGGCACACTCACTTCGACAACCGGATCAGTCGGTGCGTCCTGGAGATCCGGCTGGAAAGTAATCCGAATCGAATAACGAACTCTAATTCTGTCACTTACTAATAAGGTCAATAATTATGTTGTAGCCAGCTACCCACCATCTCAAAGTGTAAAGTGTAAAAGTGCACTTTCCTGTGTTTTGCGCTCCCCGACTCCTCCCTCAGAGGGTTTTGCACAAGCTCAGGATGTTTTTCAGGGGCGGGTTCGCAGTGTTTGAGGCTCTGGGCTCAACAGCCGAAAAGTCATGGGCTAAAGTTTTTACACTGTCACACATGGTGACAGGTAGGGCTGGCCTAAAGATGTATGGGGTTTTAAGAAGAATATTTAAGCCGCCATTTTATTGCTATGACAATCACCCCTGACTAAACATATCGGGTGCAAAGTGGGAGAGGAGGCCAAGTTTAACTTGTTGATTTTAAAAGAAATCACTGATGCCTAGTTATTTGCCAAGATGTATTTACAGTAACCAACCATCCTCTTTTCCTCAGAGACTTCAACTATTCACGTGCTACCTACGGGGGATTACACAGATTTATCAAAAATGTTCAGGTTTTCATCGGGTTTTTTTTTAAGTGGACGAATGAGCATACTTAAAGGGAACGTTTTTTTGTTGTTGTTTTTTTTCTACTTGGACCTCATTTTTGTAGCATTTATTATGTTAATTTACTCACCCAGACAGGTTTGGAGCCATTTGGAGTCCTTTGGAAGAAGTTTATATCCAGTCGCTATGTGCATCCATTTAATGGGAGTCAATGGGAGCAAGAGATTTGCCGCCTGAAAAAAGGCATTATCTGCCCCAAAACCATCCCAGTTGTAGTCTTAGTAGGACTTTCATTCTGTGCTCTATGGCGGTCGATCAGACAGAACTTGCTACTGAAAACATCAACATGTTTTGGGTTTGCATATTTCCAAATTGCACTAACCGAATGACGAATTGGATTAAGTTCAGCTTCCACAGGCTCTCTTTCTGCAACCTACTTAGACTACAGTTGCAATGGCAGGCAGATGCAACATCTTTGAAATCGCCTTTTATTGTAAGTTGGAATCAGTTGGATTAAAAGCCAGTAAAAACTCCAGAAGCTTACACCACAGGGTAATATCGTTAATTATTCATAAAAAATAGTTTGGGGGAAGATAACGCCTTATTACAGGCAACAAATCCCTTGTCCCTATTGACTCTCATTATATGGATATACTGGAAGGTTCTGATCTGTACAAAGACAGAACAGGCAGCAGCTTACAAGATATCAAAGCACAGAGTGTGCACTCTAAACCAGAACAGTACAATGAACTCAAAAGTTGTATAATCATTGTAATCAAAAGTAGCAACCGAGTCAAGACAGCTTTAAACTTATAACCAGATTCAACTTTTATTGTAGTTATATGTTTAATGGAATAACATTTTTTGCGTAAATTAAATATTAATATAAAAAGTTATGCGTAAAGAGACATGATAACATCATGATGTCAAGCCATTTGACTTTGTATTGCAGGAGGAGGACTGACTAAGAATCGTTGTTTGCAACCATGGCTCAGGTGGTAGCAGTTCGTCCCATAACCAGTGGGTTACCAGTTAAAACCCTCACTCTATCTGTGTCACTTGTTGTGTCCTTTGGGAAGACACATCTGCTTTACCTGCTCACGATCAGTGGTGCAGACAGAATGGCAGCTTCACTTTTGTCACTCTGCCCCAATACAATTGTGGCTATGAAGCTGCCTATCACCATCTGTATTACTGAATGTGGTATAAAACCATATATATTCTTCAGTAGTTGACTACTGGTTTTGAGTTGGAGGTAGTTAAATGCTTTGATTTTATTCAAGTCACATTTTTTAAGACGTGACAAACTTATATTTTATAAGTAAGCTAACTCAAAACTTATGTAATCAGTTTCTACATAAATTTTGAGTTCTCTGAACTTATTGGGGTTTACAGTGTGGCTTTACAGAGGAACGGGGCTAGCATATGTGTTTCTGTGTGTGACAAAAGTAGTAAAGATCCAGCAGGAGGGAAAGATCCACATGGACATGAAAATATAATAATGCTGTGGAAAATGAGATTTCATACTGAGTAGAATGAAGAAGACAGAGAAACAGCTTTAGCAACAGATTGCTGTCACTGCCCTTCTCCACGGCCAGAGTGACGTTCCTCCCCTATATCGTTAGGCTTTTTAATGCCTCTCAGGGAGAGGGATAATACACAATTATTTTGATGATTTATCTTCATTTGTATGCACTTATGCATACATTGCAGAATTTTCTTTTATTTATTTTCTTCACCCTCCCCCTTCTAATAAAGTATCTATCTATCCATCTATTACACTTTTTATTGTATTTTTGAGACTGCTGCTTTTTACTTTTATTATTACAATTAAAACAATACTATACTGTTATTGTACTGGTAATTCTCCTAATTTGGAAGAGTAATTATTTATATTATTATTTAACTTCCAGATAATTTAAAGTCATTTTTGTACTTGTCAAAAGGGGAAAGACAATCTAATGTTTGTTATTTAACTGTTCATTCTAACCACATGGAGAATGTACACTTTAAATAGGTTATCTATCTATCCATCTATTACACTTTTTATTGTATTTTTGAGACTGCTGCTTTTTACTTTTATTATTACAATTAAAACAATACTATACTGTTATTGTACTGGTAATTCTCCTCATTTGGAAGAGTAATTATTTATATTATTATTTAACTTCCAGATAATTTAAAGTCATTTTTGTACTTGTCAAAAGGGGAAAGACAATCTAATGTTTGTTATTTAACTGTTCATTCTAACCACATGGAGAATGTACACTTTAAATAGGTTAAAATCAAAGTCTTGGCTCAGTCCTGAAAGTGTTTACAGACAGGGCAAAGTGTCCTCTTTTTTTTAGAAATCAAAATATGGTCACCATATGTATTTGTGAACAAACTGAGCTCAACACAACAATCAACCTATATTCATTGCACTTTTACAAAGTACATTTGCCAATTCCTTTAAATCATAAAATTAAATGCTATATAGTTTATTGTGCTTAATGTATACAGGTAACAATTTACTAAAAATACTTTTATTAGCTTAAAAATGTTCCATTACAATAAAAACATCAGGATAATTAATATCCATCAATCCAGTTAGCAAACTAAATGTCATAATAATAATAATGATAATGACAATTCGTTTTATTTGACGACACCTTTCTAAAACTCAAGGTCACCTTACAGAGAATAGAAAAAGGAAAATATTACTTAGACAATAATAAAAAAGTTATCAAACAGCAAATATGCATTCAGTACAACAACCAAAATTGGTCTCTAAAATGAATAGGCCAGTTTGAATGCATGTTTTGAGCTGTGATTTAACTACAGGAAGAGAGTCAATATTTCTGATGAGAGGAAGAAGTGAGTTCCAGAGCTGAGGAGCAGAGCGACTAAAGCTCTGCTCCTCATGGTGACAGGTCAAGAAAAGGGGACAAGATGATACAAAATATCATTTGGGCTTTCAAATCTTTGGGGGGGTTATTTTTGCGAGCAATGTATATTTTTAGAGAAACACATTAATAAATTTGGATCAAAGAAAGTTCAGAAAAGAACACTGCAGCTGAGGGAACCATTTTTCAGATAATCCCCAATGTATAAAGGATAGTTAGAATGTAAATAATAAAACGGGTTTAGTTGGAGGTAAAAAAAAAAAAGAGGTCTGGCGGTCAACAGGAGTGTTCTCCAAGGCAGTACAGTCGTGGCCAAAAGTTTTGAGAATTACATAAATATTAGAAATTGGAAAAGTTGCTGCTTAAGTTTTTAGAATAGCAATTTGCATATACTCCAGAATGTTATTAACAGTGATCAGATTAATTGCATAGTCCTTCTTTGCCATGAAAATTCCACTGCATTTCATTGCTGTCATTAAAGGACCTGCTGAGATCATTTTGGTAATCGTCTTGTCAACTCAGGTGAGAATGTTGATGAACACAAGGCTGGAGATCATTATGTTAGGGTGATTGGGTTAGAATGGCAGACTTGACATGTTAAAAGGAGGGTGATGCTTGAAATCGTTGTTCTTCCATTGTTAACCATGGTGACCTGCAAAGAAACGCGTGCAGCCATCATTGCATTGCATAAAAATGGCTTCACAGGCAAGGATACTGTGGCTACTAAGATTGCACCTAAATCAACAATTTATGGGATAATCAAGAACTTCAAGGAAAGAGGTTCAACTCTTGTTAAGAAGGCTTCAGGGCAAAGGAGCTTGCTCAGGAACGGCAGCAGGCAGGTGTGAGTGCATCTGCACGCACAGTGAGGCGTGGTGTCAAGAAGGGCAGCAAAGAAGCCACTTCTGTCCAAAATAAAAAGTCAGGGACAGATTGATCTTCTGCAGAAAGTTTGGTGAATGGACTGCTGAGGACTGGGGCAAAGTCATATTCTCGGATGAAGCCTCTTTCCGATTATTTGGGACATCTGGAAAAAGGCTTTTCTGGAGAAGAAAAGGTGAGCGCTACCATCAGTCCTGTGTCATGCCAACAGTAAAGCATCCTGAGACCATTCATGTGTGGGGTTGCTTCTCATCCAAGGGAGTGGGCTCACTTACAATTTTGCCCAAAAACACAGCCATGAATAAAGAATGGTACCAAAACACCCTCCATCAGCAACTTCTTCCAAAAATCCAACAACAGTTTGGTGAAGAAAAATGCATTTTCCAGCACAATGGAGTACCGTGCCATAAGGCAAAAGTGATAACTAAGTGGCTCGGGGGCCGAAACGTTGAATTTTGCGTCCATGGCCTGGAAACTCCCCAGATCTTAATCCCATTGAGAACTTGTGGTCAATCCTCAAGAGGCGGGTGGAAAAACGAAAACCCACTAATTCTGACAAACTCCAAGAAGTGATTATGAAAGAATGGGTTGCTATCAGTCAGGATTTGGCCCAGAAGTTGATTGAGAGCATGCCCATTCAAACTGCAGACGTCCTGAAAAAGAAGGACCAACACTGCAAATACTGACTCTTTGCATAAATGTCATGTAATTGTCAATAAAAACCCTTAAAACGTATGAAGTACTTGTAATTATATTTTAGTACATCCCAGAAACAACTGAAACAAAGATCTAAAAGCAGTTTAGCAGCAAATTTGTGAAAACTAATATTTGTGTCATTCTCAAAACTTTTGGCCACGACTGTAGTTAACACCTCTGTGCACCACATAATCGCACTGCCACCAATGCAGACAGTGGACGTTTTAAATGTGGACAATATGGCTCACCGCCCAAGGTGGCGTTGTGCCAAGGTTTTAAAAGAAACTTACTGTTCACTGGTTTATGAGTGCAATTATTTTGTCTTAAATCAATATGCTGTTTTAGCCTGTTTTCATAATATGCTTTTAAAAAATAACTTCACGCATTAGAGAATTGTCTTTTGACATAAGCCTTCACAACAGCTACCTATAATAAAGTTAAGGCTTCAAATTTCTGATAACAATGCTTGTCTAAACAAAGCAAATGTGCAAATGAAGAAGGGATTGAGCTGTTAGCCTTATCAAACCATCTTGGGCCTCACCGGGTCAGTCAACCGTTAACAGAAAGCAAAAGCAGACTTTACCCTCAACACAATCAGTAATGAACAGTATTACATGTTCCAATGTGTAAATCTACTTATATAATTGGGGTTAATAAAAGGCAGTCATACAGATGATAATTTACCTTTTTCTTTCCTGCTCTTTTAGTGGCCAAAGAATTATTAAAAAAAATCTCACAGAACATTTCTGGTTGAAGAAAGGCAGATAAAACGTACTCCCAGAAAAGCTTTTTTTTCTCCTCAGTTTATCACTAAATCAGTCTGGCGTTGAAACATTAATGAAAAAACAAAATGGTGACCGAACAAAGTTCACACAGTCCAGTTTTTAGATTCTTATGGTTTTATTAGAGGAACTGTTTATTGGTCGTCAGATATGGTTTGTGCATTTTGTTAAGTCATCATCTATTCTAAAGTAATCTGATCCATATCCTAAACTGTAGTTTAGGATATGGATCAGTACAGCTTCATATCCTACACTGTAGTTTAGTTTATGAAGCTCTAATGAACTGTGCTATTCACACTCAATATAGAAATAAATGAGCATGTACTGAATTTATTTCCTTGCCAAAAAGCACCTGTTGCAGATAGTGGTAGGGCAATACTGTTCCGATTGGCTGTCCGACTTGAAATGTGGCACCGAGAGAGTGGCACTGCGCAGGTTTTGTTGTACGTATTTTGTTCCCACTGATAAATAGCAGGTAAGACAAAAGGTCCCTTTTGTCCTAAATTCTATTATCGGTCTACCATTTACCTGATCAACATAAATTTTAGAAAGAAAACAACGAAAAACAGCTCAGTGCACTCAGTACATCACATCACTAATTAAGAAATTATACATCTCCAACAAAAGTAAGAAGCAGACCAAAGACCTGAAAGAAAAATCATTTTTTTATTGAAAAAGTTACTTACAATCAGACAGAACACACATCAATATTACAGAATATTATCCTGATCGTTAGATTTGCTTTACTCAATTATCCAGAAGTCTCAATGTCAAATAAGTGGTTAACAAATCTAAAGCAGGCATACATTATTCTAAACACTTCCAGCATTTGGCACATAAGCTACTTATTAAACGCAACAGCTTTGACCTTGTAGATTATTATAAAACATGGTTTACAATAAGTTTTAGTCATTGCTTTACTTTTCACATTACTTACTGGTAACCTTCCAATTAAGACAATCATTTTGCTTTCAGTGCCTCCAAGGATGGTGTAAAATCACTATTTCTGGCCAGAAAATACAGCTGGACTTACTCGGGTGTCCAGTAACCCAGAGTCTGATAACTCGATCAGGTTTCACGTTCGGTGAACTATTCTGTCTATGCTCTCCTGGATGTCAGCCATCTTCTTCAGCACCTGGTCCACCTTGGTTTCATCAAACTCCAGACACACAAACTCAGAGTCCTGATGGGAAACAAGAAAAGAGGAAGTGCGGAAAAAAAATATATTGCATAAAACATATTATCAAAACTCCTTTGCAGAAAGCTGTAGGATATTGGTTTGTCAGCAGATATGTTTTGTGTCAGGTATCTTTTTTAACCAACAGTAACTAACGATGAAACACACCAGGACAGTTCTGAAGGATGAAATCAGCAACAGTTAAGGGTTGTGTGATTTTAAGCAACAAAACTTCCAGACATGCAAAGTCACCATTTCACAATAGTGACTCCAGATCGTAACAAAACACAATTTGCAAATTGTCTTTTCTGCTAATTGTGTTTATTGGTTTGATGTAGCAGGAGACCACTTTACATGAAGGCTGTTATTTTTGTATAACTTTTGCTGTGTTTTTTTTTTAGCTATGTATAAAACATTTACTTGATTTTATACAGGTTGACAATATTGCATGAAATAACTATAATCAGTTCAGAAATGTTTTCTTCCCTGAACAGTTTTATATTATTCCATAAGGGATGTGTTTTAACATATTTGCTGTATTTCCAAATTTTTCAACAAATGTAATCGTTTTTTATAATTCCACAGTTTGAATCCTCTTCGTGCTTTATTCGCAAGCAAGATAGCTTTGATTGCATGGCAGTCCAGGAATGCGCTGTTTGCACTCCTTTTGTGCCAGGTTGCAGTTAAAGGCAATCTTAAAAGGAAAATTGGCAGAGTACAGATGAGCCAGTATTAGTAAGTATTAGCGCATTATTTAGCTAACAATGTTAAACAGGAGAACTAGTGATGTGATGTTTACGAACGACTCAAATTATTTGAATGACTTTTCACTGAACAATGAGAACTGATTATTGTAGAGCCGTTCATTTCTCTCTTTTTTTTTAAATCAAGTAGGAAGCGTCATCTTATAAAGCTGTCACCGAGGAGGCGTGCACTACACGTCTGCTTTGCAACTGCTAGTTTCATTTCATGCTGAAACAAAAGCCACGGATAAAGGTTGGAGTGGGGCAGTAACCCCTCCTCACTGGAGAAAGACAGCAATGAACCAATAGGTCTACAATCTGCTTAAAATTTATTAGAAGACGGAGCAGAAGAGGAGTGTAGGAGGACAGGGCACCAGCCAGAGAGAGATTTATAAAGCGGAGAGAAGTCGCTGCAATTGGAGAAGAGTGAACGTGAGTTAGGCGCCAGTGAGAGAATTGTTTGAAAGAAGTAGTAGTATTTGAACTGATTTTTTGGACCAAAAAAAAAAGAGGGAAATGTAAAGTTTAATGTTTGTAAAAAAAAAAGTAATATCCTATGGTCTTTTTCAACAAATCATTTGCAACACAATTTAAAAACTCAATATGCAACTGTTGAATTGCTAATAACAAATACCGTGATGCACTAGTGTTTTTCCTACATAGGGATCTCAGTGGCGGCTGCCACTGTCTAATGTATTGCGGCCACCAGCTCACGATGGGGATGTAAATAAATACATTCAGCGCTGTCTGCAGGTCTGTGCGCTTAATGGTCAGAATTTTATCTGCAGTTACTCTGAACAAACGCAGCGGCAGTCGTGGCGCTGTTTTGAAATCAGCGCATTACCCTGCATCAATTCCAATTTAGCGACTTTGTCAGTATTTCTAATGACTTTTGACCCTTTTTTCCAAAAAGCAACTTGCAACAAATCTAGCAATATTTCTGACCACCATTATCTACTTTCTGTCAAACTCTAACAATATTTCCAAAAGATTAAAGACCAGAGTTTATCTGTAACCACACTGTCAAACAGTGCATGCATCTTTAAAATTGACTGAAAAGTTAAAAAGGCAAAATCTGTAGGTATGTAAGCTCGACCTTTGTTTTATAAATCATACACAAACATCGTTCTTCACTCTGCAGAAACTTGTCTATAACTATGATGGATCTGAACCGATCTGCACACCTGTGGTGCGTTAAAGTAACGTTCGAAATATATAGTGAGTTAAGTAAGGTAGAACATTTAGCACAACAAAAAAACAATATATCGGTCTATCCCTACTTCAGAATGAACGGCTCCCTTCAAAGAGCCATAAATCCCATTACAAGTAGAATGTTGCAGCCATTTGCTTCAATATAAATGATTCATTGCTGAGTCTAAGCTGAACAGATTGCCGTTTTTTTATTTTTTTATCTGATCAACCTTGTACCAGAGAGGCCATGCTCTAAAGTTCTATCAGCAGCTGTACTCCCACAGCTCTGCTTAACAAAGGTCTATCATTATGCCATATATAAAGGAGAAGCGACAGTTCTAACACTACTTACGATATGCAACCTTGTGATACACAGCTATATAAATAACTAAATTACAAAAATGGAACTTCTTGAACCAATTCATTTACTACCAAGGATCTACAGCAACAATGGTGGAGAAGTTTTGCAAATGGGGTTTCAGTTGTTGTTTTTATTGATTTAAATGTTGCATCTTTTAGTCAAAGTGTAACATATATTGGAACCGAGTAACTGGAAATCCAATTCAGAAGATATACCCGTCTGGCTAGAATGGTTCAGAAATGTTGTCTCTCTTTATATTTAGCTTATGATAAAAGCATTTTTGACTAAATTCCGCTTTTTGTCTTTCATTTTAGAGGAGCATTAAGTGGAATCACCTTAATACTTTACATGAGTGAAATTCGTTATCTTGCATTGTGAATAATAACCACTGTTGCTCACTGCCATCTGGCGCCGCCGCCATGATTTTGTATGCATTTTTTCAATGTTAAGTTAGTTCTTTCATCACCACCCAGAGTTTGTGACCATAGATGAAGGGAGGAACGTAGACCGACTGGTAAATTGAGAGCTTTGCTACTATATAGTCTACAAAGGACTATATTCGTGATCACAATTCTATGACTACAAAAGCCTGTTACTAAATTTCTATTCATATTCTAGAGAAAAACTATAGCTACATTTTCTCACGTTAAACATTTACTGTAATTAAATAGGATATGCAAGAAAATATATATTTAAAATATATATGATTTTACTTTGAACCAAATTGTTATGTCCAGCCCATAATACCATTTGTTTACTACAATTTTACACGACAAAAAATATATTCAGTATGTCATTGAAAATGTATTTATTTATAATGTCATCATGTTGCATTTAGGGCTGGATGATATAGAAAAAGAGCATATTGAAAAAAGAGTAGTCAGATTGATCGATGTAGATAATTATCAATAAATATAAAAAAATGTGCCTCCCCGGTCATTTTGTTATGCTTCAATTAACTAATTTTACTAAGAATTAGATTAATACATTTTTCAAACACTTCTTTTAATCATAACTACATTTGTAAGACACAGAAACAAATCAAGAGAGCAGAACCGAGGGGACTTTTTAAAAGCCATAGGTGTTGGTAGCAGCGCGACCTGTGTACATTTCCTGTGTGTCTCTGCAGCAGATTCACAGGGAGCCAGAGGAGGTGATTCCTGCTTAAGAAAGCTGATCGTAGTAATATATTTTGTTCATTATTGCTACATTTAATGTTTTAGCGCGTCGAGGATCAGTTTGAAACAGAACGCAACCTTGTACCGCGGCGAACTTACAGCGATGGTTTGTAGGGGTGCACCGAAATGAAAACTCTTGGCCGAAACCGAAAACCGAAAATGAAGAAAACTAAGGCCGAAAACCGAAACACCGAAAGAAATGATTGTCAATTATTATAACGATAGCATTTATGGCTATGATGTGTACTAACCTCACTAAAATCAAGGCCTTGCAATAAATCAGTTGCAAAACTATGAAGATATTTATTTAGCACTGACATAACAACAATGCACAATATAAATCAAATTAATTAAGTTTCGGCTGTGTTGTTTCGGTGATTTAGGTCTTTCGGCCGAAAACCGAAAATGCACTTTTGGGTCATTTTCGGCCGAAAAGTTTCGGTGACCGAATTTTCGGTGTCTCCCCAATGGTTTGCTTAGAGACCATAAAAAAATTCTGTGTCAGCTCAAATACTTTCTGCCTTTTTGTGGTTTGAAAGGAGAGAGGGGTGGCTGACAGAGCCGCGTGGGTCATTGTTAATGATTCGTTTAGAGTAAGTTGTATTAAGCTACCTGATAGGCTATAATAGTATGATACATACATCTAGGTTAATAAAATATATTCCATGTCCAGCTGATTACCAGTGCGAGTCAAAACCAGAGGAAAACGTGCACTTTTGGTCCTTTTGATAAAGCCCATGAGCGATTTGTAGACCATGACTGCAGATTAATATAGTGAATTTCCTCTCAGGTTTCAACATCTGGCAGGGTTTTATCTGGAAGGGCCTCTGAAGGTGCTCTCAGTGAAAAAAATAAATAAAAATTAGCCAGTCATGGGACTGATGCTTATTAAAAGCTACAAATAATCTGGTCGCATTCAGAACCAGGCCTCTAGTAATAATACCTGTCCTCTAATCCAGCTCATATCCACTCCGTCAGTGGGGTTTACTGAACTCAGATTGGATAAAGTCAGGAATGTTCCCATTAGTGTCACCCCTATCAGTAGTCTAAAATGCATGAAAATACAGTCGTGGCCAACTGTTTTGAGAATGACACAAATATTAGTTTTCACAAAGTTTGCTGCTAAACTGCTTTTAGATCTTTGTTTCAGTTGTTTCTGGGATGTACTAAAATAAAATTAGAAGTACTTCATACGTTTCAAGGGTTTTTATTGACAATTACATGACATTTATGCAAAGAGTCAGTATTTGCAGTGTTGGCCCTTCCTTTTAAGGACCTCTGCAATTCGACTGGGCATGCTCTTAATCAACTTCTGGGCCAAATCCTGACTGACAGCAACCCATTCTTTCATAATCACTTCTTGGAGTTTGTCAGAATTAGTGGGTTTTTTTTTTGTCCACCCGCCTCTTGAGGATTGACCAAAAGTTCTCAGTGGGATTAAGATCTGGGGAGTTTCCAGACCATGGACCCAAAATTCTTAATTCATGGCTGTGTTTTTGGGCTAAATTGTAAGTGAGCCCACTCCCATGGCTGAGAAGCAACCCCACGCATGAATGGTCTCAGGATGCTTTACTGTTGGCATGACACAAGACTGTTGGTAGCGCTCACCTTTTCTTCTCCAGACAAGCATTTTTCCAGATGCCTCAAACAATCGGAAAGAGGCTTCATGGGAGAATATGACTTTGCCCCAGTCCTCAGCAGTCCATTCACTATACTTTCTGCAGAAGATCAATCTGTCCCTGATGTTTCTTTTGGAGAGAAGTGACTTTTAGCCACGACTGTATATTTAGTAGCAACTAGGTCATATAAATATGTGAGTTTCTGGATAATCTGTGACTTCTGATTCTGCAGCAGTTGTGTGAAAATTGATTGGGAAACAACAAAACACCCTGCAAAAAGTAATTTCGAAGAAAGGGTAAATGGAATTTTCCCACGATTTACTGCTTAAGCTGCTAAAAAGTTTTGCAGATGTTTTTTGGATGCCACCTTCTATGACACATCCCTGCAATTCATCATATGAAACAGTCTCAAAAACTGGGTAGGTTGAGTCTTATGGGTTCAAAAGAGCCCAACAATTCAGACACGTTTATTATTTCAAAAACATAAAACATTTATATAGTACTGAAACCATCTTGAAATGTGATAAATAATCAATATTTTATTCACCTGAAAGTATTTTATTAAATAATGTCCGGTATTTTTCAACTTGTCCTGCTCTTAAGCGCTCACTGTCCTGACTGAGAGTTGCACATAAACATTGTTTAATTGTATTTTATGGTAATTATATACAACGGAGCATCAAGTCTAAAGCACTTTGAGAAACTGTGTTTGAAAAGCGCTTTATAAATAAAGTTTGATTTGATTTGATATTGTACATGGAAAAAAATATTTTAGAGTAAATTTCCACCCAAAAAACTGTTGGGTTAAATTTTGCGATTAATTTCACATATTTTCCAGAAAAATCTTAAAATTAAAAAATTTGCGAGCAAAACGCAGAAATTTCCATTATCCAAGGCATACATTTTCAATATTTAGAGATATTTTCTGATATTATAAAGTCAGACATTTACCAGAAGAAAAAAATCAGTGGCGATCTGGCAGCATTGCCTCGGTCAGGGTGCTCCAGGCTACAATGTGGCTACCGTGAATGACTGAATATAGTGCAAAGTGCTTTGTGTTCAGATGATGGGCATTTAGAAGTGCAGGATCAGTAGGACTTATCCTGGGTTCATGAACATTTAGTTACCATTTAGCATTTTGAAAACATCTAATACACATCTTGTAAATTTAACATCTAAATCTTACAGTAATGGTATTTTCTGTTGAAAAAAAACTATTTAAAACCTCAGCAAACTTTAGAGGTTTTCTAATAAATATTTCAGTTTTTTTCCTTTAAGTTTTCTGACTTTACAATGTCGAAAAATATCTCAGTTTAAATACTAAAAATGTATGTTCTTACTCATTGAAATTTCTGATTTTTCTCTGGTACATCGTTTGGCTTTTCTAAATCAGACAATTTCTGAGTTTTTTTCTAAATATATTGAAATTAAACAAATTTTTTGGCTGGAAATTTACTCCAAAATATTTTTCTTTTGTCTAGAATGGCTCTAGTATTCTGTTGTATTTGCATGCTCAGTTTGTCTTAACCATTTCCAATACAGCCCTTACAAATAAATATTCATAATTTCTGCTGCTTCAGTCAGTCTGTGTGCAAAACTGGAGTGATTCTAACCTGTCCAGCTCTGCCAAGCTCCAGCTCCATCAGGGTAACCGGCCCTCCGTGATCAGCGTTCCCATGGTTGTCACCAGTTTGGAGGTCCACTCTCCAGGATAGGCCCCTGAGTGTGGGCTCCCAGCGACACTGAGCCAACAAGCTCTCTCTCACCCGTACTCGCTGGCTCTTCCAGAAGCGGGAGAGAGCAGCTGCTTGCTCAGCACTTACTCCGCCACCACCATGCTTCTTGGTCTGAGCTGTGAGGAAGGCCTCCAGCTGGGGATGGTCCATGTCTGCTGTGGCGATGGACTTTAGAGAAAACGAAGAGAGCAGAAAGAGGATCACACTGGGTGTTGGTAATCTGTAATTTCACTGTTCAACCATTCTGGCACATTCAATCCCATGAATTCTGCATATTTTACTTATATTTATTTACCTGACCATATTTCACTGAAATAATGTATTACTAAATAGTCTAATACAATACCGATCAAAAGTTAGAGGCCACTTGAAAAATGGCTAAAAAAATATATCATGATAGGATCTTAACAAGGTTCCAATTAGAGCTTCAAGATGCTACAAGAAGAAATGGAAGTGACAGAAAACATGTTTGAGCATGTAATTTATTGAAAAAAACTGCCTCACCTGAAACAGCCTGTTTTACAGCTGATCAAAGTTTAACACCACATGCCTTTAGAAGGCCATATCTGTGCAAAGGATGTAGATTCATTGTCATGTTCTGTTAGGTAGTCGCACTGTCATGATGTTCTGATGGCAAAGGCTAAATAAAATGCTCCTTTTTTGAATGTGATATACTCTAAAGCATGTGTAGTAACAATATATAAAACACTATGATCTTTTTTTTCGTTATGTATGTCAAAATGACTGCTTATGAACACTGGAAACAACTTGAGAGGTTTTTGTCACAGTGGATGGGTGCTATAATGGTCTGGGGTGCGTTTTCCTTCAGTAGAAAAATTGAGCTTCAGGAGGTGCAGGTGCATTAAAATGGCCGCTGGCTACGTCCAGATGTTGCAGAGAGCATCACTCATGACTCAGGGCCCTCGTTTTTGTGGTAAGGACTGGGTTTTTCAACAGGACAACACTACAGTGCACAATGCCCACAGGACAAGGGACTTCTTCCAGGAGAATATCATCACTCTTTTGGACCATTCTGATTGTTCCCCTGTTCTAAATCTGATTGAGAAAATTTGGGGATGGATGGCAGGAAGTAAAGTTGTTTTTTTGTTTTTAAGAATAGTCCTAAATCTTTGATCAGCTTCAAAACAACCTGTTTCAGTTTAAGCGTTGTTTTTAATAAACTGCATAGTCAACTTTTTTTTTTTGCACAATTTACTTTTCTTCCACATTGAAGCTCTACTTGAAACCTTGTTAAGATCCACTCATGCAAAATATGAATTTTTGCCATTTTAAGTGGTTTTAAATTTTTTATCAGGACTGTATGATTTAAAATACTTCACATCAAAGGCATTTCATCTTTTTCACTTATATGACCACAATATACCACCAATAGTGGTTTAATTAATCAATATCCTGTAATTGGAAAACAGAAAATAGCTATAATTTATCTTTTATGTCAAAACACTACAAATAGTCAAAGGTTATTCCAGTTGCACCACAACAAAGATCTACTTTCTAAATACAGTGCAATCTCTTTATTATTTTTAAAAAGTGGTTCTTTTAAGTTGTTTAAACATATTAAAGCTGCAAGATATGTTGAGAGGCACTAGTTATAAAAATAAATAAAAACTAGCCATAAAACTTTTGCATCTGATGTGGAAAAAATGGCTCAAACAGTGTTAAACACTGAAGCTTTTATACCTTACACTGCTCTGCTTTTATGGATTGTATTTTTCCCTCTCTCTCATTTAAGTTTTCTTTTTTACGGTTTTTAAACAAGTTTCTTTGTCATAGCAGTTTACCAGGTTACCTTTTTGATTTTAAATCTTATTTCACAAGTTATTTTCTTTTTTTTCATTATTATTTTTTAGGTTGACTTCTACAAACCTGGCCAGAGACTTGGCCTGCAAATTAGCCTTTAGCTAGAGGGTCTACAAATGCAGTTTGGTTTAGGTGTTGTCGCTGCTCAAATACATTTTTTATAAAATTAATAAAGGAAAAAACGTTATTGTCACCACAGTTATGTGGTTTTTAATTTAAAAAAAACAACCACTTCGTAACACTTTGTCCCTCACCATTTTTTATTAACCTAATAAAATAATTACATACTAAAATGAAAATACTAAAGACAAACTTGATTTAAATGAGTTTTAAATAAATCCCATAACAGAAATTTGACAACTGTTGAGCAGATGAGGGGAATGCTGTGAAGCATGAATTAGCAGCCAATGCTGCCCCCTGCTGACAACAACAACAACAAAACAACACAGGAGTACGTCAATAACTTAGATTATTTGGTGTCAGTTTACAAAAAACATTTAAAATATTTGAATTTAATTTCAAGATTGCTTTAAACGGTAGACCGACAGAGTCCAGTCTGCTGTTAAATCTAATTTCAGCCAACAACAAATAGCCAGGACTAATGCTTAGCCTCAACCCTGGAAAAACGTGCATATCAGCTTAAAATATAAATATGAGGGTTACTATCACGGAACATACTTTATGCTTCCTTTAATACTAATTAAATGGCCCGTAGTTCCTTGTTTTGGGCTGTCTGTGCCTCCTGCAGACATGAAAAAGAGTTTTCCTACCTTTATGAGCCCTTTCAGTTTTTCGTACAAAGCATTGAATTCCTCCTGCGGCATTTCCGGATACAGTTCATTTTTTAGCAACTCTTCTGTAATTTCGCTATTGTTATAATACACCTTTTGAGCTATTCCATTCAGCAGACCGCTCAAAGATTTTGTTACTTCCACGTCCGCCATGCTTACGTATGGTTCACATGACAAGGTGGGTAGCGTCTGAGCACGCATGGTATTTTTCTTCTTTTTTTTTGTTTTATTGGCGGGTGGCAACCGACTTTTAGGAGCATTACCGCCACCTACTGTATGGGAGTGTGAGTCGTAGAGGGGAGTATCAATATTTTCACTAAATTCTATTTAATAATCCACTTTTCTTTAAGAATTCAATTACTAATCTATATATATCTGTCTCTCCCTTTAACAAATTCTTTAGACTAATTTCTCCATATTTCTGGGCTTTTAATTTTTCTTCTAATGTTTTCCTATTACATATATATTTTCTACAATAAATTAATACATGTTCTATTGTTTCTCTATTATTCCCACAATCACACAATCCTGTACTATGCTTACCTATTATATAAAGTGTGTTATTTAAAGCTGTATGTCCCAATCTCATCCTTGAAATTATAACTTGATTTCTGTTATTCATTTGAATATTTTCCATTCTACCCACCTTTCCCTTTATGTTATATAAATGCCTTCCTTTCTCTTCCCTTACCCATTGTTCTTGCCATTCTTCCATTATCTGTTTCTTAATAACTGCTTTAATTTCTGCTACACTATAAGGTACCTCTATAGTAGTTCTTAATTTTGTTGCCTGCTTAGCATAATAATCAGCTACTTCATTACCCTCTACTCCTCTATGTGCTGGAACCCACATAAATCTAATTTCTAACTCTCTCATAATTATTCTAAATAAGCATTCATATATTTCAAATAGTATATCTGGTCTTTTATCTGATGATATTGTTTTTATTGATAATAATGCTGACATTGAATCTGAACATATGATACTTTTTTTAATTCCATTTTGTTCTATCCACTGTAAGCTAAATGAAATAGCCAACATTTCCACTGTGTATATAGATAGGTTATTAGATGCTCTACTTTTATTATATTTACCTAATTTTGGAATCCAAAAAGCAAATCCTGTTGTCTCTTTACCCAATTCTTTTGATCCATCCGTATAAATAGGCATAAATGTTTTATGAGTTTCACTTAACCTTTTTTCAACAATATTATCCCAGTTTCCATTTCCTTTCCTCCTCCCCATTTCATTTTGAATATAAAAATCTATATATATTTTTGGCAATAACCAAATTGGGGTAGGTGAATATATAAATTTTTTAACAAATATTTTATCTTTTAAATTAAGTTCTTCTGCTAGTTTACATGATTTCCAGATCATACTCTCATATTTCCTATTATTATATTCCCCTCCCATTTTCATCTCTTCCTTAACCACATGTTCATCCTCTTCACTTCCCTGTACATTAGCCCAATAATTTAGTGTATTTAATTTGTATCTTAGATTCAAAGGCATCTCTCCCATTTCTACTTGCAAAGAAACTATTGGAGTGGATTTCATTGCTCCACAACATATTCTTAAAGCCTGACTTTGTATTACTTCTATCTTTTTTAATAATGTATTACATGCTGAACTATATACTATACTCCCATAATCAATAACAGACCTGATCATTGCTATATAAATTTGTTTTAAAGCTTTAGTGCTAGCTCCCCATTCATTTCCCCTTTTTTTTTTTTTTTTTTTTTTTTTTCCCCCCCCCCCCCCCCCCCCCCCCTCCTTTCCCCCCCCCCCCCCCACACCCCACCTTTTTTTTTCCCCCTTTCACCCCCTTAAACATCTCATTATATTTATTACCTTTTTACATCTTTCTTCTATTTTGTTAATATTTTCCTTCCAAATTAATTTTTCATCAAATATAACCCCCAGATATCTAAAACTATGCACTTGCTCCAGTTTCTCCCTGTATAAATTTGGTTCAATTTTTACATTCTTTTTCCTAGTAAACACCATACTTTTTGTTTTTTCCACTGAAAATTTAAACCCCCATTCATATGACCAATTTTCTACTTTTATTATTGTTTCTTGAATTTTTTTCTGCAAATATTTTATGTTTCTTCCCCTTTTCCATATTATTCCATCATCTGCAAACAATGCTTTCCCAATATCATGTCCTATATCATTAAAAACATCATTGATCATGATAGAGAAAAGAACTGGACTGATCACACTTCCTTGTGGAGTCCCGTTATCAACCTTATATCTCTTTGATGTTTTATCTCCTATTTTTACTTGAATATATCTATTAAGCAAAAAATCCTTTATCCAATTATATATTTTTCCTTCAAACCCTAATCTTTTTAATTTAATCAATAAACCCTCCTTCCACACCATGTCATATGCTTTCTCTATATCAAAATAAACTATAACTAAACTTTCTTTATTGTTTTGTGCTTTCCTGATTTCATTTTCCAAACTTACTATTGAATCCATAGTTCCTCTGCCTTTCCTAAATCCATTTTGGTACTTTATTATCATTTTTTTACTTTCTAAATAATAATTTAATCTATCTGTAATCATTCTTTCCATTAATTTCCCTAAATGAGATGTCAGTGCTATTGGCCTATAGTACTCTGGATTACTTGGATCTTTCCCGGGTTTAATTATTGGAATTATTATTGCCTCTTTCCAATTTTTTGGTAAATGACCTCTTTCCCAAACGTTATTATATATTCCTAATAATTTTGCCTTCATTTTATCCCCTAAATGCTTAAGCATCTCATAATTAATATTATCTTTGCCTGGTGATGTTATTTTAGTTCTCCCCATTGCACGCTCTAATTCAAATAAAGTAAATGGAATTTCTATTGTTGTTAGTCTTTTTCCTCCATCTAATTCCTCATAATTTTTCTTTTTAGACTCTTCTCTCCTTCTCCATCTATCTTCTGATAAATTAGCATTACTATTTATTTTAATAAATGTTTGAGCTAACATTTCTCCTTTCTCTTCATTTTTAATAGCTACATCTTCTCCTATTTTAATTACTGGATATTTAAACTCTCTATACATTCCTTTCATTTTTCTAATCATTCCCCAAACCTCACTTATTGATGTTGATCTTCCTATTTTACCACAAAAACCCCTCCAATTTTCCCGTTTAGCCCATTTAATAACTCTCCTTGCTTCAGCTTGTAACCTTTTATATTTTAATAAACTATCAAAATTATGTCTCTTTTTTAATTCTTTCATGCTTTTATTTCTTTCTTTAATTGCTATTTCACAATGCTCATTCCACCAAGGAACATTCTTCTTTTTCATGGTTCCTTTACTTTTGGGAATAGTTAATTCTGCTGCTTCTATTATTACTTTCCTAAATGTTTGTTCCACTGTTTCTATATCTTCCTCCAAATTTATCTTACCCTGTTCTTTTTCACATATATTTCTAAATTTATACCAATTAGCTTTTTTAAATACCCATCTTCCTTCTCTTTTTTCCACAAGTAATACTTTATCCTCATAAATTTTTGTGAAAATTATATAATGATCACTCCCTAAATTATTTTCCTGAATGTCCCAATTACATTTTCCTGATATTTGATTTGATACCAGAGTGAGATCTAAAGCAGAACTTTTACCTGTATGTACATTAATCCTTGTCCCTCTACCATCATTTAAACATACTAAATTCATAGTATCTATGAATTCCTCAATGATCTCACCATTCTTATCTATTTTATTTCCTCCCCACAATGTGTTATGGGAATTGAAATCTCCACATAATACCACATGCTTATAATTACCTTCTAAAATTAATTTAAGATTATTAATATCTAATTTCTTGCATGGATTATAATAATTAATTATATATAACTTCATCTTATTTATATAAACTTCTATTCCTATATATTCTTCTTCTTTTCCTATTTTAATTATTCTATAATTCAGATTATTATTAATAAAAGTAGCACATCCTCCTCCAATACCATTTTCTCTATCACATCTAATTATTGTATATGGAAATAATTTAAATTCTAATTTCTTATTTAACCATGTTTCTTGAATACATATAATATCTGGTTTATCTACTAATTCATCTATATATCTTTTAAACTCTTGACCATTAGCTATCAAACTCCTAGCATTCCATTGTAAAATTAGTACCATTCACTAACCCACACCCCCCTCTTGGCTTGTATGAGCATTTAGATTATTCCTGATCTCCTCCCAAGACAACTCATTAATGTCCAAATGATTTACAGCTGCTTTTACTATGATTTGAATCCTTTCCGTTTTTGACTTTGTTTCCATTGTCGCATTTATTACTCCTGCTATGAATGTAACTAGTTTTTTCATATCTATCCACATTTTTCCTTCTCTCCCCATCCCTTGAGGAGACACTTGCGTTCTAGTTTCAGTTCGTTTCTCTGGAATCTTCCCCACCATTTTAGCTGCATCAGCATATGAGACTTTATTTTGGACTTTAGTTTGTTGTATTTCCATTTCTCTCCTCATCACTTGACAGCCTGCATAAGCTGCACTGTGATCCCCCCAACAATTACAACACTTTGGTTTTGTCCTATTTTTGCATTCTTCAAAACTATGTTGTTCTCCACACCTTGGGCATCTAATTTTTCCTTTACAAAAATTTGCTGTATGACCAAATCTCTGACATTTAAAGCATCGGACTGGTTTTGGAATGTACTCCCTTACAATGTATGACATGCATCCCAAAAATATTCTATATGGTAGAATATTTCCTTCAAATTCTATCAACACTGATTCAGTTTCTTTTTTTATTCCATTTCGGAATTCTGTAAATCTTTTTGCGTCTTTTACTTTTGCACCTTTTAAATTACTTTTTAATTCCTCAATTGTTACTTCAACAGGTATTCCCCAAATCACTCCTTTCGGTCCCTGTCCACTCATTCCCACCTTACTCATACTGATTACTTTATGTTTTCCCACATCTCTTAATTTACAAGCCTTCTCTCTCTGTTCCTCAGTCTTACACACTATTAACAGATTTCCATCTCTTAGGACTTTAGCTAACTTTATGTCACCAACCTGATTTTTTAAGATAGAAGTTAGCTTCACCGGATTCACTGTATTCACTCCATTTCCCTCACTGAATCTCAAAATGATTTTAAACTCTCTTTCCTCTTCATCTGTGCTTTCACTTAATGCAACCCTTCTCTGTTTCCTAGTTGTATCTTCATCTGAATTGTTTCCCCTCTTTCCTTTCATCGACTCCTGTCCAAAACTCATTTCCATACTGCTATCCTCACTCTCATATTCCCCCACTTCTCCCCACTCCTTCTCATTCACCACACAGCTGTGCCTACCCGCCGTTGTTTGTCCCTCTTTCCTTCTTGCCATTTCTTCCAAAGATAATCTTTTTCTTCTGACCACCAGAAAATTCCCAAGACTTTTATCTTTTCCATTCGTTTTCTGCTTATTTCCCGATGAATAACCTTTAACCATTCGCCAAAATCCCGCACCAAGCGCTCCCACGCATGGTATTGTGGGAATCGTAGTTTTAGAAGGGTTATTGCGTCGCAGATTGATATGAGGTGATTAAGCCCAATATTTCAACTGGACAGAGGAGAGATGGGTAGAGTAGCAGGAAATTGCATTTCTGCTAAATATTTTAATTCAAGTGAAAGTAAAAAGTAACAGCTATTGAAATTCCTTAAATAAGAATAAAAAGGTATTTTGTAAAAGGAGTAAAGATATATACAGGCATGCATTTACCAAATATTTTATTTTTATACTTTTTTATACGATTACGGAAAAATCTGAAGGTTGTTGAAGGCACTTTGACAGATTTTACACACCTGACCACCTCATGCAAACGCACAGATATTTTCAACTTTGCGCATCGAATTCAGGTAATCAATCAAAAAATATTCCCAGGAGAACCTATTACCTTTCTCAATGCATCTGGAAGCATGGAGCACATCTATGACTGCCCCGGACATAGACCAGCCTTGACAGATCACTGCAGCTTAACCACTGCACGCTGTTCTGCTCCATGCAGTGCATTCAGGCCACAGCAGGTAAAATTTAGCCTAGAAATTTAGAGAGCCCATTACAGCAGATCTGTGACGGAGCAAAACAACAAAGATGCCGGTGTTGAGCGAGAATCTGTTCCCCTGAAATATTCTGTTCCCCCTGGTGTTACAGGGGTATGTTTTCCCTAACCTTTTTTCGTTTCTGATTGGCTGACCAGTTGATTTCTTACTAATCTTAACATTCGAGAACAATTACCTAACCCTAAGTCATTTTCTAATCCTAACATTGGATGAGCATTACCTAACCATAAACTGACCATTTTCCCAACCGTACTCTTCGGGAACCAGTGCCTAAACCTAACGGGGGAACAGAATATTTCAGGGGAACAGATTTTCGCACTACACCGGCGGCTTGGAAAGGTCTGCTGCCAGTACATTCAACATTCTTATGTTTTTCTGACAAAAACGACTGAAGTCGTTGATGTTAATGTTAGATCCCACTACTAAAGACAAAAGCATGGATGAGTTTTACAACATTAAGTCTTTAATGTTAAGTCTTTAAGTAAATGTAACTACTAACTAACTACCCACATTTGCTACTGGAAGTTGCTCCAAATTTTCAGGCGCGGCCGGCCCAAAGGGGGCGCTGGGGCACCGCCCTCCCTGATAATTAGAGATAAAAATGTCAAATATATTTTTACAAATTACGTTTTTAATTTGGTTTTACCCACCAGTATGTCCCTACATGCGATATGAATAAGATATACCTTTTATTTCCCACCAAGTGACATTTATTCACCAGTGAATTTCCACAGACAGACAGTATCATTTCTGTCATGGGGCGCTGAGAAAAAGCGCCCCTGAAGTGCAGCCAAATAGCCAGTCATGTACTGTTGCTAGGGCAAATTAATAAATATGCGGCCAATCAGTCTCTCAGAATTATATGGTCTTGGGGCGCTGAAAATTCTGCAGAAAATACCGCGAGATTCAAGGTTTTTTTTTCTTTTGACGCTTGCTGCCCGCCCGGTTAATCAGTGTAGTGATGGCGAATTTAACGAGCGAAGAGTATGGCGAAGAGCAGCTTCCACCAAATTCGGTGAGATCCTTATTAATGAACCCGTTTACAAGAAGGCCAATGGAGGAAAAAATCCTGGTTAAGGAGTTGGGACCCGACAAGCCCGACCTTGTCATCAACCAGCAGACCAAGGAGAAAAGTAAGGTCTACAACCGGAGTTTTTGCAGAAGTTGGTTCGAGCGCAAGTCATGGCTGACGGGCTGTGGAATAGCCAATGCACTTTTTTGTTTCCCCTGCATTCTTTTTAAAAGCCAAAAATGTGATTCGACGTGGACACAGTCAGGACAGACCGACTTGAAGCACCTCTCCGAGCTCATTAAAAAGCATGAACGATCAAAAGTTCATATGGAAAATTGCATCAAGCTAGAGGAAACATTAGCATAGCAGCGCAGCTGGATGAGGGACACCGCGTCGCGGTAAGAAGGCACAATGAAGAGGTTGATAAGAATCGTCATATTTTATCTAAACTCATCGATTGTATTAAGCTTTGTGGTGCTTTTGAACTTGCATTGCGAGGACATGATGAAAGGGACACTTCTGAAAACCCCGGGATTTTCAGAGGTTTAGTCGATTTGATGGCATCCATTGACCGAGACTTGAACGATCATCTTGAAAATGCAACCGTTTTTAGAGGCACCTCAAAGACGGTACAGAATGAGTTACTGGACTGTATGCTGGCAGTTCTGAGAGAAAAAATATTGGATGAAGTAAAAACAGCTAACTTTTTAGCCATCCAAGCTGATGAAACCACTAACATTTCCACACACTGTCAGTTAGTCCTGGTACTGAGATACGTTGACAGCACCCATAATGTCCAGGAGCGGTTTTTTGAGTTTATTAAGCTCTCCGTTGCCAACGCGGATGCAATTGCTGGCGCCTTATTGGAAAGGCTGCGCACCATCCTTCCAGAGGGACAAGAAAAAAAACGGATCGCCCAGGCCTATGATGGGGCATCTGTGATGAGGGGGGCCACTGGAGGAGTCCAGCGTAAGGTCCAGGACATTTATGGAAATGCCTACTATGTTCACTGTTATGCCCACCAGTTAAACCGTGTAATGCAACAAGCAACATCCCACAGATCAGTCACTTTTTTTCTGATATTGGGGGATTTGCTTCGTTTTTTTCCAAGTCAAGCAAGAGAACGGCAGTGCTTGATGAGGTGGTGGCGCATCGACTTCCAAGTGCATCGGCAACGCGCTGGAACTTCAACATTCGCGCTGTTAACACGGTGTATGAACACAAGGCTGATCTGGTGAAGTGTTTTGAGACCATCCGGAACAGAGCTGAATTTGACGGCCCCACGAAGAGAGAGGCTGGTGGCTATGTGAGAATGCTGGAAGATGATGCTTTTTGTTTTTTCCTGGCCCTCTTCCACAAAATAATGCCACATGTGGACATGCTGTACAACCAGCTGCAGAAAAGGAACATGGATTCTGTCTACATCTCAGGAATCATCCAGAGATTCCTTGACAACATGCAGACAATCAGGTAAGCTATGCATGTATGTACACAGTGTTAGCAAATTATAATTCTCTTTGAATGGACTCTATGCAGCCCTTGGTGTTTAATCTCTCATCTTGTTAAAACAATAAATTATACCGTAACATTATGATAAATTTGAAATTCACAAATACAGGGACTTATGATTTAATACAGTCCTGTGATTATATCTTAGACTTAACTTTATTGATCTCTTTGGGATGAATCCCTCAGGGAAATTAACATTTCCAGCTGCAAAAAAAAAAATGTGTATGTACATATATACATATATTATATATATAGATAATGGATTAAAATAAGGATGGAGTAAGATAAATATATACAGAACATATCTATCTTATACAGTAACCAATGGATGGACTGGCGACCTGTCCAGGGTGTACCCCGCCTCTCGCCCATTGACAGCTGGAGATAGGCACCAGCACCCCCGTGACCCATTAAGGATTAAGCGGTTAAGAAAATGGATGGATGGATGGATAAAATGTCAAAACTTACTTCTTACCTATTTTCTATTTATATATCATGTCATAGGTATGTGACACAATTATTTGCCATGCCAAGGAGCAGTTTTCCTTCACCAAACACCTGGTCAGTGCCACTCTGCTGCAAGGAGACTTGTTCCCACAACACCACAAGACGTTCCCAGATTCAGCGCTGGATACCACGGTGGAAGCCTATCCCTCACTGGACAAGGCCAGACTCAAAACAGAACTGTCCCTGATCTACAGCAACGAGGAGTTCCAGAGTTGCAGTGGTGCACTGGCTCTCTTTCAGGTTCTGATGGAGAATAACCTTCAGGACACATTTACAGAAACTGTAAGTCTTCTCAACATCCTCATCACGACACCGATGACAACATCTGAATCAGAGAGGTGCTTTTCAACTTTAAAAAGACTGAAAACTTTCCTCAGGAATACAATGGCACAAGATCGCCTCAACGCTCTGGCTATGCTCTCCATAGAGAAAAAACTAACACGGGACATCCCTGATTTCAACACCAGAGTCATTGAAAAATTTGCCACTCAGAAAGATAGACGTGCAAAGTTCCTGTACAAATAAAACTAGTTAATGCTTTATAATAACAATCAGTTATAAGTAGTTAATAGCTCATTGGTAAACTGTTAATTAATTAGTTATTGACTTGTTAAATATTTGTTAACAATTAGTTTAGGATTTATAACTACACCTTTATAAATCAGTAATAGATCATGAACAAGTACTAACTAATGAACTTGCTGAGTATCAGTTAATAGTTTATATTTGTTATTGGGACGTTATTCTAAAGTTGCAACTATTCCTCATTTATTAACTGTTAGGAAATGAGGAACAGTTGCAACTTTAGAATAACGTCCTGATAACATACATAATCTAATAACTAATCCGTAACTAGTATATTAACTCACACTTTACAGATCTGTTGTTAATAGTTTGTCAATAGTTTTTTTTGTACCTCAACCTTGTTCCACCCATAGGTTTTTCTGTGTACTGTATTTTACCAAAGAAACACCACAGATGAAAAGTTGAACTTGTGTTAAATTTATAGAAACACAAAAACTGAGCCATCCCATGGCCGAATAGCAGAATACAACAGTATACAAACCCATGATGTTTGCGCACTTTTTGTGCTAAGCCACTCAATAACTCTTAGATGGTCTACTATTATTTCCTCTCTACAGTTCCCCCTGAGTCTCCACACATTTTCCTTAACTGTTCATGTCCTGCACAAAGTGCCCAAACATCATGGGTTTGTATACTGTTGTATTCTGCTGTTCTGCCATATATAAAGTGTAGTTATAAATCCTTAACAAACCGTTAAGTGTTATTTAACAAGTTATTTATAACCATTTACCTATCAGTTTATTAATGATCAGTTAACTATTTATAAGGTATCATTATAAACCCGTAACTATTAACTACTTATAATGGATAGTTATTATAAAGTGTTACCCAGTTGGGTTATATCCCCTCCACTCAGTCATCACATTACAGTACACACATCTCAGAAACACAAACATACCCATCTTTCTCCCACTCCCTCACACACTGCTTACTTGATTACAAGAGTAAAGTAATGACATAAAGAACTTGATGGCCACAAACTTGCTGTCATTAAACTCTGAAAAAACTAAGATTATTGTCATTGGACCTGAACATCTCAGGAACAGATTGTTACATCACTTAGTTACTGTAGAGCAGAGATGGGCAACTCTGGTCCCCAAGGCCACAGTCCTTTAAAGTTTCCATGCAACCCTGCTGCATCACACCTGATTCAACATCAAATGGATCCAGCAGCCTATGAAGTTCTGCACAATTACTAATTAATTTGAATCA
>JAPXFQ010000619.1:247500-384755 GCA_028564705.1 Apricaphanius iberus | reverse complement strand
TTTATACAGTTTACATCTGGTTTATACAGGTCTAGATCTGGTTTATACAGGTCTAGATCTGGTTTATACAGGTCTAGATCTGGTTTATACAGGTCTAGATCTGGTTTATACAGTCTAGATCTGGTTTATACAGGTCTAGATCTGGTTTATACAGGTCTGATCTGGTTTATCCAGTTTACATCTGGTTTATACAGGTCTGATGAGGTTTACCCAGTTTACATCTGGTTTATACAGGTCTAAATCTGGTTTATACAGGTCTAGATCTGGTTTATCCAGTTTACATCTGGGTTATACAGGTCTGATCTGGTTTATACAGGTCTGGTCTGGTTTATCCAGTTTACATCTGGTTTATACAGGTCTGATCTGGTTTATCCAGTTTACATCTGGTTTATACAGGTCTAGATCTGGTTTATACAGGTCTGATCTGGTTTATCCAGTTTACATCTGGTTTATACAGGTCTAGATCTGGTTTATCCAGTTTACATCTGGTTTATACAGGTCTGATCCGGTTTACCCAGTTTACATCTGGTTTATACAGGTCTGATCCGGTTTATCCAGTTTACATCTGGTTTATACAGGTCTGATCTGGTGTATCCAGGTTACATCTGGGTTATACAGGTCTGATCTGGTTTATACAGGTTTAGATCTGGTTTATAAAGGTCTGATCCGGTTTATCCAGTTTACATCTGGTTTATACAGGTCTGATCCGGTTTATCCAGTTTCCATCTGGTTTATACAGGTCTGATCTGGTTTATCCAGTTTACATCTGGTTTATACAGGTCTGATCTGGTTTATACAGGTCTAGATCTGGTTTATCCAGTTTACATCTGGTTTATACAGGTCTAGATCTGGTTTATCCAGTTTACATCTGGTTTATACAGGTCTGATCCGGTTTACCCAGTTTACATCTGGTTTATACAGGTCTGATCCGGTTTATCCAGTTTACATCTGGGTTATACAGGTCTGATCTGGTTTATACAGTTTACATCTGGTTTATACAGGTCTAGATCTGGTTTATACAGGTCTAGATCTGGTTTATCCAGTTTACATCTGGTTTATACAGGTCTGATCTGGTTTATCCAGATGACATTCGGTTTTACAGGTCTAAATCTGGTTTATACAGGTCTAGACTGGTTTATCAGTTTACATCTGGTTATCAGTTTAATCTGGTTTATAGGTCTAATCTGGTTATACAGGTCTAGATCTGGTTTATACAGGTCAGATTGTTTATCAGTTAATGGTTTATACAGGTCTAGATCTGGTTTATCCAGTTTACATCTGGTTTATACAGGTCTAAATCTGGTTTATACAGGTCTAGATCTGGTTTATCCAGTTTACATCTGGTTTATACAGGTCTAGATCTGGTTTACCCAGTTTACATCTGGTTTATACAGGTCTGATCTGGTTTACCCAGTTTACATCTGGTTTATACAGGTCTGATCCAGTTTATCCAGTTTACATCTGGGTTATACAGGTCTGATCTGGTTTATACAGTTTACATCTGGTTTATACAGGTCTAGATCTGGTTTATCCAGTTTACATCTGGTTTATACAGGTCTAGATCTGGTTTATCCAGTTTACATCTGGTTTATACAGGTCTGATCTGGTTTATACAGTTTACATCTGGTTTATACAGTTTACATCTGGTTTATACAGTTTACATCTGGTTTATACAGTTTACATCTGGTTTATACAGGTCTAGATCTGGTTTATACAGGTCTAGATCTGGTTTATACAGGTCTAGATCTGGTTTATCCAGTTTACATCTGGTTTATACAGGTCTAGATCTGGTTTATCCAGTTTACATCTGGTTTATACAGGTCTAGATCTGGTTTATACAGGTCTAGATCTGGTTTATCCAGTTTACATCTGGTTTATACAGGTCTAGATCTGGTTTATACAGGTCTAGATCTGGTTTATCCAGTTTACATCTGGTTTATACAGGTCTTCTGGTTATACAGTCTAGTGTTCAATCGGGTTATACAGGTCTGATGCGGTTTACCCAGTTTACATCTGGTTTATACAGGTCTGATCTTGTTTATCCAGTTTACATCTGGGTTATACAGGTCTAGATCTGGTTTATCCAGTTTACATCTGGTTTATACAGGTCTGATCCGGTTTATCCAGTTTACATCTGGTTTATACAGGTCTGATCCAATTTATACAGGTCTGATCTTTTATACAGGTCTAAATCTGGTTTATACAGGTCTAGATCTGGTTTATCCAGTTTACATCTGGTTTATACAGGTCTAAATCTGGTTTATACAGGTCTAGATCTGGTTTATCCAGTTTACATCTGGTTTATACAGGTCTGATCTGGTTTATCCAGTTTACATCTGGTTTATACAGGTCTAGATCTGGATACAGGTTGAGGTTTTTATCTGGTTTATCAGTCTGATCTGGTTTTCCCAGTTTACATCTGGTTTATACAGGTCTGATCAGTATCCAGTTTACATCTGGTTTATACAGGTCTAGATCTGGTTTATACAGTTTACATCTGGTTTATACAGGTCTAGATCTGGTTTATCCAGTTTACAACTGGTTTATACAGGTCTGATCTGGTTTATCCAGATGACATTCGGTTTTACAGGTCTAAATCTGGTTTATACAGGTCTAGATCTGGTTTATACAGTTTACATCTGGTTTATACAGTTTACATCTGGTTTATACAGTTTACATCTGGTTTATACAGTTTACATCTGGTTTATACAGTTTACATCTGGTTTATACAGGTCTAGATCTGGTTTATACAGGTCTAGATCTGGTTTATACAGGTCTAGATCTGGTTTATACAGGTCTAGATCTGGTTTATACAGGTCTAGATCTGGTTTATCCAGTTTACATCTGGTTTATACAGGTCTAAATCTGGTTTATACAGGTCTAGATCTGGTTTATCCAGTTTACATCTGGGTTATACAGGTCTGATCTGGGTTATACAGGTCTGATCTGGTTTATCCAGTTTACATCTGGTTTATACAGGTCTGATCTGGTTTACCCAGTTTACATCTGGTTTATACAGGTCTAGATCTGGTTTATCCAGTTTACATCTGGTTTATACAGGTCTAAATCTGGTTTATACAGGTCTAGATCTGGTTTATCCAGTTTACATCTGGTTTATACAGGTCTGATCTGGTTATACAGGTGTGACCTGGTTTATCCAGTTTACATCTGGTTTATGCAGGTCTAGATCTGGTTTACCCAGTTTAAATCTGGTTTATACAGGTCTAGATCTGGTTTAGCCAGTTTACATCTGGGTTATACAGGTCTGATCTGGTTTATCCTGTTTACATCTGGTTTATACAGGTCTGATCCAGTTTACCCAGTTTACATCTGGTTTATACAGGTCTAGATATGGTTTATCCAGTTTACATCTGGTTTATACAGGTCTGATCCAGTTTATACAGGTCTGATCCAGTTTATCCAGTTTACATCTGGTTTATGCAGATCTGATCTGGTTTTCCCAGTTTACATCTGGTTTATACAGGTCTAATCCAGTTTACATCTGGGTTATACAGGTCTGATCTGGTTTATACAGGTCTGATCTGGTTTATCCAGTTTACATCTGGTTTATACAGGTCTAGATCTGGTTTATCCAGTTTACATCTGGTTTATACAGGTCTAGATCTGGTTTATCCAGTTTACATCTGGTTTATACAGGTCTGATCTGGTTTATCCAGATGACATTCGGTTTTACAGGTCTAGATCTGGTTTATACAGTTTACATCTGGTTTATACAGTTTACATCTGGTTTATACAGGTCTAGATCTGGTTTATACAGGTCTAGATCTGGTTTATACAGGTCTAGATCTGGTTTATACAGGTCTAGATCTGGTTTATCCAGTTTACATCTGGTTTATACAGGTCTAGATCTGGTTTATCCAGTTTACATCTGGTTTATACAGGTCTAGATCTGGTTTACCCAGTTTACCTCGGTTATACAGGTTTGATCTGGTTTATACAGGTCTGATCTGGTTTATCCAGTTTACATCTGGGTTATACAGGTCTAGATCTGGTTTATCCAGTTTACATCTGGTTTATACAGGTCTAGATCTGGTTTATCCAGTTTACATCTGGTTTATACAGGTCTGATCCAATTTATACAGGTCTGATCCAATTTATCCAGTTTACATCTGGGTTATACAGGTCTAGATCTGGTTTATCCAGTTTACATCTGGTTTATACAGGTCTGATCTGGTTTATCCAGTTTACATCTGGTTTATACAGGTCTGATCTGGTTTATCCAGTTTACATCTGGTTTATACAGGTCTGATCCAATTTATACAGGTCTGATCCAATTTATCCAGTTTACATCTGGGTTATACAGGTCTAGATCTGGTTTATCCAGTTTACATCTGGTTTATACAGGTCTAGATCTGGTTTACCCAGTTTACCTCGGTTATACAGGTCTGGTCCAATTTATACAGGTCTGATCCAATTTATCCAGTTTACATCTGGGTTATACAGTTCTAGATCTGGTTTATCCAGTTTACATCTGGTTTATACAGGTCTAGATCTGGTTTATCCAGTTTACATCTGGTTTATACAGGTCTGATCCGGTTTATACAGGTCTGATCCAATTTATCCAGTTTACATCTGGGTTATACAGTTCTAGATCTGGTTTATCCAGTTTACATCTGGTTTATACAGGTCTGATCTGGTTTACCCAGTTTACATCTGGTTTATACAGGTCTGATCTGGTTTATCCAGTTTACATCTGGTTTATACAGGTCTAGATCTGGTTTATACAGGTCTGATCTGGTTTATCCAGTTTACATCTGGTTTATACAGTTCTAGATCTGGTTTATTTACATTGGTTTATACAGTTTATACAGGTCTGATCCGTTTATCCAGTTTACATCTGGGTTATACAGTTCTAGATCTGGTTTATACAGCTCTGATGTGGTTTACCCAGTTTACATCTGGTTTATACAGGTCTGATCTGGTTTATCCAGTTTACATCTGGTTTATACAGGTCTAGATCTGGTTTATACAGGTCTAGAACTGGTTTATCCAGTTTACATCTGGTTTATACAGGTCTAGATCTGGTTTATCCAGTTTACATCTGGTTTATACAGGTCTGATCCGGTTTATCCAGTTTACATCTGGTTTATACAGGTCTGATCTGGTTTATCCAGTTTACATCTGGTTTATACAGGTCTGATCCAATTTATACAGGTCTGATCCAATTTATACAGGTCTGATCCAATTTATCCAGTTTACATCTGGGTTATACAGGTCTAGATCTGGTTTATACAGGTCTGATGTGGTTTACCCAGTTTACATCTGGTTTATACAGGTCTGATCCGGTTTATCCAGTTTACATCTGGTTTATACAGGTCTGATCCAATTTATACAGGTCTAGAACTGGTTTATCCAGTTTAATCTGGTTTATACAGGTTAGATTGGTTATCAAGTTTACATCTGGTTTATACAGCTCTGATGTGGTTTACCCAGTTTACATCTGGTTTATACAGGTCTGATCCAATTTATACAGGTCTGATGTTTATACAGGTCTGATCCAATTTATCCAGTTTACATCTGGGTTATACAGTTCTAGATCTGGTTTATACAGCTCTGATGTGGTTTACCCAGTTTACATCTGGTTTATACAGGTCTGATCTGGTTTATCCAGTTTACATCTGGTTTATACAGGTCTAGATCTGGTTTATCCAGTTTACATCTGGTTTATACAGGTCTGATCTGGTTTATCCAGTTTACATCTGGTTTATACAGGTCTGATCCGGTTTACCCAGTTTAAACCTGGTTTATACAGGTCTAGATCTGGTTTATCCAGTTTACATCTGGTTTATACAGGTCTGATCTGGTTTATCCAGTTTACATCTGGTTTATACAGGTCTGATCTGGTTTATCCAGTTTACATCTGGTTTATACAGGTCTGATCTGGTTTATCCAGTTTACATCTGGTTTATACAGGTCTAGATCTGGTTTATCAAGTTTACATCTTGTTTATACAGCTCTGATGTGGTTTACCCAGTTTACATCTGGTTTATACAGGTCTGATGTGGTTTACCCAGTTTACATCTGGTTTATACAGGTCTGATCTGGTTTATCCAGTTTACATCTGGTTTATACAGGTCTAGATCTGGTTTATCAAGTTTACATCTGGTTTATACAGGTCTAGATCTGGTTTATCCAGTTTACATCTGGTTTATACAGGTCTGATCTGGTTTACCCAGTTTACATCTGGTTTATACAGGTCTGATCTGGTTTACCCAGTTTACATCTTGTTTATACAGGTCTGATCCTGTTTATCCAGTTTCCATCTGGATTATACAGGTCTGATCTGGTTTATCCAGTTTACATCTGGTTTATACAGGTCTGATGTGGTTTACCCAGTTTAACCAGATCTGGTATATCTAGGTCTAAATCTGGTTTATACATGTCTAGATCTGGTTTATGCAGATCTGTCTGGACATTTTCAGGTCCGTCTGGGTCTTCATCCCAGTTTTTTGTGCTAACAAAGATCTAACCCACCCAGCAGACCCAGAGCCGCCGCCCCCTCCCTCTCAGGACTGGGTTCCCATCCTGGATAAGGTCTTCGGTCAGAAATGGTGCAGCGACGTCTGGCCGGTGAAAGGTAAAGGTGGAGACGGCTGCGGCGACGGGCGGGGCCTGAGCGAGGGTGGAGGGTGCGGCGTGGACCTCGTCTCCTCGACCTCCGTCATCCTGCAGCCCTCCCCCTCCTCCCCCCAGCAGGACCCCCGCTGGACTCCTCTGGAGGACATGGAGGTGTTGTCCCCTGACGATGAAGACGCTGCGGACAGTCAGGCGATCCCCGCCGCCACCCCACCCACACCTGGACCTCCTCCCAGCCCTTCAGGTGAGCGACACAAACGCACCTGACTAAACATTTAAACGGACAATTCTAAGTACCGACAAGAATATTTACTGTTTTAGGGAATAACCAGAAAACGACACATGGGAGTTAAAAATGTTTTAAAAAATCTGCTGTTTAAATAAAAAATTACATTAAAATTAAAATAGTAATTAAAAATGCAAGAAAAAAATGGAAACAATTAAAGGTTAATGTAGTGTATAAATATATAAAAAAGGGTTAAAAAACTAAGTCAAATGAAGCAAAAATAGGTTTCAGTGAAATAAAATAATTTTTAAATACTTAAAAAAAAAGATAAATATGAGAAAGAGACATGTAAACAATCTGGGTGTTTTAAAATCATCCTTTTTCTAAAGTTAATTTCATTATCTTATTAAATACTTTTAATAAGTTCATAAATGTGAATAATACTGTAAACACATTTAGCTAGTTGCAGAAAATTAAACATTTTCCTCATAAAACAAATCAAATGAGTTTATGTTTATCGCCCTCTAGTGGCCGGTGGCTGGTTCTGATGTTTGTGTTTCTGCTCTGCTGACTGTGACCTCTGACCCCGCTCAGGTCGAGGCTCCTCTGCCTCCATGCTTCATCGCCTCCTCACGCTGCCCTCCCAGCTGCTGGACGAAGACGACGAAGACGCCGCCGCCAAGGAAACGCTGATCGCCTTGGCGACCAACGGCAGCAGCGACCAGCGGGAAGACGCGGAGCCGCCGGACCGGATCAGGGCTGAGGAGGACGAGGAGGAGGAGGAGGAGGAGGGGGAGGAGGGGGAGGAAGAGGAGGAGGGGAACAAAGGGAGGAAGGTGAGGAAAAGAAAGAAAGGGTTTCTGCAAGGCGTTAAAAAGCATTAAATCTGAAAAATAATTATGTAAACGGTTATTCTGATATCGGGAAAACATGAAGAGCTCTTTTCCAAAATGCTGTAAACCAATTTAAATAGTTTTCAGGAAAAATGCTTTTTTTTACCCAGACCCACACGTTGTGAATATTCAGTTCATCCTGGTAAAATGTTGCCTCAGAACATGCTGAACAATAATTACAGGCGATCTGGCGCCACCACTCTAACCCCCCCCACCCACAGTAGTTATAATGTGGGGGCCGATCTTGGGTTTTCCACCAATCAGATTGTGTTTTTAGCGAATGTGTTTTAGGAGGATCTTTGCTGACATCTTTGTGCTCGTGAGCGAGTCGTTGCAGAAGGATAAAATGTACGGTCGGGCTGGGCAAAACGATTATTTTTGTAATCGATTAATCTAATGATACATTTTTCAATTCAATTTAGATTCGATTATCGATTATTTACCCATTATTTGATCTGTATAGAAATTTGACATTTATTAATTTATGTTTCAATGAAATAAACAAATTTATTCATTCAAACACAGTTTAATCCTAAAAGAATCCCAAATAAAGTTGTAGTATTAGTACAATCTTATGTTAGAGGTTTAAGAAGAAGTTAAATGTTGTGCAAAAAAGTCATATGTATAAAGGAGAGAAAATACCCCCAAAAATATAAAACAAAATTTAACATTCACTTTATGCAAAAAAAAAAAAAGCTCTTTGCTGCATTTTCTCTTGTTTCTGACGTAAGATTATTTAGAGAGAATAAAATGCTGCTAAATTTTTCTAGTTTTTAGATGGAAACTTTGAATCCGACAAACTGGAGAAGCATGAAGTAAAAAAATATTATTAAAACTGGATGAGGCGTTATTAAACGTGACGATCAAGAGTTGGTTGTGGGTTTGATTCTAAGCACTTAAACAACGTCGTATTAATGACGGCTACGTTTAGCGGGTAGCTAGCGCATTAGCTTTGTTAACAAACGTTTTATTCTCTCACATTTTGGGCTTTTGCTCATAATAATCAGTCTGAGCGCATTCAGACTTATTCTGCCAACACGGGTCACAGATAAAAACCAACCAATCAGATAGCAGCTGTGTGTGAGTATATACCCTCTATGTGGGGCTGTTTGGCTGATTTATAGGGTAAAATACACAATTAGGGAGGCATTAAAAAGGACCATGGTGCTACAGTCCCACCCTGGGCCCCTTTTAGCCCCTCCTGGGTACGCCCCTGCTCAGCAGCAGGAATAATCGCTCATTAATCGTTCTTTAAACTCATAGGAGTCTCAGCGCAGCTTTGAGTTTGTTGATTTTGCTGTAACTTGTAAGCGTGATCGGCTCAGAGAGGTGGAAGAAAAAGCTTTGATCCACTTCTGAAGTTACCATCAGGCATCCGAAAGGAAAGGAAACCAGCCTGGAGGTCGGTTCGAACGGTTTTTAGTCCTAAACATCCCAGAAGATTTAAGTAGTAACTGAAACTACAGCTTTTATCAGTCGCATAAAGAGACTAGCGGCTCGCTTTTGCGTCACCGATTACAGCTGATTGTTTCCCATCATCGGAATGACGTAGTTAAACATATTTTAGATTCAAAACGGGGAATTTCACCAACAGGTGATGGATTTTCATGACTGAAATGAGGAAGCTGTACTTCGTAGCTCCTTCTTTGGCAAAAATAAAAATGTAACAGATCTTATTCTCCATCCCTCACATAAGAAAACGGGGAGTGTGCATGAAATGGGACGCCGTCAGAGAATGTTGGATCTGGGAGCTGAAATTCTGGATTCTCCCGATAAAAATGCGGAGGATCAGAAACGGCATCAGACACACCTGTAGCTCCTGCTTCAGACGTACCTCAGGTTCCAGGTCAGCTTTAACGCTCTACGGAAACGTTCACTGGATTCTGATTGGTTGAGAGGATTTATCGCGTTTAGGCTAAAAAAATAGGTTGGGCAGTTATGGCGGTTAGTTAAAATAATGGCGTCTTGTACCGGCATTTTAACGCGGAAATATGACGGAGGAGTGAATAGGCTCAGTACACAGCGAAATGACAAACTCATTTATTTTTATTTTTATGACGTTTATTGCATTTTGGAAAAAAGCTCTTCACGTTTTAAACTGCGTAACTTCCACCTTATACGTTTCTTGAAGAGGCTAAATGCATCAGACTTTACTAGCTAAACATAAGTAAGACAAAATAATAGATGTAAAATATAAAATTAACACAAAAATAAAACTTCAAGTAAAAAATATCTTTTTTATTTATTCATTGCAGATTTCACACATTTTGAGTTTCGGTTAAGTTTAACTGATTCATGTACGTTAGACGATATCGGGGCCGATACCGATTTGTCGATCGGTGCATCCCTGGATGAACCGATTTCTGCGGAAGCCCTGGTGACGCTTTGCTCTCTTGTGATTGGCAGAAGAAGCGGCGGCGGGTGTGGTCGGAGTGCGAGGAGTGCGGTCGGAGGTTCAGTCGGATGTCGCTCCTGAAGGCTCACCGCCAGACGCACGCCGCCGGCGCCGACACGTCTTCGTCTCCGCCGGCCGGCGCCGCCTCGCCGCTGTGCTGCTCCGAGTGTGGCAAGAGGTTCTCCTCCAACACCCGCCTCCACAGCCACATCCGGACCCAGCACCAGGAGAACCGGCCCTGAGGCCCCATTTACCTCAGAACCAGAGCGGCGTTCTGGTTCTACTGTGGAAACTGGATCCGACTGACCAGAAAACAGAAGGCAACTTTTCTTACAGAACCAGAACCAAGGAGACCAGTTACTGAGCTGCAGCTATTTGGACCGTTTAACCCGAGTCAGAACCTGCTGTCTGCCGCCGAGGCGCCGACAACTTCCCGCCCGGAACCAGAACCACCTGGACGACAGGTTCTAAACGGAATCAGAGCCGGGCGGTGGGGGGGACCGGACCCAGAGATGAAGAGGCGTCCGTCTCTCTAATTCTTCCTCCTCCACGTGTAAAATATTCCCTCCTCCAGGTGAACAGGAAGTGACCTCAGACTCTATGAGCTTTTCTCGCTACTTGATGGCTTAGTTTAGTTTCTCCCGTCGGATCGGAACCGGCTTTCCCTCCGCTCGCTGTTCCGTGGGGAAACCCCAGGAACTCGTGGGGATTCTTCATCGTTCTGAACCTGAACTTTGCGTCGGCCGTGTTGCTTCGGATACTTGATGTTTACACTCGTCTACCTGCAGACGGACGGACGGACGTGAGCCGGTCCAGCTCGTCTGAAATCATTTGGGTTCCAAACGAGCCGTGGATCTGAACAGGAAGTACGTTATAAGTAATCCCTTCTGTTTCTGACGTAAGCCGGTCCGGCCCAATGCTCCCCGCTGTTCCTTCAGAAATAATGACAATGAGTTTAAATACGTTTTTAGCACTTCATGTAGAGAAGATGACGCCATATTACCAAGAAATGCGCCCAGATCGGATAAATTATTACGATTAAATTAAACTTCTAAATTTGACGCTTTTTGAAAAAAGAAACAAACATTTGCACTTAATCACATAATTTGGAATCAAATAGATTTTTTTTTTGTGAAAAACGATAATGTTTAGCCTCACATTAATCTGCATATTTCCTGTCTGTTTGAATATTCTTTCATAAATGATGATTTTATTTATAGGAGCGAATCGTTTCCCGATGCTTCCTGAGGATTAAAGCTACGTCACTCACAGGGCTGAAGCGATTATCACGATATGGGTCTGTGCTTTTAAAATCATAATTTTTTTTTTAATCTGTTATTTTAGTTATTTGGCTGTAATTCAGGTTCACCAGGAACAAACTAATTCAACCGTTTCAGAACGAAGCCTTAAAACGGCTGTCTGGGTTTTTTAGCTGTAAGAAAGGACAAACTTAAACGATTAAACCGATTTTTCTAAGAATCGATTCAGAATTGATTTTTTTTTTTTTCAACACCGCCCTAATCCTGATCGATCAGTCCGTTTTTACCGTTTATTTGGCTATTTCCATTTTTTTTTTTTTTTTTTTTTTTTTGGGGGGAGGGTTTCGCTAACATCCGAATTCCTGCGAAGGCGGAGTCTCCGGTCGAACCGACCCGTTTGCACTCTGGGCCTCCACGTGCGTTCACATACCTCATTTTTTACGCGTGTTTCCGTGTCCAAACAGACAGATTACCTCAGATGTACAGCGCTGATGTTTGGCTACGTCGTCGTGGATTTTCTTGGATTCGTTTTTTTTTTTTTTGTCGTTTGTGTTTGGATGCGTGTCGGATCTGAAGCAAAGAAAAAAAAAAAACATTTTAAATATCGTTTGAGTTTCTCTTATTAGAGATTTATTGAAAGGACTCGACCTGATCTAATTTTAAATCTTAATAAAAATGAATGGAAAACAAATTAGGTCAAATTTATCTAAATGTAAATTATTTTATAGAAAAATGTTATTTCCAGCTCAGAAATATAAAATATTATGCAATATTGTAGTTGGATAAATTCTGATGAGTTGGAACATTTTAATTGTATTTTTTAAATAATTAAGATTCAGGGTTTTTTTAAAAACATTTTTTGTTGCACTTATTTTGGTCAGAGCTATTTTGGGTCTGTGAAGATACATATTTGATCGTAAAATGTCAAATATAAAAAAATGGTGGGAATTAGATTAAATCAAAATGTTTATATTTTAATTTTGGGGGAATTAAAATAATAAAAACAACCAGAAAAATGAAATATGTTGAGAATAAACGTAGAGACGTGTTCTTAGTGTCGGGGGAGAACCTGGAACCTCCACTCTGTCTCCAGGTGAGCGTTACCTGGAGCCGCCATGATCATGTGACCTCTTGAACCAATCAGTGCTCCTCCTGTCGTGTTTACAAAGCCATGAGAGAGAAATGCACCTGTGTGGGAATTAGATTAGATTTGGATTGAAAATTTAACCTAAACTTCTGTTGCAATCGTGGAAGATCTTAAACACGTTTGAGTTAAATGTATTTTGTAAAATATTCCCGATTTAACTCCAACAGTTTTGGACATTTTCACATAAACTGATTCACTTTCATTATTCTTCTGTAATAATTAAAAGATGAAGCAATAATTCCAGCATTTAGAAGAGATGAAAACATGAATCGATTCGATCAGATTGGAGATTTCTGCTTTTTTTTAGGGGTTAAAAGTTGGACGACTAATTCCCAACAAGGTGCACGTCTCTCCGCCCGTTTCTTTAAAGGGGGTTCAGCACCGTGACGTCGGGTTTGTCGCGCCGTCCGACACGCATCCAGTCGCCGTGGAAACATGTACATACGAGCACTCGCTTGATTTTTATTCTTCCCTGTGAGTCGTGTTTTTGTTCTTGTGATTTGGAGAGAAAGACGATGTTACTAGAAAAAGGTCGGCTGCAGTAACGGACAAACGGAAGGAGCGGTCGGTTTCCTGTCGGGGAGCCTCTGGGGTTCCTCAGGGAACCGTCCTCGGTCCTCTAAATGTTCGACGCAGGTGCGGGGGTTGAAAGGGACGTTTTGAAATATCTTTCATTTGATTTGTTTTTTTTTTTTTTACTGTTTTTATTAATGCAGCCAAACGTGACTGATGTTCATTTTCTTATGGATTTCCTTGTTTTTGTACTTCAGACATCTTGTTTCTACTTCTTGTTTGATGTCGATGAACCGTTGGACAAAAAAAGTTCATCTCCGTGTTTGTTGTTTTTTTTTTTCTTTTGGATTTGATGCAATACGTTTATAAAACATAACGTGATTTTTGTAACTCTGAATCTGAAAAGTTCCTTCGCTGGGAACATGAGTGATGAAGAGCAAAGAGCCTTCATCAGGAGAAGAAACGCAGACCAATCGTCAGTCGGGATAAGTTCCTGCTCTCTGTCTGTTATTTAGCTGATGATGTGAATATCATGAAGGCCACGGTGGAGGTGTTTTTGTTTCGTTTCTAATATTTCTGACCTGTTTTAGTCCATGAGACTGGGTACTTTTAATGTAAACCTTTAAATAAATGTTCCCAACCACACCAGAACCTGCTGGGTCCGTTTCTGGCGTCATGGTTCGGTTTAACACCTCTAATCATCTCCAATCCTTGAAATATTTCTTGAATATTTGAATAAAATCAATAAATACCACGAAATATGTCTTTTGTGGTTAATTTTGATGACTTTAATGGAATAAGATCCTTCTAAACTTGTAGTTAAAGGCGGGAGGGACATTCCCAAAACCAAACCAGCTCTCAGGTCAGGATTCCTCGTGGGGATCCTCCAGTTTCCTCCTTACCTTCTGCTTGTGGTCTTCAGTGACCACATATTTTCCAGAAAACTGGGAAATTCTCTGTCACCAAAGTCGTAAGATTACGTGTTAAATGGCAGACGTTTTGAGATTAATTTCAGGGAAAAAAGTGTAATTCTCTGATGTAGGAAATTAGCAAGAAAAGACTTAAATGTCTATGATTAAAGGCATAGGGTGACATCAGGTAACACGGGACACTTTTTGGTTGATCGCAAGCAAACCATTTAAAATGCTAAACCCGGTGAAATTAATGAATTGTATAGCTTAATATGAGTCTTGGTAACATTTTGTGCAGAAAATATATTTCCAATAAGAATAGTTAACAAGATTTTTAACCTTTAAAGAGGCTACAAGTGGGTAGAGTTTCAGATAAAATTGGACATGTGATGTGGTTTGAAGAATTGGAAACAACATTGAAGAATAACAATGCAAATTACTAGTTCATAAAGTCAGTTAATTATTTAGTTAAAGAAGTCAGGGATCAATTAAACATCTTTTCTTTAAAACACCAACAGCACGGTAACTTGACTACCCTAAAACTAGGCCTACAAGTTGAATTTAATAAGATTGTATCAATGAGAAATAACATAAATGTAACTATCAATTATCTGAATACATAACACATGGGCAGTTACAAGCTAATTAGTCGATGCTATTAGCACAAAATACAACATATTGTGTGGTAATTTATTTTGGCTGTCACACTATTTGTAATATCTCACAATGTGACATAAAAGGGACGTTTTCGTGTGATTTCTGATCCTTGTGGCTGAAAATCATACCCATTAACATCAGCCAAAAGCGTCCCATTTTAGCGGAAAAGTTTGTCGCAATGGGGAGCCTAAGGCCCCTCCCCTTCCTGTCGGCCCCAAACCGCAAAAATAATGAATGGAAGTCAATGGAGCGATAAGAGTAATTTTCTGGTCCGCTTTGTCTTACGTTCTGAATCACACACATGTTGTAATCCGATCTAACTAACTAATGATTTACATTTCTACTGTGTTTGTCCAGTGATTTGGGATTTATTTGATCGTAAAAACTCGCATTTTTTGTGGCATAACGCTGTGTCCACACTGACCGCGATAGGAGCGACTAAAAAGCGCGACACACGCCTAGCTGTTCGCGTGCACATTCGCACTTTGAGGCGTGTACAAAGCGAACTTTCACGCGTGAACTGGCCTTCAGCGGAGCTGGGGCTACAGTGCAGCTGGCGGTGGATTTTACATGTAAACCTGAAGCTCTAGTCGCTCCTATCGCCTTCAGTGTGGACACAGGGTTAGGGGACCCATGGACCGGAAGTAGAAGGGCGGGACTTAGGCTCCCCCACTGCAGTTTAAAGGTAGTAACATGCATTTTTATTGGCTGCTGATATTTAAAGAGATAAATGGTTGAAACCTTATTTTTTCCCATTTTATCTGACATTACCCTACATTTTCATTCTCTAAACTAAGATATTTTTGACATCGTAAAGCCAGAAAATTGTAAAAAAAAAAAAAATGCATTTGTGTATATGTCAAACTAGATGTGTTGGGAGTGTTGCTTGATGCAAACAATGCATGCGGTGTGAACGGACCATCACCCTTGTGAATTGGAATCAATTTTTCCAATTTGAATCGGTACCCAGCCGTAGTTTCGAGTAAATGTATGCGCCAAAAAGCTAAAAACAGTTTAGAGCTGCCTCTGAATCAGCCATTAATAATAGCGGTCATATTTTGTGTCTTTAATGTCGTATTCTATGCTTTTATAGTTGTAAAGCAGGTTGTTTTTGTTGTTGTTCAAAGTGCGCTGTATTAATAAAGTTTCCTTCCTTTGCCTCGTGCCCTGGCTGCCCCGGCTCAGCGGGGCGCGTGCTGCTCCTCATTCATTCACTAATTCTAATTAGCACATCAGCGCGTGCTGCCGGAACAATGGGGGATCGTGTACCCGCTCTGCGCGCGCCCCTCACGGCTGTACCCACCTACTGGCGCCGTTGTCATGGTGATCCACATACCCGCCTGAACGGGTACGTGTGAGCACGAGCGGGAGGAAGGAGGGAGGAAAGGAAGGTATGAAGGAAGGAGGGAGGGGAGTTAGTCGGTGAAAGAAGAGGAGGAGGAGGAGGAGAAGAGGGTGTTCTGCCGAGGTGGACGTGGCGGGTCCGGAGGACTGAGCCCCAGCAGCTGAGGGGAAACCGAACCGAGCCGAGCGGGACCAGGCTAACCGACAATGAAGCGGACCAACCGCAGGTAAGAGCCTCCCTCTCCGGGAATTTCCCTCTCCCCAGCTCCGAGCCGCGGTGCTCCGCTCGTTTCGGAGCTTGTTTAACTATCTGACGGAGGACCGGGCCGCCCCTCATAATCGTTCCCGGTTCTGCTGCTCCGTGTCGGGGTGTCAGCCGCTCTCTGCCGTGCGCAGCCTGCCCAGCGAGACGCATAAAGCGGCCGGGCAGCCCGAAAGAGGCCGCTGTGCCTCCTCCTCCTTTCGGCCGCCTCACTCTCACCTTCTGCGGGATGCTAGCTGCAGCTAGCCCCGCTGGTTCTCCATAAACAAGATGGCCACTGGCTAGCAGCTAGCTGCTAAAGGCTAACGGCTCGGCCCCGTCTCGCTCAGCTCACAGCAGCTCGTGTGTGCCGCGTTGCGTGGGCCGGCGTGGCGGCGTGACAGCGGGCAGGTAGCGGTCCGCGTCTCTTCCTGGGTTCCCGCAGAGTCTGGAAAACCGGAATGTGATCGGAGCGTTTTACAGGTGTGACGGAAAAACAGGAGTATCCCCATCCAGCTGTGTGTTGGCTACTGGCTGGCAGATGTTGGGCATCCTGAGCCGGGTAGCAGAACCTCTGGATGTCAGGCCTGGAAGTGTCTCCACCGGGATGTGGAAGGTGACTGAGAACCTGGGAGCTCCTCCATCCTCCAGCTGATTTCATCGTTTACACCGATTTTTCCCTCAGACTGGAAGAAGAAACGTCCAGAGAAGGACCTCCAGAAAGCCCGGAGAACTGTAGATCTGGACCCATGAACGATCAACAATAATCGGTATGTTCGGGTCAGCTGGGATATTTTCCCTGTTTCAAATTGAATCCAGCTTCACAGAACCAACCTTCGGTACCGGCTGTCTGGAAAACACTTTCCAATATTAAAGCTGTAAGCGACCACACCAGGTTGCCATTCACCACCATCCTCCTTCTCCATCATTACATCTGTCTGTTGCGACAGCCTATAATGCAACAAGCAGCTCAGGGTTTCATCCAAGCACCCTGCCATATTCATTAAAACCATGTTTAAAAGCATTATTCATGAGGTGAACCCGCGTGAAGGATCACATTTAATCGTGATCGTAAGTCATCGACGACGATCGGGCCGATCAGGAGCCGTTTTCAGAGAGTGGCTTTTAGTTTTAGTCGTACAGACGAACCGGGAAGAATATTTCCTTCGTACCGGATACCACAGCGTGTTCATAGCTGCAGGTTAATTTCTGTGTCTGATCACACCGACACGAACTCTATAGAAACACGGCGCAAACTTAGATTTCAGGTTTTTAAATTTTACAGCCACGAAAGCCAAACACTAGCAAACATATATTTTCTTAGAATAAAATCTCAGATTTTTGTGCGATATTTTAGCCAGATTAATAACTTCTGTTTTTAAGTCGTTTATGCAATTGTTGACGTTTCAGGTCCCTCCGGGATTTTGCGGCCCTTTTTTGTGTAAAGTTGCGACAAATGTTGCAGCGTTTCTACGCACGATTTTCTGTTCTTTTTTTCCGCCAATCTTTTGAAAATTGTTAGAAAAGCAAGCTGTAAGTGTGCGTGTACAAAGAGGTGTCTGTTGCTGATCAGGAAGTAGCTGAGATTAGTAAGGATGAAGACGAGGAAGACTGTTGGTCCTGATGACACACCTGTGGAGGTAAGGAAGTGTCTAGGAGAGACGGCAGTAGAGTTTTTGGCTGCATCCGAAACCACTAAATTGGTAAGAGGTCTTACGCCAAACCGGATGTGCGTCCGCGTCCGCCATGATAAGATGCGTTGGAATTGGGCTTCCAGTTAGGAAGGCGTTAGGGAAAGTGGCCTGTACGCTAACTATCATAGCCACTTTAGCATAGGGATCTCTGATGCTAACTAACTGGCGATTAGGAGCTGTGCCATCCCACAATCCCTTGCACCACAAGACGCCATCAATACAAGTCGCCCGGCCCACCTCACGTAAAATAACGAAAATGGCCGAAAGGAAAAAGACGCGCGCATGTGAGTACAACAACCTCTTCCGAAGGTTTATTCTGGTATGCGTCATTCATGTGTGTTTACGTCGCGTAATGACGTCGGGTAGAAAGGCTATTTGAAATGGGCACATTCGCAAACGGCTCCCTGGACTACTAGCCGTAGTGTTCTCACTGATGACCCCATGAAAGGTTAAGGATTAGTTGCTAGTGTTAGCGCTTAGAGGCTAACATTCAGTGGTTTCCGGATGCAGCCTTTGAGTAGGTTTTTTACTGAGGAGGAAAAGGGTTCTAGTGCCGATCTTTAAGAACAAGAGAGATGTGCAGAAATGTGGAAACCACAGATGATCAGAAGTGAATCATTTGTGAGCAACAGAACGTTTTCATGCCAACAAAAAGTACTGCAGATGCTATTTTTTGTGTTTTTTGCGTTTTGTCTTTGTAGACTGGAGTGGAAGAGAAGTATGTTAGAGTGGTGTAGGACATGTATGAGAGCTGTGAGACAGCAGTGAGGTGTGCGGTAGGAGTGACAGAAGAGTTCAAGGTGGGTCTGCATCAAGGATCGGCTCTGAGCCCCTTCTTGTTTGCTTTGGTGATGGACTGACGGATGATGTTGGAGAGGAATCTCCATGGATTACGATGTTTGCAGATGATATTGTGATCCGCAGAGAGACCAGCGATGTTGTACGGTCTAGAGACAGAACCAATGAGGGAAATGCTGGAAGAAAAAAAATGGAGGCTGCAGAACTCAAGATGTTGAGGTTCTCTTTGGGAGCGACGAGGACGGATATGATCAGGAATGAGTCCATCAGAGGAACCGGTCATGTTAGACGGTTGGGGATGAAGTCAGACCGGTATCGGGGCATCACTAGGTAGAAGTATCCAATCGGTTAGAAAACGGAGGTATTGTTGCATCCGTAGAGCTTTTTCTTCGTGGCACACAGTTTATGTTTGGATCGGTATCGGCAGATTACGAACCTCAGACATCGGAAACACAAACTAGACGAACATCTGTGCTTTTATTTGGGTGCTACAGTCCCAGGCCCACCCTGGGCCCCTTTTAGCCCCTCTTTAACAACCTCCTGGATACGCCCCTGCTCAGCACCACTGAACATTTAGGAATAAAAAGTCATTTATCATTTTAAAAACTCACGGTCGCAGATCCTTGATCCGCTGCTGAAGTCATCATCACACAAATAACAGGAAACTAGACCTGAAGTCGGATAGAAACAGATTTTAATCCTAAATAATTTAGCAGATGCTAAAAAGTAATTGAATCTGCAGCTTATGTCGGTCACATAAAAACTGCTCTCCTGAAAAACTGATATGTCGGGATGTAAGAAAATATCGATATGCCAATGTATCGCAATATTTTATGTCATGAATATTGTATCTATTCAAGAGCAAAGAATCTATTTATAAAGAGTTTTAATGACATTCAGAGTCATTTTAGCAGTAAAATTGAAAGTAGGACTGGTATTTGTTCCTGTAGTAATAAAACTGAATGAGTTATTGATGAAACATATTGGAGTGGTTATGATGCTGTGACAGGTTTCCTACGCTTAAATTCAGCTTTGAAAAAATCACAATATATAGTAGGGATGTGTATTGGCGAGAATCTGGCGATACGATGTGTATCACAATACAGAGGAAACGATATGATGAGTAATACTATAAATTGCGAATCAATCATACCTAAGATGGCTAATGGTAATAATAGTATTGGATATCATTCTCGGCTTAAATATATCAATCTACTGCCCAAAATAGAGGAAAAATAGATTAATTTAAAAACAATATTTTTCCATGTAGAGAATTTTTATGTTATCAGATTTAACGTACAAGACAGTTTATACTCTACGCAAAAATGATATTGAAACCCAGCACATTTTATTTTTATTTTTATGATTGTAATTTGGTAAAGATTGTTTGGAAGGATTTGTATAACTGGCTTTCCGCTAAAAACATTTGACCTAACAAATGTTCAATTTTGATTTATAAAGATAACAGTATTCAGTTCCTAGTTAATTTAATCGTTTTAGGAGAATTCTTTATTCATAAATGTCTTATTTATTTTTTTAAATTAGCCCAAATGTTTTATTTAAAAAATAATTTAAGTTGAATTTAAAGTAAAAATGTCATAAATTATTTGTCAGTATATTTGAATTAATACCTTCTTTATTTTTTAATTTTTCTTCTGTTTTATGTATTTTGTTACATTTCCTTGCATTGGTAAGGTGTTTTTGTCTATGTTCCAATTACTTCTCTGTAAGAAATTGCAATGTTTTACTACTTTACTTTACTACTTATCCATGCATTTGTCTCCAGCAGGTTAGACTACTGTAACGGCCTGCTCACTGGCCTCTCTAAACCAGCTGTTAGACAGCTGCAGTACATCCAGAACGCTGCTGCTGGAGTCCTGACAAGAACCAGGAAATACGACCATATTAGTCCAGTGCTCCGGTCTCTGCACTGGCTTCCTGTCGCTCAGAGAATAGAATTTAAAACAGCTCTGCTTGTGTACAAGTCTTTCCATGGTTTGGCACCAAAGTACATCTCTGACATGTTAGACACATAGGAACCATCTCGGGCCCTGAGAACTTCAGGGAGGGGTCTCCTGGTGGTTCCCAGAGTCAACAATAAACACGGTGAGGCGGCATTTAAGTTTCAGACAGCTAAAATCTGGAACAGTCTTCATGAGGATGTGAGACAAGAATCAACTCTAACAATGTTTAAATCCAGGCTGAAAACTGTTCTTTTTACCCGTGCTTATGATAATTGGAAGTATTTTATCTGCACTCTTGCTTTTTGTTGTAATTAATTACTTTTTTAGTTGATGTTTTTTTCCTGTTTATCTGTTTTCTTAATTTATGTAACCGTGAAGCACTTTGAATTTCCTTGTGTATGAATTGTGCTCTAAAAATAAACTCTCCTTGCCTTGTATTGTAACTTGAAAAAAAGCCGATGCCCTTATTGTGAAGGTCTGCACAGCTACATCAGCTAACGAGTTAGCACCAAGTAAAGTCAGAAAACATCACTTTAATTTAAAAAAATTGCCATTTTAACGAAGCGGTAACTGTGAGATTTACTGTAACTAAACAGTGATCCAACATGCATAAATTAACATAAATACGGCGCTTTTATACTCTTTATTCTGCAGGGGGGGGCTAGTTAGCTATTAGCAAGACCGAGGTGACGGCTGAAGCGGATGGAATCAAGTAAAGACGATTCCCACTGAAAACTAATTAATCGTATCAACTCAAACCCAACATGTCATTTATAATATACTGATTATTATTTATGCACTAACACACCCAGCTTCGTGGCGCCGTACAGAACCGTCTCTTACTATTCAGACCCGGTTCTTCTGTCTAGTGAGGAGAATTAAACGTATGGATTCATCTACCATCGTTAATTCTGACGGCCCTGATGATGATTATCGTCACCAGGTTCTGCGGTCCGTCTCCCAGCTGCCCGTAGAACCCGTAGAACCTCCCTGACCCTCTCTGTTCTCTCTGCAGGCTGGTTCCAGTCAGGTGACGCCTCGGACCTTCTCCTCGTCGCCCCGCATCAGGACCAAACCTCTCAGCAGCTGTGGAGGAGGATAGGGGGCGTGGCTTATTACCCTGGGCTATTCTTCAGCCGTAGCTTCAGAGAGCAGGTGAGGAGGCTTGGCTCCGCCCCCTCACCATGACGGACCTGGAGGCTGAGTGTCTGGGCCTCGGCCTGCCGCCGGACTGCGGCTCCCCTCCGCCGCCCCTGGAGGCGGACTCCGGAGCCGTCGTCGGCGCAGCGTCGTCGTCGGCGACCCTGGCCCTCCTCTCCTCGGACTGCGCCACGCCCACGCTCAGCTCGCTGGCGGCGGAGATCGCCGAGCCGCTGGCCATGCTGCCGTGCGTGAAGAGCGAGCCGGAGGACGCCGACCTGGATCCCATCCGGACCGTCGACCTCTCGGAGATCCAGCCGCTGTCCACCGCCGAGCTGGGCCACGAGCAGATCAAGATGGAGATCAGCGGCCTGGACTACATCAAGTCCGAGCATCACGGTCACCACGGCAACCACCACCTGGGCCCGTTCCACCACTGCGACGCGCTGGAGCTGGACTACAAGTCGCACTACGAGCCCTGCTCCGTCTTCGACTACATCTCCCAGGTACCGCGGTCGGTTCTGATCCGGCAAACAGAACAGGACAGATCGGACTCCTTTAACGCATCGTTCGGGTTTTTCCTTCATTACGTCCACGCTAATATCTGCTACGTCACGATATCTGCTAGAATCGTGTGCAGCAACGATATTTATCACCGAATTAGATTCTGTTTAGTTGAAAAACATTTAAAAATCAATTAAATTATTATTCTTTTTTTACTTCTAAAATTGGAACTCATACGGCTACAGCTATTGATTGTTTTTGTAATTGATTAATATAGCACTTTATTGAGCGATTAATCGATTATAAACGTTTTTAAAAAATGTATCCAATTAAATAAAATCAGCAATATTTTGTAAGTTAATAAACTAAACAGTCTATATGCTTTTTTGTGAAAAGTTGCAATGTTTTAGTGATTTTTATTTTTCACCAATCACTTAAATAGTTTGAAAAGCAAGCAGAGTTTGAGACGACATCATTACATAAACCGTAGCAAAATAAAATGACTTTAAATGTAATTTTAACAGTTTAAAACAGTAAAATGTGACCAGCTCAGATTGGGTCGCCACTAGAAGAAAATCTCTGCTTTTATTTTGGTGCTGCAGTCACAGACCCACCCTGGGCCCCTTTTAGCCCTTCTTTATTAACTTCCTGGATACGGCCCTGCTAATAATCGCTCATTAATAATTTTAAAAACTCACAGGATTCTCTGTCAGGAGAGAGTGAGAAAGTATTTTTTTCTTATTTTGACGCCGTCACAGTTGGAACATTTTCTGTCACAGATAGTGACGTTATGATATTTAAAACTGCTTTTATCCGTCCCACACACAGATACTGAAAACAGAGAAAACACAGATCTCCACTTTGGCAAGAGTTTTATTTAAAGTATTCGTTTTTATGCCAAAAATCTGTTTACATGTGGATAACAGGCCAAACCGTAGAAAAATATCTGATTTGTGAGATACACGGCTACGTGTGGACAAGGCGCTCTTACGATGGAACAGGAATAAAGTTTATTACTTAAAAACATCAAATCTAAACATCATATCTAGTCAAACAGCTTCATGACATCGCTACAAATACAGTATTAAAATTAGCGAACATCAATATCTACAGGCTTTATCTTACGTTGTTTCAGCGACGCTTGGTGAAACATCACGATGTTTTCTGATGCTGGATCATTGAGCTCGTACTGCTGTGCTACACCAGCTCTACTTTGCAGTAAATACTCTGTACTTTGTTCTCTTTTTTTTTTTTAGAACGTAACGATCCCAAACTTTACACGTTTTCTGCCGTTTATCAGCATCTTTACTCTCCGCCATCGCGCCAAAACAACGGTCCGCGTGGAACAATCAGATCTCTGCGCTATAATGAATTTAACGAGGCAGAGTTTTTGCCTCGAGCAATTTTTGGACTCGAGTAACTCGGCGAATCGTTTCAGCTAACAGCTAGTTGCGTCTCTGAATTACAGGCTCATAATTAAGGTAACAGCTCAAAAAACCTTTTTTACAGCAGCGACCCATATCAACATCAGAGTAGAAAAGATTGGATTGAATTGGAACAGATCCTGTTAATCAGTTTTAAGTCTTGGGAAATGATTCTTGAAGTTTGAATCGACACAAAGCTCCATTTCTGTCTGCATTTGTGGAACACGTTACTGTTCCTGAACATTCTCACGTTCCAGCAGAACGACGACTTCTACAATGTTTAAAACGCCATTTAAAGAACATCTATGGTGCAAAATGTAGGTACGAAATATTTTTAAAAAGGACCAAAAAGATGGAGATGAGTAAAATACAAGCTAAATATTGGGAAAACAAAACTTTGGAAATGGTTTTATCTGAAGTGCAAAATGTAAAAATAAAACGATTTCTTTCTGCTTTTTTTGATTACTTACAAATGGGGAGCCTTAGGCTCCTCCCCTTCCTGTAGGGAGCCTAAGGCTCCTCCCCTTCCTGTTGGCCCCAAACCGAAAAAATAATGAATGGAGCGATAAAAGTTATTTTCTGGTCCGCTTTGTCTTTCGTTCTGATTCACACATGTTTTATTTCGATTTAAATGATAACTAATGATTTACATTTCTAATGTGTTTGTCCAGTGATTTGGGATTTATTTGATTGTAAAAATTCGCGTTTAAAATGCCTACAAATCAGAAGTCGCATAAATGACGCCATTTTGCTAAGGGGAGCTAGCATTAGCTATAGCACGTAAAACACTCAGCTAGAGCTTGTAGAGCTTCTCCTCCATGCCGGCTCTCACTCTACAGTTGTAGTCCGCTAAGCGTTTTTACACCAAACCTAAAGTAACTTTTGCATCCGGTCGAAAATCAACGTTTTCTTTGGCAGTCGGGGACCCATGGACAGGAAGTAGAAGGGCGGGGCTTAGGCTCCCCATATGGATGCAACAATAGCATTTTTCCATACCGCTATTTGTAGCCGACTCCGAGTACCACTGCTGATGCTGCTACCACACTAAATAAATGAATTGGGAGACAGGTTTAATTCTCCATTTTTACAACAAATCGTGGTGAATTAGATTTAAAAAATAAAACTTAATAAAAATCACCACAAAACTAAAATTTAAAGTGAAGAAAAAAGTTTTATAAGTATTCCAACTTATCCGATAGGAGTAATTAAGAACAGTATCGGTAATGGTGCTTACAGAATCTTACTTTCAGATTTAATACTGTACAAAAATAAAGCTGAACGTATTTGAATTAAAAGTTCAACATTTCTCCGTTAAATGAGAAGACATTTTTTTAAAACTTGTGATATCTACTGTAAATAAACACGAACACAGATCGTCAGTCTTTATCCTCCCTGGTACAACTTATGCAGGCGCAGCTTGATGACATCACTTCCTTCCCATGCCTGCAGCTTCAGAGACTTAAGAGTATTACTTCTAAGGAAGCCACCGGCACAAATGCAGCGTATTCACCGTGTTTGTAATATTACGTTAAAGTCCTAGCCGGATGTAGCTTCGTTAACGACTTATTAACGTTTCCAGTTGACCATCTTGTAAATTTATCAGCTACATCTTACAAGAATTTCGGAAATAACTAAATCTCAGTGACGTTTTTTTCTGATAAATATGAGTATTTCTTTAAAATGTTTGAATCTACAATCTCAGAAAACATTGTGGTTTAAATATTTAAAATGTATGCGTATAATCAGGGAAATTTCTGAGTTTTCTCTTGCAAATGTTCAACTTTCAAAATCTGAAAAATTAAAAAAAATTTTCTAGAAAATGTTTGAAAATGTAATAATTTAATTTTTCTCTTGCAAATTTTCGACTTTCAAAATCTGAAAAATTAAAAAAAAATTTCTAGAAAATGTTTGAAAATGTAATAATTTAATTTTTCTCTTGCAAATTTTCGACTGTAAATTTTTGAAAAATTAAGTCTTTTTTTCTTGAAAATATTTGAAAATAATCTCAAAATTTCAGTTTTCTCTTGCAAATGTTCAACTTTCAAAATCTGAAAAATATGAATTATTTTCTTGAAAAATGTTCGAAGTTCATCTTGAAACTTCTGCATTTTTTTCTCACAAATTTTTGGACTTTCAAAATATGAGTTTTTTTTTTCTTCTAGAAAATATTTGAAAATCTCAAAATTTCTGAATTTTTTCTTGCCTATTTTCGACTTTAAAATTTTGAAAAATTACGTTACAATCTCCAGTGTTGCCATTGTTCACCAATGTGGGTTTTTTTCCTAAATACTAAAATGAAACACCCTGAAAACTTGTTATACTTAGAGAGACTCAGGCGAATATCAATGGGTCAAATACGGAAGTGATGAAAAGGCAAATTTATTTAAGGTGGATATTTTTTATATAAATTGGATTTAAGAATGATTTAGGGTGAAATTTTCGTTTAGAAGCATAATATCTCTCCTTTAATTTATACATTTTTTTTTCATCTAATTTAACATCACTTGTTGTAACAAGCAGAGCAGAAAATAAATGATCCGATATCCGACCCTGAAGGTTTTTTTTTTTTTTTTTTTTGAACAACAAGAGAGAATTCAGAGGCTTTTACAAGACGTGTCGGCTTTGTAATATTTATCCTCTTTGGCACCTTTATAAATATTAATCACTATGAAGCTACGATTTACACTGAAACCATAAAAGCATAGAAATATAAAGCTACGTTTTAAAGTCTGAGTTAGCCATGCTAATTTACAGTTCTTACCTGTACAGGTTCTGATGGAGTAGCTTCACCTTTAGGGCCAATCTATTTATTAATTAATTATCAAAAGGGCTTTTGTTAAGAAATCATTCCTCTGTGAAGTGATTTGCGCAAAGATAAAACTTTTTTTAGTCTGATTGTTTCCGAAGATGAAGCCCAAACTCTTAGCCTTACAATTAGCCTAAGCTAACTGTAGCTGCTAGCTACTCTACCGGAGATGAGTGGGGAGGGGAGGGGCTGCTGAGTAAGCTACGTCAGGTAGGAGGAGGAGATGGGTGGGTGCAGGCGTTTCAGTTCCCCCAATAACTACCAGCAGAGACTCAAAGTTTATTCAAACATAAGTGGATGAGTCACAGCAACACTTAACGTTTTATCGGGATGTTACACGTCCAAAAGTCAATGTTGCATCATAAAAATGAGATTCTGTGACATTATTTTAAGTATCAGTTAACGCTATCGTAGTGGATCTTTAACCAAAACGGTACAAAATGGCTGCCTCCCTAATCAGAACTTTGGAGCCGCTCTCCTGGTTCAGAAAAGGGTTTTTAGCAGATGTTTTCTCTCTCCTCCCTCCAGGTCACAGACACCCTGGAGTACATCAAGTCGGACCACGCAGTGGACCTCCACTGCTACTACAGCACCGAGCTGGGCTCCCTGAAGTCCGAGTACCCGGAGTCCCACGCCGTGTCGGCCCACCTGCACCCCAACGGCCTGGAGTCCATCCACATGGCCGAGCTCCGCACCGAGCTCAACAAGCTGCGGCCCGACGCCCTGCTCCTGGACGGCATGGGCAAACCGGAGCCCGAGTTCGGCGAGGGGACGCTGTACGAGCTGCAGCCCGCCCAGCACGGCAAGAACTCCGGAGACGGGCCGGGGGTCAACGCCAAAACCCAGAACCCCACGGTGAGGAAACCCAGGAACATGCAGGGGGAGAAACCGTTCTCCTGCACGCAGTGTGGCAAGAACTTCAGCACGCTGGGCAACCTGAAGACCCACCAGCGCATCCACACGGGCGAGCGGCCCTACACCTGCTCGCAGTGCGGCAAGAGCTTCGGCCAGGCGGGCAACCTGAAGCGCCACCAGCTGATCCACACGGGCCAGAAGCCGTACGTCTGCGCCCACTGCCCCAAGGGCTTCACCAAGGCCGACGACCTGCGCTCGCACCAGCGGCTGCACACCGGCGAGCGCCCCTTCGTCTGCGCCGCCTGCGGCAAGAGCTTCGGCCAATCCAAGGAGCTGAAGGCGCACCAGCTGAGCCACACGGGCGAGCGGCCGTTCTGCTGCCAGCACTGCGGTAAGAGCTTCACCAAGGAGACCAGCTACCGCAACCACGTCCAGATCCACACGGGCGAGAAGCCCTTCTCCTGCTCGCAGTGCGGCAAGACTTTCAGCAACTCTGGCGTCCTGAAGACCCACGAGAAGATCCACACGGGCGAGCGGCCGTTCGGCTGCACGCAGTGCGGCAAGAGCTTCGGCCGCCTCGGCCACCTGAAGGCGCACCAGCAGATCCACACGGGCGAGCGGCCGTACGCCTGCCCCCGCTGCGGCAAGACTTTCAGCCAGTCGGGTCACCTCAAGGCGCACGAGCAGATCCACAAGCGGGAGCGGACCGACACGGCCAGCGGCAGCAGCAGCGGGAGCGACGGCGGCGCCGGGAGCGGCGACAGCAGCTAAGGCTGACCTTTAACCTCCGGAGAAACAAAGTATTATTCCAGTTTTTATACGAACGCTAGACAAAGTTACGACTTTTCTTACATTTTCATACCGTTTTGTGCTCTTTTACATTTTATCTGTGGGCAGAGTGTCGGCTGTGTGTGTGTGTGTGCGTGTGTGTGTGTGTGTGTGTGTGTTCATCCTATATATGTGCGTCTGTTTGGGGGGGGGGGGGGGCTGGCTCTACAGAACCGGTCCGTATTTTTCAAGTACTTATGAAACACAAGCACAAAGTTTCATGTTTTGTTGTTTGCTTTTTTTTTTGATTCCGCTTTTGTACTAAATCAGACCAGCAGCACCGGACCGACCGGACCGGATCGGACCAGAACCCTAATGACAGAGGGCTGTTCCACAAACAAATCCAGGCTCATTTACAACATCCTAACGGTTCACTCCAGATTTAACAAGCCGACGCTACATTCAGGGTCTTATGATGAACTCAGAAATCATTTCTTTAAAAAGTAGTTTGCGATCCGTGTCTTAAAAGTTGTTGTATTTAACTTTTTCATTTTTCCCCCCCTATAAAAGTTTGACTCGTCAACCACGATTATTCTGATTTAAATAATGCAGCATAAATAAAGATGTGAGGAAGCCCAACAACTGAGAGCGCAACAAAGCCCCCGGAAAGGTCCAAATATGCAGAACATGTGACAAAAGCAGCTTTGCTTTAGTGGGCAAATTTGTTTGTGGCCCGCTGAAATGTTCTGGTTTCTCCGAACTCGTCTTGGCTTGTTGTCGTCTGCTACACATTCCACGTTCCTCCGATGAAATAAACAACTTCATGGATTATTTTCTTTCTTTCTCCGCCAGCTGGGCTGTGAAACAGTTATTTATATAAATGGTCTTAACTTGAAGAATTAACTGTTCACTCCAGGTTTATTCGGCTCCACCAATGAAGCTCGGGTGGATTCCATCCAGGCTCATGTGTATCAGCGCTACATTAAAAGCAGCTCTTGTTAATCGAAGCTGGATGAAATAGAAGCAATGAAGCGCGTTCTTCTCCCAGTCTGACTTATTAATGCCGCCTATGAGCATCATAATGACATCATAACCAATAAGGGGAACAGCAGCTGCTTTGGGTTATAATGTTGCTACACGGACGCTTTAGAGTGTGACACAGTGAGCGCTTAATAATCTTAATAAATCATTACCTAGTTGGGGAGGGAAAGATAATCTGGAGTCTGTTTGGAATTATTAAACCTAGAATATGATAGAAAATAGCTGACGGGTTAAATGTGTTTAAACTTGATTTAACCCTTCGTAGTCCCTCAAATAAATGCTACACTTGGGATCCTCGGCACAAAAAATGTCCAAGAGAAATAAGTGCAAATAAAGTCATATAATATTTAATTACTCTCAAATTTTTTTTCACAAATGCCATCCTGAGCCTCAGTCCTCTGGAAACATAAAAAAATGCCTGTTTTTGAGATGAAAGCCATTTAATACCAGGTTTTATTTGAAAATCTGCACTCTAAAAAACCCCAAACACAGGAAAATTACATAAAATTGTCTATTAGGATATTGCTCTTCTTAAAATTACCGATTTTTTTTGATGCAGACTGTAGAAACAACATTCACAAAAATTATGAAACCAAACATGGACACCAGTGTATGACATCTGTAAAAAACGCTCAAACCATATTTTTTAGAAATACATATTGCATTATGAATTCAGGGCCCATAGGATCCCAAAAATGTGAATAATTTAAATTCATCTTTATTTAATGCCCCAGCATTTATAAATAAATCCATTATTCAGGTGAAAAAAAGTCAAAACTACAAGTTCAGTTTATGATGGCCGCAGAAACACTGGTGTGTAAATTTTTTTTTTTTAAATGGGGATATTAAGGTCTGTTAGAAAAATGTCGTTTGAATGGGAGTCAATGGCACAAAAAAATGTCCGAGGGAGCTTTATGTTACTGTAATGAATATACAATGTTTTAAATCTAGTATGAGAAAAAAATATATAGTTCTGTCAAACTCCTCCAAAAATGCACATCTTCTGAAAAAATTTTAAGAATTGCATTAGCACAACAACAGTTATTATAAAAATGACACCCGCCTGCGCAAAAAAACGCCCCAGGGACTATTAAGGGTTAAGAAAGGATGTAAAATATTTAACAGCTACATTATAAACAGTTTAAAGTCTTTAAAATGTTAATTACATGAATGCATTAATGCAAAGAACTATAAGGCTATTTTCACACATTTAGAGAGGACAGCATGATGATTTTTATGGATCCATCTTAGACAAATAGTGATTTTTTTGTAATTAAGCAATATCACACGAGAGGGAGTGCTGTCGTGCCTAGAGCTGATTGCTACGGCCTAAAAATAAAATCTTTTTTTATTCGATTTAAACATTTTTTTTAGACGACAAAATTTATATATATATATATATATATATATTTGCCTAGTTGTATGGAATATCAGCAGTGCTGTGGTACGGCCGTAGACGCAAGGCCGCAGGCGATCACACCAGTGCTGATATCCCACACAACAGCACTCACTCTATTGTGTCATATTGCTTTTATACAACAGTACTACAAGGTTGTTGTTGTTTTTTTTACAACAATAATCAACAATATATTGTGTTTATTTAATCATTTATTTAGCAAAAACAACTCGTTCAAACTGGAAGGGAGGCTGCTGCAGCATTTTCAAACACAAACATGTCGTCTTCGGAGCACCTTTCTCTGCCGGATGTTTTAATGGCGGATCGTGGCTGGTTAGACAAAACGTCGGGTGATGTCACTACAGTCAGACGCTCTGATTGGTTGATGCTCATGGGGACGGAGGTGAAAGTTCCGCTAGCTTAGCTTCTGTGTTGCTAGCTTTTGCCACTTGGAAAGCAGCAAAGTTTTCACAAAAAGGCGTAATATCAGCTCCCGTCCAATCAGATTCATCAAGCTAAAATAAGCCTCACAGTCAGCCAGCCACGAAGCAACATCATCTGTTGCCATGGTGAATGAGCGGGGCTTCGTTAGCCTCGTTAGAAGAACTGAATCTTGGTCAACTGAGCCTGGATTGTTGGAGTAAACCTGGATTTAGCGATTGGCTCACGTTGTAGAACAGCCCTCTGGTTCTGCTGTGGTGCTGTTCAGAAACGCACGCCGAGTCACTTCCTGTTTGAAGGTGGAGAGCAGCCAATCGCATCCATCCATCGGCCGTCGTAGACTCTGATCCGGTTCTGGCGGGTTCTGGTTCTTAACTTCAGGTGTTTTCTGGTTAAAGTTCTGACCTCAGAGGGCTCCCTGGTCCTCTGAGACGATCTGTCCCCGGACGGACGGACGGACGGGGACGCTCCCGGCGTCTTGTTGCTGACGATAATCAGGCGGCGTTCCTCGTCGCTCCCAAGCATTCCAGATGATTTTTTTTTTATTTTTTTTTCACTCGAGCTCGATGGGAACGTCGGGCTCTTCAGGACCAAACTGGGCATTCCGACGCCCTGGGCTCGCCACCCACCACGGAGATCGCTCACTGTGTACAAATCTTTATCGATTCTGTTGCTCCAACAAAATGTCATAAAGAAAAAAAATTATGATGCAACATCCTGTAATGGAGACGTTATTAAAGACAAAATGTTACATCCTGACATCTGGCTCCTGCTTTTCTGTAAACTGGTTTAAATCAGCCGCATGAAGCTGGGGGGGGGGGGGCAGCACCCCCTGCTGGTTGGTGTAGTTAGAGACTTATTTGTACACCGGAAAATCTTTGCTTCATAATGGATTCTTAATTCTTTGGGGGAAATTTGCAGTTATGTTTCAACCAAGTACAGTTTGTTTTTTATAGTTTAATAGTGTGTTAAAAACACGATAGTAGGCAGAAATTTGTGCTAAAATACTCAAATCGAATAAAAGCTTTTAGAAGCAGAATCCGAATCGGCCTGATTGAGATCCACTTTTTAGTTTGGAAATGATGGTCACTAAATTGAAACTGAATGTTTTATATTTTGAAAAATGAATTTATCTGCTTCAAAATTGCATTTTCTCCTATTGCAAATTCATCTCTCAAACGTTCAGTTTACCTTCTGCGTTTCAATACTTAAATTCAGTTTTTCAGGTCACATATCCGGGTCCTGAAGAAGCAATCGAGCTCAGAGTAATAGAACTATGAAGCTGACAGATATCGGCAACCATAATCGCAGGTTGGTAATAAATGTACAAGAAATGCCATGTGAACACGAGATCCTGGTGCGTTCAAACCGCCCCAAACGTCAGCGCCCAGAGCGGCTAGATTACATGTAAAGTCTATGGTTGATTGTTCACAGCGCAGGCTTTGTCTGCGTCAAACAACGCTCACAAAGCGACGAGTTTTGACGGCTGAGATGTTTAGGCTGAAGCTTACAAGGCGCGTGGGCGGGGCTTAATCATTAGCAAAGGACTGAAAAATCTCTAACATCTCTGTAGTGGATGTTGCGTTATCTGACCATTTCTGCATCTTCTTTGAAAGCATTATCCCGGCTAAACTATCTAATCAAAATAAGACCATAGTAAAAAAAAGTGCTTCTTCATTGACATCTCAAGGAAATTTCAATCAAACGCAACTGGACTTGGTAATTTGTCTTGGAAGACGTTTCACCTCTTATCCAAGAGGCTTCATCAGTTCATGCTCGCCGCTGACCAGGCTGGGACTGGTCCAACTAACTGGTGTGGAGACTCAGCTATTTAACCTCTTGAACAAGAATCATTATGTCATTGGATCCTTTGTGCTCCATGTCTTAACGACGGTCGTTGGCGTGCCGCCTATTGGTGGAGGTTAGGTTTCGGCTTCATTAGTGCCCTATTGTGTTATAACGACAGTCATTGGAGTCACAGTTGTTTCTGTTATTAGAGGCTAATTTGTTTGAGTCTCCTAGGGAGGGATGAAAGGGCAGCATTGTAAATTGGAGATAGGTGATGTCTCAGGCCTCCTCCTCTGTTTAGCGATGGTTTCTCTACTTTTACATAGATGGCTTCTTTTACTCCTCTTTCAAACCATCTGTCCTCTCTGTCTAATATCTGGACATTGCTGTCCTCAAAGGAGTGGGCTTTCTCCTTGAGATGTAAATGAACAGCAGAGTCCATGCCTGAGGAGTTAGCTCTCCTGTGTTGGGCCATGCGTTTGTACAGTGGTTGTTTTTGGTTTCACCAATGTAGAGGTCCTTGCATTCTTCATTGCATTGGATTGCATACACCAGGTTGCTTTTGTGTGCGTGTGGTGTTCTGTCCACACGCACACATCATCCAATACAAATACACAATTTAAAGAAATGTCATAATTGTATACATACTTTAAAGCCACACATAGAATTAGCATTTAATTGTTTGTGAGTGAAAAAATCCACCAGAATTATATCTGGGTTGGTCAAAGGAAGAAAGGGAACAGGACACCAAAAGAAGGCTCAGTAATTTCTGGTTTAATAACTGAACAAACAGGATCTATTGGGAAGATTTTCCCCGTTCTTATGTACCATATTGTCCCGACTATAGGACTAGGTTTTTCTCCGCTGAAAACAATGTAAAAATGCGGGTTTGTCTTATAATCGGGGTCTGACCATTGACAGATGCTGATAGTTATCGCTACACAACCACAACAGCAGAGGGCGCCAGAGCGAGCGACTTCTTTACAGAGCTCACGCACTCACACCATCTGGAAAAATCCTTCAACCAGCTGTACTTCGGCTCCATGCAGACTTTTGATTTAACATGTTATAAGCAAAGTTCTGACAGTTTGCATTACAATGTTGCTGTTTTTTTTGTTCAGTATCTCTGGTACATTTCCTGACAGATTCCCAAACACAATAATGATATAATCTAATACTTAAATGACTTCTCAAAATGTAAAAAAATATATATTTTCTGTATAAAGTGAATTTAGGCTTTCTCTGAAGATTAGTTGCTGAAAATGGGGGTAATCTTATAATAGGGGTTGTCCTATATTCAGGTCAAAGCGGTAATCAACTACTTAAAATATACAGTGTTTCCCACAAGGACCTTTTCCAGAACTTACAGGTCAGGGAAATTACAGCCATGTTGGCCAGTTTAATTAGCATATTTGATAATATTTCAGTTTGTCACAATTTAGGGGAAAACTGCTCATTTCAAAGAATTGGGGGAAAGGAAACTGCAACATTACTGATGATAAACGGAATGTTTAGAGAAACATAAAATCATTTACTGCGGTGTTTTAATTATCCCACTTATGATTTGCTCCAGTTATTTAACTTCTGTGTATTAATTTAAATAGGGATGCAGTGATACCACTTTTTTTCTAACCGATACAATACCGATACTTAGATTTGAGTACTTGCCGATACCGAGTACCAATGCCAATGCTTCTAGCACACACACACACAAAAAAGAAGCAATGAATCGGAAGACAGGTTTTATTTTCTTCTTCTTACAACAAATGATAAGGAATTAGATAAAAAATAAAATACTGACAAAATGAACAAAAAAACTAAAATTTCAAGCGAAAAATAAACGTTTTCTGTAAAATCATTGCAGGTTTTCCACATTTTAAGTATCGGTTCATGGTATTGGGTAACCTTTACGGATACTGATATGAGTACATTAGAGCGGTATCTGGCCCGATATTAATATCGGTGCATCCCTAAATTTAAACAATAATCTTTTTATTTTATTTTTTTTGTAACAACAGACCCAATTATTCCTGATAAATATATTTAAAAAATTTTTTAATTCAATGCAGATTTTTTGTTAAAGACAAGACTTAACTGGATACCTTAAATTAAAGAAAATCAAAAGGTTTTCCTCAACTATGTCTGTCCTGATAATCAAGCATTTCTGCTACGCAACAAAGAATATATTTTTGTCAAAACATGAAAACCAATTTTTCATATATTGCACTTAATATCTCAGGAATCCTCAAAGCATTTTTATTATAGTATCACTGTAAACTGTCTTACATTGTAAAATGCTCGTCTTAATTCCTATTTGTTAGCATACATGCAGCTAACGCTTGAGTGCGACTCCTGAATGTGTTTATAGGTGAAATGTTTTGTTCTTTACATTTTTATGTGTTCCATAGACTTGGTAAATATTCAATAAATATATTTACTTAACAAGATAAATCAGACATTTAATGCATAAATTTAAATTACTATTTGGCTCATTAGCACCATCAGTGTTTGGACTTGGAATTGCACCCACCTATAACCTGATCATGGTGCAAAGGACGGATGAGTGACAGCAAAGGAAAGCCTCTATTCAGTCCCATTGTAACGAATGTTGGTTGCAGTTCCACCCTAGTCCCACTAGGGGCGATCTCCATGAGTGCAAATGAATGGGAGTCTAACGCTAGCTCGACGCTAAATTTGTCTGAGAAATCTGAGATGTGATTGTAGGTTTAACAAGTTCATCATGGGTTATAGGAGGAAAGCTGAATGAACGAGTACGTATGAACTTTGGTTTTCTTACAGGTTGACTTGTTGTTGCCCATAACTAGCTAGCATTTTGCTAATGACCGCTGATTGGTCAGTGAAGGACGGATTACAACCAGATGCTCGACGGCATCGTAGCATCAGAAGCGGTACCAGAATGTTAAGCAGGACTTTTTATTCTCAGCCTAACGACTTTTATTGGTTGCTAGCTCTGTTATCTGCCTATGGGTATGTATGTAGTGTGAAGTTTAAAAGGAAAATCAAGGTTTGCCGTTAAGCAGTATCTCTGGTCGTACGATGTGTATGACGTCATTGACATTTTAAATTACTTTTTAAAGTAAATAAGTGGCTCTAAAAAATCTAAAACCCAACAATGTGTCGTTTCTTTGCATCTCCTTTCGAAAAAAAATAAAAATCAAATTACTAGAAAAATTTTTTTATATCCTGATAAAAGTGGATTTTGAAGCGTATTGCTCCATAGACCTCCGTTCATTCTGCGCTCGTCATGAGAGCGCCCTCACATGGAACCACAGTGGAACTGCAACCCGGAAGTACCAAGAGAGCGGGAGTTCTTTCTTTCTAAGAATATATATGGTGACAGGATAGGGGCACCTCAAGGTGGCCAATCAGATTTCAGCAGGGGCCGGTGCCCCCTTTGGCCCCGCCCCTAGAACCGCCCCTGTCCTGCAGTCATTCTGACTGAAAGATGGCGAAGCTGAAGATAAACATATTCCGCATGGCCACAAACCTGTTCGTCCTCTGTCCTAAATCATGACACATTGTTTCATGATATTTCCCCCATCAGATAAATAATCATTTCTAAAAGCTGGTGATGTTGAATCTGTGAGTTAGCAGCTGGTTTTACTTTTAAACCCTTTGTTCTCTGTCATAAATAAACCAGTAAATGAATGGAACAGGAAGTGCTGGCTGCGTTAACGAGACGTGTTTGATGAATTTCACCTAAGTTTAATTTTTATGTTGTTAGTTGGAGGTTTGCTGATGTTTTTTTTTTTTTTTTTTGCTTCCAACCTATTTATGTTGCCGAAAACACATCAGACATTAACGTTGTATTTTAAAATCGTCCGACATAAAACCTCAAATCGGTCGGCATGTTGATATTGCCATTAAAATCTGTATTTAAAATCTAAAACTTTTAGAAAACAACTTAATATTTCTGAATGTTTTTCGGGGTTTCATGATAATCACTAATAACTGTGTAATAACGACAAAATAAATATCTGAATGAATGAATAGACTCTATTTATCCATTCAGGAAGCTTTAGGTTAAATCCATTTTTAAGGCCTCCAAAGTTACATCAGGGCTGCCAACGTTTGGTTTTGCAAGGCGCGCCACCTACCGTATGAGTGTGTCATGTAGGGTGGAACAGCCTGACGACAGTCTGAAGATATCCGACTAAGATGAGCTGATTAGACACGTTTAGATGTAATAATTTATGTGAAAATGTGAATAGAACTCAATTTGATTTGGTTTTGTTTCAGCGTAGATTGTAAAAAAATCAATTGTTTACATTTTTGTGCAGCAACTAATTATTACATCAATAGTTTTTCAAATTCTCTTCGTTTAAATGTTTTTAAATGTAAGATTGAATAAATATTTAGATTAAACAAATTTAAAGGAATAAATGTGCAGATGCTGTACTTTTTAATTTAGAAAAACATGATCCATTTCATGTTTTTACGCTCGGATTATTTGGACGTTTGTAGTTATGAGTATTTGTCTTCATAACCACAGGTGGGACCAAGTTGAATTAAACGTTGAAAATCATAAACCATTAGTTCTTTTTAAAATCTTTATTTATTTGATAACCTGATGAAATAAGTACAACTGAATTTAGAGCTTTTTATTTTTACTGAGCTTGAACCTCCATGATGTACATTTTAATCTAATTTAGATACTAAGAATAATCTTTATTTGAATAATTTCAAAGGTTTGCTGCCAAGGATGGAAGAGGATTTTAAAAAAGCGCATTGGTGATGTCATTTTTACAGGTTTTTACTTAAAGAGCAGCTCACCCCCTCCCAGAGTCTTACTCCCTCTACATTTCTGGTTTAAAAAACGCATCAGAAGCAGGTGTTACCTGCTGTATAGAGCAGCGTTTATTAAATCTAGCAATCTGATTGGCTGTTCCGCGTACACAGAAACAGTCTCCACTTATTAACACAGGATCAGCGCCACGGGATGACAGGTTTTAAACTATAATTATTGGGTCAAATATCAGATTTTTCCAAGTAAATGGGTTCAAGTCTGGCCCAAGTAGGCACCCTGCTATTTTCTCTGGTCACCCTTAAATAAATAATCTGTGCTGGCGTCCCTGTTCAGCATTGTTACAGTTCTGATTAAAGTCTAAAACTTGGATCAAACTCAACGGTTTTTCTAGCTCGTCATGATTTTAATTGTTTCTCTGAAAACTCGTCCCTCTCGGTGTTTTTTTACTGAGATTATCCTTTATGACGTAGACCTTAGCATGAATTACTATCAAATACATTTTTTGCTTACGACACGTAACTAATTTGGTGGGTTTTAAATGTTATTTTGTTGAGAAATAAATATTATTGCTTCCTAAAAGACGATGTAAGGAGGTAAATCCTCCTGCCTGATTGGCTAATAGATGTGAGCAAAGTATTAATGAGACCAATCTTAGATAATGTTCATTCATTTTTTTTTTTTTTTTTTAGCAAATAAAATGACGAAGACGGACAATTTATGTTTAGCTCAGTTTAATTTGATGAAGACAGAAGCAAAGATTCCTCTCACTGATCCACCATCTTTAACAGGGAATCAGGTTATGATAGAAGGAAGATGAGATGGACGCTCCTCATCCGCAGGAGGCGGTTCTTGTTTCAGCAGACAGGAATGTGATTGGTTCAAAATGTGACTCCGCCCCAGTAAGACAGCCGTGTGATTGGTCCTAACTGGTCTCCTCGATCACCTTGGTGATCAATTTTTTGGTAATGGTTGTAGTGGAGGAAGAGGAAGAAGAAGAAGAAAGCCTGCAGAGGAAAAGAAGCGGGTTATTACCTGCTGAGCGGAACGTGGTTCGGTTGGGATAAATGTTCCTAGTTCCATGCTGGACCAAAACCTGCGCCTCATTTTTTACACCTCTACAAAACCAGCGTCCTCATTCATAAAAAAAAACGGTCTTTTGTTCTGTCTTAGAGAATGAAATTCACCGTTTTCGTACAAACAGTTAAAAGTCGGATTTATCAAAAGTTCCTCCTCAGTCACCTGTTGAATAATACATGTTCGTACCTTATGATTTTTGTTCTTTCCCATAATAATGGTGAAGACGACAACAAAAATAGTCATAATGAACAGAGTTTCTGAAAATTCTCGTATTTAGCGCAATTTTCTTTTAACACCAGTAGTTTTATCAGCGGTTCGTCTGCTTCGCTGTCTACCACCAATGCTTCTTTAAAGGAATTAAATCAGTTAAACCACCCACCGGATTTACAGGATCTCCATTCATGATCACCTCCAAAATGTAATCATTTATGCCCCGCCAATTTCCCACCATTTCCTGAAGGTTCAGTCCAAATCCGTCTATAAACGTTCGACCTATTTTGCTAAAAGACGGACAGACGGCAACTACTTGGTGGTGGAGATGAACTGATGAGAGAAATATTCTGTTTCAGTGTTGCAGTTCCCCCTTTTATTAGAGAGGACGTGTAAAATAGTTGAAATAAAACGCAGCTTTAGAGGCTGAAACAGGAAGCTGCGCCGGTGCAGCGGATTGGCTGGAAATGAGGAAGATGTAGATGCCGTCTTCTGTGGTAGAGCCAAGATGGCTTCTGCTTATGCGTATTAACGCGCATATCTGGTGCTTTAACTATTCACATAGCCGGTTATAAATGGGTTGCTGTTCGTAAAGTTACACAGTCAAAAGTTTATAATAATTAGCCTGTTATAAAAAAGTAAATGGCTTAACTACTTAGCTTAACTACAGTTTAACTACTTAGTTAAACTGAATATTTAGCTAGAAAGCTAAACTGGCTAGCTAAATAATCAGGTGTTGTTGAAGGGTTGCCTAAAGTTTCTTGAGTTAAGTGAAATATTCCGCCAGTGTAGAGTGATATTCTCCAAATAACATTATTAATTTAAGTATATGAGTCTCAAAAATACTTTTTAGTTGGAAACAAGAAAGTACCCCAGCAAATGCCAGGGGATCTATTAGAAATATCTTCACAAACATGAATAATTTCCGCAGAACTCCTGGAGACGCTAACGAACGGTTTTCTACACGTGTGGCCATGAGTAAATCCAGGATAGCCGCCTCTAGCAGAACCCCCTGTGGACTGAATGCATCCTCACCCAGATAAGGACCCCGACGCCTCTCCGTCCAGCAGCCTCCTGTACTCTGCGATCTCCATCTCCAGCCTGGTCTTCATGTCCAGCAGCATCTGGTACTCCTGTCCCTGACGCTCTAGGTCGCCTCTGAGCTGCGTCAGCTGCTCCTCCTGAGACGACACCTGCGGCAGGACAAGCTCACGCTGAGCGTCCGTCGAGAAACGGCCTTCAGGTGACCGTGAGGCTCCGGCTTACCTGCATCTGGTAGCCGTTCAGCTGCATGGCGAAGCGGTTTTGGATGTCAGCGAGGGAAGCTTCAAGAGACGCTTTCTGCAGGGAGACGATCAAATCAGACGTCAGGGAGAGGAAACCGGGTGAGTTCTGCGTCTGAACGTCCTGAACCACTGCTATATAAGTAATCAACTCTTCCTGAACCATGGTTACCGTCTGGTTCATTATTTACGGTGTTCTACAGAGCTGTGTACTCGGCCCTGTGTGGTATACACTATAAGAACAGTTTTCTGGATCTGTAATGCCTGATATTCAAACAAAACTGGTTCTGGAAGCTCTCACCATGCTGAGCTGAGACTGCAGCTCGATCTCCAGGGCCTGGAGTTGACTCTTTGTCTCCTTCACCTCTGTGGACGTTGTCTTCAGCGTCATCTCTGTGCTTGCAACCTCCTTTGTGAGAGTCTCTGACTGGAAGGAGAAGACAGTGATAGCGGCTTCAGTAAAACACGGTCGGCTGGTTTAAATATCATGAAAGTTAAATGCAGTCTGTTAAGCATCTAGAGTCTGTAGGAATTCACAAAAGCATAAACTAGTCACTCAAAGTGTTGTGGACATATTTAATTACACAGTTTTAGTTATATTTTTGTAAGATGTTCAGTGTTCTCTTATCTATTTTGTGTTTTGAAATATTACATCACATTACTTTCCAGGAACGGCTAAACAAGGTCAGTGACTTTATAGTACTAGTTCAGGAATGCTGAAGGTACAAAGAGTTCAAATGTTCAGTTGTTGGATTATTAATCCAGACGATTCTTTACGTCGTCCTCCAGTATCAGAACCTCAGTGAAGTTCCTGGCTACGTTTTATCCGCATCTGTGGGGAAAGTATATTTTGTTTGTGGGAAGGATGAGGGCTTCTTTAACCTCCGCCAGCATCAAGACGGATTTGCTGAAATACTTTGTCGTATCGAGGAGTCAGTTTCTTCTGACGATGGAAATAACGGACACAGCAAAGCGGTAAGATCCAGATAAAACTAGAATTATGACAGAAAGGTATTTTAGGCAGTAATTTATTGCCTCTTATCCACTGTTCTGTTAGCATTAGCATCGGATGTTCTGCTTATGTTAGCGCTATGTGTTTTAGCTAGCTGATGACATAAATCGTTTAATCGTACACATAAACGATATTGAATTATTTTTCAGTTTTTAGTCTTGGAGAACCCATGACCGTAATACGTTCAATGACGTTAGCTTGACGCTAACAACCTTTTGAATCGGCGCTATAGAAATAAACTGAATATATTTGAAGAACTGTACAAATCTTATTATAGTAGCGTTACTTTAATTATCTGGTAAGTAGTTTGTGTTAAAAGTGTGTCAGTAATGCAGTTAGCATATGTTCTCCTAAAATTACTCATGTTTTTCTTTGGTGTTTTAAAAAAAATCCACACGATTGTCTTTATTTATTAGAATTTAAAAAGATATATTTTTAGAAAAAGCAATTGTTATATCTTTTAAGTTACAGTTTTGTATTGTTAGTGATGGTGTTTCAGATGCTTTGCTAAACGTAAAACATTACTATATTTTAATGAGGTTTTGGCCCATTCGATATTCGTTTGATATACAGTCAGCGGGTTTGTCGGGTAAAAAGTTGCGGCTGGATAGAAAACCGTTCCGACAGCTTTAAAAGAAAATTGTGAGCTACAATAAAAAGGTTTTCAGACCCAATAAATCCAAACAGACCATAACTGGATGATTTAAACGCAGGATATTTCCACTTTCATTGTTTCATGTGGTGAGTTTTGTACCTTGGTCTGGAACCAGCCTTCGAGCTCCTTCTGGTTTTTGGCTGCGATGGATTCGTAGTGTTCTCTGATATCCTCCATGATCTTTGTGAGGTCCTGCTGGGGGGCGGCGTCCACCTCCACGTTCACCTGTCCGCCCACCTGGGTGCGCATGGAGGCCAGGTCCTGCAGGAGGAAGGAGGCAGCGGCTGAGAGCCTGCGTCTGCTGCCGGCGGCGGCGACGACTTTCAGCGGACATTCACCTACCTCCTCGTGGTTCTTCTTCATGGACACCAGCTCGTCCCTCAGGCTGTCGATCTGCATGGTCAGGTCACCCTTGGACATTCCTATTTCTCCCAGCAGCATCTTCAGCCCGGCGATGTCGGCCTCCACAGACTGACGCATGGACAGCTCGTTCTCGTACCTGCACACAGGAATCCAACTCAGAAACTGTCCTCAAGAGGGAAAAAATTCATTTTAATTACAGAATCTGAAATAAACAAAACGTATTTAGAAATTTAGAACACAGTTTTCAGTTAATCTTCTGTGTTGTAGCCTGGATTTATCAAAGCAGAGAGCTGGAATCCTGCTACAGGATAATTACTCCTGACCACAAGTTTAGTTTGGTCAGAGTCTCTAACATTTCATGGTTTCTACTGCTTTTCTACGCGGTGAGGAGGTGCTACCAGGAGAGGGCGACCCTGAGCTGCTGCCTCACTGATGCTGTAGAAGAGCGACTTTCTAATCACCAGGAACACAGTTTATTCTGAAAACTCTGCAGAGAAGAAGAACTGACTTCATCCTAAAGTCGTCCTGAGCCAGTCTGGCGTTGTCGATATTCAGCATCACGCTGCCTTTAGTGATGAGAGCGTCCTGGATCTGAAAAGTACAAGTTACATAATTATCACAACAAGGTATTATAATAATACTCAAATTTATTATTTTCAGTGTTCTTTTTTATAATAACAGTAATACAAATAATAATAAGAATACAAAATAGTTCTTATTATTATTATTTTCATCATAATTTTAAAAATTAAAGTAATAGTACTAATCAATAGACTATTAAATTATTATTCTTATTGCCATTTTATTATAATAATAATTATATTTTATAATAAGGATAATAAATGAATATTGTTATTTTAATAATAGTTATAATAATAAACCATTCTTAAATTATTATTTTCATAATATAAATTTAAATAATAATACTAATAATAACAATCAGAATAATAAATCATTATTCTTAATATTGCTATTTTATAATATAATAATAAAACGTATTAATGGTATATTATAATAATAAAAATAACAACAACAATAATATAAACAATAAGAAAAATAAATAATTATATTTTTTATTGTCACTTTATATTACTAATAAAAAATAAAAATAATAAATTCTAATTTCTTAACTTAAGTATGAAAATAGCAACACCAATAATAATAATTATAAATTATTAGTACTATTATTAATAGGGCTTAGATGTTAGAGGAAGAAGTCTCCGGGGTTTTGGGCGTGGCATCTTCACCTGGAGCTCCTACACTCAGGTGTGGTTCCACTGAGAGCTCCTGGACCAATCACAGGGTCCAGGAGCTGCTTTTTCATCCTGATTTAAAAAAAAAAAAAAGATTCTAATCTTTAAGGTTTCTGTCTTAATATTTCCTGTAAGAACACAGAAAATCAGATTTTTAACTATCTGGAGTAGCGATGCAGCGATACCACTTTTTTCAAACCGATACTTGGATCTGAGTACTTGCTGATACTGATCCGATGCCGATGGTTTTTATTTACTTTCTCTGCTTGTTACAACAGATGATGGGGAATTAGATAAAAACTATGAAATAGAAATCATCACAAAACAAAAACTTTGCATTTTCTGTGACATTTTTGCAGGATTTCCACATTTTAAGTATCGGTTCTTTGGTTAACATTAACCGATACCGATACGAGTAAATCAGAACGGTATCGATGCATCTCTAATCTGGAGAATCTTTTCTTCAAGATTGAGAGGTAAAAAAAAAAAAATCACTGGATTATTCAGGTTGATTCATTTATTAATGTGACCTTTGACATCTGTGGGTCTCTAAATAAGCGTTAGTCCTAAGCCGGGTCGGGAAGGCTCACCTTGCCCTGAAGCTCTGCGATGGTGGCGTAGAAGGCGCTGTAGTCCCTGCTGGAGGGCCCCACCTTGCTCTCTGCAAACTCCCTGATCTTCATCTCCAGCTCGGCGTTGGCCTTCTCCAGCGCCGCCACCTTGTTCAGGTAGGTGGCCAGTCGGTCGTTCAGGTTCTGCATGGCGAACTTCTCGTTGCCGACGACGCTTTCATCGTTTCCTCCGAACCCTCCACTGATCCCTCCACCTCCACCTCCACCTGCACCTCCACCGAACCCTCCTCCGAAACCTGACCCTCCACCGTAGCCTCCACCAAACCCTGCACCGCTACCGAAGCCGAACCCTCCGCCGCCGCCGCCGCCGGCGGAGAAGGAGCGGCTGGCCTGGGAGACCCTGATGCTGCCGCCTCCGGCTCCCCCAGCCACGCTGTAGGAGCTCAGGCCTCTGCCGGATCCGTAGGCCGACCCGGCCAGGCCTCCGCCCATGGAGCTGCGGGAGGAGGAGGAGGAGGAGTACATCATGGTTGCTGCCATGATGGATGATAATGATGATGATGAGGAGGAGTCGGTCTGTCTTCTCAGGAGAGGAGAGAAGTGAGGAGAGGAGGATCAGGCGGCTGCTTTTAAAGACCTGCTGGTGGGCTGAGCTGCAGGTGAGATGAGGGTGGGCGGGGCTAAGAGACACACCTACAGAGAACCCTGAGTGAGTCACCCGGCTGCAGTCAGATTAAGATTTAGCTTCAAACTAAACTCAGTTCTGACCCGGTTTAACCAGAACCGGATCTGCATGGGGTATCAGAACCGCAGACAGAATGGAGCAACGTCGGCCTGACCCGAGCTGCACTGAACCGGGCCTCAAACCGCTTCCTAGACTCAGAAAAAGTCAGAAATATTTCATTAAAAATGTCTAAATTTCCATAATTAAAGGCATAAATTCACAATATTTAAACCAAGATCTTTTCTGACACCATAAAGTCAGATATTTGATTCATCAGAAAAAAAACTGTGATTCAGAAAAAAGCCCGACCAATAAGATCTACAAGATGTTCTGAGTTAGAACCGGTTCTGATAGAGAGTTCTAGAAAGCCACAGGAAGAAGTGTGTTCACCTCCCGGACGGTCTGAGAACCAGAACCGGGTTCTGGGTTTGGAGGAACCAAACATGCAAGATTCTGGATGGTTCTGTTCGCCACCACAGAACCTCCAGGCCTTGATGAATCCGACACCGGTGGCCCAGAGACACACAGTTGATGTTATTAACATTTCAGCCGTTATTCCTGCTCATCTCGGCGGTTCTGGTTGCAGAGAATAAGAACCCAAAAGTCTCAGAACTTCAGAACATCAATAAAAAAGGGATTTTAAGCAGAGATATCAGGATTCTGGACGCGGTGTTCTCGGTTCGGGTCTGGGCTCCTTTTACCTGAATTCCTGCCTCCATGCAGCGCCGCCTGGTTGGGACCAGCCTCGGTTCTGGTGGAGTCCAGCCTCGGTTCTGGTCCCCCAGCCTCTGGGACCTCCAGGTCCAAAGGAAAAGAGAACCTTTATCTTAAAAGAGAACAGTCTGGTGCTGGTTCTCCTCAGCCCAGGTTCTGGACCCGTCTGACTGTAGTGGATCTAGGTGTTCTGACCCCAGTACCTCAGGTTCTGGGATGAAATTCAGAACCACCGCAGGTCCGCGATGATGAAACCACTGAGATCAGCCTGCAGCGGCGTACCTGTCACCCCAAGTAGCGTCATCGTTCTCGCTGCTGGCTGTGGGAAAACGCCCCGGGATGATGCATGGAGGAGGTGGAGGTGGAGGTGGAGGAGGAGTGTGTTCTGGTGGGGAAAACTCTGAAACAAAAAGCTGTGATGCAGCAAGCAGAGCAGAGGATGAAGGAACGTCAAAATGTAGTAAAAATACGAGTAAAAAATGAATTTCTGAGATTAATCGCACATTATATTCCTTTTTTCACCTTAGGAATATTGCTAAAATTAGAACCATCCTGTCCAGGAATGATGCTGAAAAACTAGTCCATGCCTTTGTTACTTCAAGGCTGGATTACTGTAACTGTCTATTATCAGGTAGTCCACAGAATACAATTAAAAGTATTCAGTTAGTTCAAAATGCTGCTGCTAGGATTCTGATGAATATTAAAAGAAGAGATCACATTTCCCCTGTTTTAGCTTCTCTTCACTGGCTCCCAGTAAAATCTAGAATAGAATTCAAGATCCTCCTTCTGACATATAAAGCCCTTAATAATCTAGCTCCATCATACATAAGAGACCTGATTGTTCCATATGTTCCTAACAGAGACCTTCGCTCTCAGACTGCAGGTTTACTGGTAGTTCCTAGGATTTCTAAAAGTAGAATGGGTGGCAGATCTTTCAGCTATCAGGCTCCCCTCCTATGGAACCGGCTCCCAGGGTTGGTTCGTGAAGCAGACAATTTGTCTATCTTTAAAACTAGGCTAAAAACTTTCCTCTTTGACAAAGCTTACAGTTAGAGATATGTTTATAGGTAGTTAGAGTCAGGTCAGACAGGTAGATAGGTAGAGATAGATTAATGTAAGCCAGGTAGAGAGTGTTAGTAGCCAGGTCTCCTAGTAGCTAGCAGACAGGTTAATGTTAGTAGCTATGCTGCTTTAAGCTGTTGGAGGACATTATTAGAGTCTGTTCCTACTTTCTCTCCTACTTCTCCCCAACTACATGATGTGCTGTCAATTCAAGCGCTAACCTGTTTTCTCTTATAGTAGGTGCTCCTGACCCGCCCTGCTTGACGACCCTGACTAAGATGGCATTGCAGTGACGGAAAGTTCTCCACGTCCTGCAACAAACTTCTGCATCAGTTCTGTTGCTCTTTCTGTGTCTCTGTTGTGTATTCTCCAAACCCAGACGGTCTCTGCAGATAACCGCTTGTGCTGAGCCTGGTTCTGCCGGAGGTTTCTTCCTGTTAAAAGGGAGTTTTTCCTTCCCACTGTCGCTGCATGCTTGCTCAGTGTGAGGGGTTGCTGAGAATTACACGACGCAATCTTCTGTGGTTCTCTAATTTCTACATTAAACATTGTATTGTAATAACTTTTCTTGTAAAGTGCCTTGAGATGACATCTGTTGTGAAACGGCGCTATAGAAATAAACTGAATTGAATTGGATATTTTCCAGAAATAAAATCGTAAAATTAAGAGTTAAAAGACAAAAATTTGTAGATTAATTTCAGATAAATTCTCGAAAAAAACAACGTAATTCTCTGAGGTAGAAAAGTATAACATTTGCAAGAAAAAAACTAAGAGTTTCTACCAGTAAAGGCAAACATTTTTACTTACAATTTTCTGGCTTTAGAATGTTAGAAATATCTTATTAGATATTAAAAATTATCCCTTTAATCAAAAAATCTCTTAGGTTTTTTTCTTGCAAATTCTAGAAAAGTAAAACATTTGCGAGAAAAAACACAGGAGGCTACATTGGGCTATTTAAGGCGTACATCTTCGATATTTAAACTAAGATGTTTTCTTACATTGTGAAGTCAGAGTATTAGGACCATTGTCACCATTACAAAAATGTAGTACATCTTAAGTATATTTAACTAATTATAGGTAAGTATAGAAAAGTATATTTCCTCAAGTATACTTTTATTCTCATAGTACGATGATAAAAATATACTAGCAGATTACTAACAAGTATACTTCTTTGTACTAAATTTGCCCACTTTAAGTTAATAAAAGTACACTTAAAGTCAGGTACGCTTTTAGTTTACTTGTAATGAACTTTATCTCTTTCTTTAGTAAATGAAAGTACACTTTAATGTATATTGAACATAATCTTCTACGTACACTATTATTTTACTGCCAGTAAACTTCTAGTGCCTATTTTAGTTGACCAAAAGTAAACTGTAAAGTTCATTGAGACAGTCGGGGCTCAAACCGGCAACCCTGCAAAATACAAGCCAAACTCTTAACTCCTGAGCTACAGTAAAGAAGATTACTTATAGTATTGATTAAAGTATAATTTTTTTAAGGGCCTATTTAATGCAAAATCAAGTTTTTGGAGTTTTCAACCGTCTGGTAATGCAAGTTTCTCATAAAAAAAAATCCCACCAGAGTGGTTTTATTCAGGCATGTCTGAGTAATCCTCCAGAATCCTGCTCTCTGAGGAGCTGCAGCGCCCCTCCTGGAAAACCACTGAATTGTAACAAAGTTACGTGTTTTACGTTCTTTCCTTTCCTCCTTCTCAAAGCTCATAGCTGCTCCGGTTTTAGCAGCTGGAACCATTTTTTGTTGTTAGAATTTTCCCCCCCTAAAATATCTCTGTGAAAACGCCTGCTTGGCTGCATGGATTACACGATTTTATTCTACTTTCCTAAAGAACAGCAGCTGGATCAAAGAACAAAGACGCCTGATGGACAGAGAAATAAGTAGCTTCATGCTAATGCTAATGTGTGTTAGCCATTTATCAATCTATTTATGTGATCGTATAACAGCCTTGTGGGGTTAATTAATTGATTTGGGGGGGCAGGAGGCTGGATCATTTATATATATATATATATATATATATATATATATATATATATATATATATATATATATATATATACAATACAGACATAAAGTTTGGACATTGGGTTCAGGTCCGCTGACTTTGGAGGCCAGGTTATTTCACACTTTTTTGTAAAAGTACTGCATAATTCCATATATATATATATGTATATATATATATATATATGTCTATCCCAGAAGCTGAACGCTGTAAAATAGCATGATATTGTCCCTAAAAGTAGACCTAAAGTTCATTACAAGTAAACTAAAAGCATATCTTCAACATGACTTTAAGTCTACTTTTATAAACTTAAAGTGGGCCAATATAGTACAAAGTGGTATATTTGTTAGTAATCTAGTGTATTTGTATCAGTGTACTTGGAGAATAAAAGTATAGGCCTACTTGGGGAAATATACTTTTCTATAATTAGTCAAATATACTCAAGGTATACTACTTTTTGGTAAGGTGGCCGATCAGGGAGCCTCCATATATCCCGTCCATACTGGTATTCTCAAAGGGAAGTTAGTTAAACACGACTCCGAGCTAAAAAAAAACAGAACGTAAATAAAAGCACACAACCGTAAGAATTTCTTTGAAGTTAATGTCACATATTTTCCAGAAAAACGTTGAACTAGAGATGTACAGTGATACCGGTATCAGTTATCAGGGCCAATACCGCTTTAATGTACTGGTATCAGTGTCGGTCACATCATTGAGTATGCGTATCGTATCTGTTTGAAAGAAAAAAGTGATATGCCAGCTTGGAACCGCTGAAAAAATGTGCGATTTTTAAACCACGTTGTGAAGTCAATTATTTGCAAGGTAAAAAACAAAACAAAAAACTTCTAAATTGATCAGAAAGACTCTGACGTTTGTTGAGAATGATATATCTGCGACAGAAAATGTCGGTCCAATAAGATTTAACGGCTGATTTAAGTGTTACATTTACAAGTTACATGTCTGGATGTCTGTTGAACTGTAAGTGGTTATTGTTGCTCTTTCGCCCGGATCAGAACAACTTCTCCTGGGTTCACATGAGGCAAGAGACTGTGAGGAAGAAGCTGCAACATGTCTGCATGGGTTGGCTCAGGTTATTGCAACATAAGGTTACCTGTGCAGCCAGCTGGAGCTTCATCCTCACAGTCTCTCCTGTTGGAGTGAAATCGGAGAATTCGTTCTGATTCGTAGAAACTATTTAGACTTATGAACATTTCCAGATGATTGTCTTGGTAATTTAGCACCTAAATCTTACATGAACACTATTTTCTGTCGGTAAAAACTCATTTAAAACCTCTGCAGAGATACAGAATTTTTTCTGATGAATAGTTGGTAAATAGGCCAGCTCTGTTCTAGAGCGCCCCCTGGATCCAGTAGAGGTGGTGGGAGACAGAAGGAATGTAGCTGAGCTGCAAAGCTCCTCCAGAGACAGATGGATGAAGGAGGGTTTACTCTAGAACGTTTACATCCCTGCTGTCATTTGCACTCACTCACTTATTAATAATTCAGCACACCGTTTTTTTCTCAGTTTATATTCTAACTCTTAATAATACTTTTACTTTTTTAATGCTAAACTATACATACACATACTTTACTTATTTTTATATAGTTTAAATTATTTAGATATTCCAATCTGGCTATGCCACTTTATTTTTTATTTTTATGACTGCAAAGTTCTCTGGTTTTTATAACTCTGTGCATAATATACATATTATTCTTACTTCTTAATTCCTGTTTTTATACCTCTCCACTTTTAAGTCTTAATGTTTGTATTCCAATGTTTCTATTCTATTCTATTCTGACAACAATGTCAGAAAATATCATAGTTTAAATATAGAGAATTTAGAAAATGTAGTTTTCAATATTAGAAAATTTCCAAGTTTTTTCTTGAAAGTGTCTGAAATTTATCTGAAAAAACTCACGACTTTTCTAAGTCAGAGAATTTCTGATTTTTTTTTTCTGGACAATATGTTTCATTAATCTCAAAATTTAGAGTTTTTTGAGTGGAAATGTACTCCAAAATATTTTTTTTGTCTACAACGGCCCTAATGATAGAGGAAATATATCGAGTTTAATAGGGACAGGTATAAAAAGTTAGACAAACGGAACCGTAGCAGTCCCATGATCGGATCATTTGATCTGATTTGCAGCGTTTGTGCCTGTGTGACAAGGGGTCATAAGACCCAGGTGGGATTTGATCCCCAGACTCCCGGGTCCGACTCAGCCCTGCTTCAGCTAATCCTGAACCATGCTTTCAGAGTCCGATTTGTCCAGTTTAGAACTGTTTTTAAGGTTCTGTTGGCGGTCTTGTCCTGTTCAGTCTATCTGGGCGTCACCTCCAAAAACACGCTGTGCTCTGCCTGACTGCATGAAAAACGGCTTTAGAAATAAAGTGTGAGTCACTGATGCTGATAGAAAACTCATGCACTCTTTTTAATCTCCTGTTGATTCAAACCGCAGAGCACAGCGTTTGTTTTTCCGTTTATTCTGGTTCTGGTTTCAGTGGGTGCCAGCCTGCTGCAGGCAGGGTTCTGATCCCAGGCGCTAAAGGTGAAGATTGACAGGCAGTAATCTGCTGTCATAAGCAGCCGCCCGGAGGCCTCGCTCTGAATGCTGGTATTCATTCACTGCTGCATACTTTTCTGCATGCGTGTGAGACGCTCTCGGCTTTATTGGATCATATTTGGGCTCCAGTAGCTGCAGGTCCATTTGCTTCATAATGTAAATCAAAGTTAAATTAGGACTGTTTATAGAGCCAAAACTGTCAAGAGTTCTGCTGTCAAAACAAACTTTTCATGCTGCTTGAACAATGCTTTTTATGCATTTTATCAAATGAATGACATTTCTATAAATATGTTTGACAGAATGAAAGTTGTAGCACAACTTAATGAACTAAAACAAGTGACTGTAGAGATTTATTTTCCAATTTAGGCCCAAACACCTGAGTCGGACGCAGTCTGCTTGAGACGGTTCCCATCTAGATCCAGGACATTATCGGTGAGCGGCCCCAGCGTTATCCTGGACGGGATTCCAGTCCAACACAGAGACCGGTACCTACCAGAGTTTAGAACCTCAGGTTATCTTGGGAAAAAATGCAAACACAGGAGAAAACCCCAGACCACAAAGACCTGTTTTAAATCCTTTAATTTGAGCTACTCAATCAAACAGGAGTTTTCCCCTTTTTGTTAAGTGTTTAATAAATGTATTTTGAGCAGCTCCAAATGCCGACGTGTGTTACAGGCAGCTAAGCTAATATTAGCCACGCGTTGGCCTAGGCCGGCACTCAATGAATAAACAATCAGAGAACAGAAACTAATCTTATTAGCCGTGTTTGAGACGCTTTTTGTATCAAAATACTGGAATTAGTCGTTTACTTCGGTGACCAATCCATGAATAGAAGTAAGTTCTCAAAGATCGATGAATTCTTATCCATATAATCCTTAAACAAACATTTCTTGATCCAAATAATGTTCATTTTCCGTTTTATTGATTTACACATAAATCAGTGGTTCTAAATTAGTTAGACTAATTGCAATTGTTAAACTAATTTAGCTTTAATTCTTAAAAACATCAGAATTCATGGTTCCTCATCTTTTTACATATTTATATTTCGTGTTCTTTTATTTTTTTGTTATTCATTTAGTTTGATCAGTAGTGGTGGTTATTGGTTTGAGTGAATAAATGTTTCTTATTCTTCTGTATATAAACCTTGTATTTTGGAAAGTAACTGTTGTCATTCTTGTTCAGCACACACACTTGGCAAAGTTTCATGATCAATAGACGGTAAAGAATTAATTTCTTCAGATTAGGAGACTGAAAAACATATTTGGCTATTAAAATAGTTCCTGGAAACCAAGGTGGTGCCCCGAAAAATAATAATTTTCCATGAATTATTTATCCTATTGACTGCCATAAGCAGTCCTTTGACTATTAATAGCCAAATAGCTGCATTCTTGGTAAAATCAACAACAATTCAGCCTTTGCCTTCAGTGCTTCCCTTGTTAACAGCATGGCATATCCCCACTGCGGGCAGTTTACACAACGTTTTTCAGCAAAAATAAGGTTTTTCCTCTGACAATCTGAAGTAATTACTTCTCATCGGGTAAGCCTTGGCGAACAAACACCTTAACATACCATAACCAACACTGCAGCTTTAAGATAACCCCGAATAATACCAGTTATGTCCATCCAAACATTGTCTGCACCCACTCGTCCCTACATGGTCGTTGGAAACTCTTAACAGTTCATCAACAGAACCGTGAAGATGTTGGAAATAGATGATCCCCAGTAAGGAGAGGATTTTAATTTCGTTTGGTCTCTGAGGACCTTCTGTGTTTGACAGGTGTTGGAGCATTCCCAGCGTTCCAGTTCATTCATGGAATTTCCAGCAGAATTCCCCTAAAACTCCTGTGAGTTCAGTTCCTGAACCGCTGCAGATTAAAGCGTTCCTCTTCTGGGTTTTCCTGGAAGCTAGCACTCTAACTCATCTGTGTCCACCCTGGGGCATGGACATGTTTGGGACGACACCCTGCATCCAGGTTCATTCCCAGGCCTGTGGAGGGGGTCATTCCAGCCGGCTGTGTTGTAGCAGGTTTCCACTTGTTCCAACCATGCAGGAGGTGGACGTTCCCACCTTAAATGTTCTTCCAATCGGTTGGAATAACTCTAAATATTCCTAGAAGTGTGTCTAAACCAGGGGCGTGGCTATGGGTGGGCCTGGGGGGGCTTAAGCCCACACTAATGAATACATTTCTCCAAAAAAATTAAAATAAATTATATTTACGATGTTTCATTTTTTATCAAAAAGGAATAATTGAAACGGGAGGTGAGCTATCCATCATTGCAAGGCTTGCTGTCACTGACTGCTTTGAAAAACATAAACTCTAAAAGTCTAACATTGTAGATATTGAACTTACACTTTTATTGAAAAAAATTACATTCCCTGTCTAATATTGTAGACCAGGGGTGCCAACATTTTTTCCCGAGGGCCAAATTTAATAATTTAGTCGAAACACAAATACCAATATTAAAGTATACTGAAGTACTTTCATTTATTCAAGATTTCTTTCTGTGTAAATAACAAAAAAAATGACAAATAATTCATATTTATCTATTTAAAACACATCTAGATGCCCTTATTTGATGGATTTTAGTATTGATGTCAGTGAAAAAATATTCTTCCTCCAGTCTGTGTAACACTGACGATGCCGCTCCATGTTGGTAATAGCTGCTTAAGCTGGCAGCCAGCGTGGTAGCCTGCGAACTGTGGAAGCAGTTTCATCCTGTCCAGTGTGGAAGCAAAGGCTCATGGGATATTTTGTAAATTGATCAGACCATTTGTGGTCTTATAAAGTGAGCATATGTAAATATGCACACAATCTACTCTACATACCCCTTGTAATTTAATTTGGAAGAATAATTATATTTAGCTGAGTGAACAATATGGACATTTATGGTGCGATCACACCGCACAAATTGGTCTGCGTCAGGCAACGCATTCAACGGATGAAGTTTGACGTATGTACTTTTTGGCTTCCATAGCCTGCTTCTTAGGAAAAAGGAGCGTGTGGGCGGGGCTTCCTCTGTTGCCGCACGTTCTGCACTATGGTGGATTGTAACTAGAGAGTGGCTTGGCTTTATTAGCTAGATAAAGCTAGACAATGTTGACATCGGGTGCATCAGCGCCAATTATTCAGATGCGTTCTGAGTTTGGGGAGTTTAACCATTTGCTCCAGGAGCTGCGTATGGATGAGGTTCACTTTCAGCGCTACTTCCGTCTGTCCCGCACCTAATTTTACGACCTCCTGGGCCGCATCTGAGCTCAAATCTCCTACCAGGACACCAACTACAGGTTCTCTGTTCATCATTAGGAGCGCCTGTCCATCTGTCTTCGGTAAGTGTTATTTCTGATTTTTAAAATCTGTAAAGTAGGTAAAGTTGACGGAGCCAACGTACACAACGCACCGCAGAGACTCTGACGGACCTCTGACGTACTACACCATAGACTTTACATGTAATCTTGCCGCAGCTGACGCTGACGCATGGAGTTGGTCTGAATGCAGCATTATGTTTTACCCAGAGAAACCACCTGGTGGGCCAAATTGAATGACCTGAAAAACCATGTTAGTTTGGGGAGTTTTCTTTTAAACATGTTGCTCCTCCTTTTTCCATAGTCCCTTGGGAAAAGCTGACCGCCCGCTGATCTCACAGAGCCCACATGACCCCGCCCTGTTTGACTTCTGGTGCTAGTTCCTCTTAGCAAAAATGATGCGATGCAGCAACATAATTAACAGCTTTTAAAACTATTCCTGCAGCGTGAGCGGCCCAAATATTAGCGCTTAAAGGGGGAAATACCATTTTTATTCATCATAGACCATATTTCTAGCATCCATTATCTTCATTTACTCACCCAGACCAATTTGGAGCCACTTGGAGTCCTTCAGAAGAGGTTTAGATCCATTGGTGATCAGCATATATCCAAATAATGGGACAGCTAAAGGTCGGCCTGTAAATCAAAATCAAATCAAATTCACTTTATTTATCCGTTAGGAACTTCATTTGCAGGGGAAGTGCCGGTATGGGCCCAATAAAAACAGTACATCCACAGACATACAACACAATCAGCATGTGCAATAAATACATTAAAACAATATAGTGGGCCTGTAATAAACCAGGTGCTCACAGTCGATCATTCAGCAGGCGGATGGAGGTAGGAAAAAAAGTGGATTATCTTCCACAAAACTCCTTCATTCTACCAACGTTTGGTTATCAGTCAGTAGCTCTATTCCTCTGGTAGTTTGGAGCATCTTGGAGGGGATTTGTTGTTGTCATCCAGGGTGTTTTACATCAGCATATGACTTCTACTGATCAGATGCGGTGTAGAGAAACCAGCACATTGTCTCCACAGTGAGTGAAGCCCAATAAAGCTGAACTACCATCTAAAAATAACACTAGTTTATATCCGAGAGCTGATATGAGCTACTTGTCTTAGGCTGCGGCTTTACGAGGTTTTATTTGTCTTGGATCATTTTTTCTAATCTGTTTCCGATGCAAACAAACACAAATCTGTCGAAGCAACCGCGGAACAGTAGGAATAAGTTGAATAATATTTAAATGGCCCCCCCATTTTCTGTTGGGCCCAACTAGAAACCTATTTCTGGCTACGCCACTGACCTAAACTTCGGAACCACCTAAAAACTGATAATGGTGGTGATGAGACAGAGTGAGGAGACGGGAGACGTTCATTAAACTGAGCTGAAAATGGGACAGATGCCAAAGAGATCTGCAGGTTGTCTGCTCTGATTTGACCCCTCTTCTACGCTCGTTCTATCTGTGATTCGGGCTCTGGTTCTGGTCCCAACAGAACCCAACGGGTTGAGCTCCACACCCTGGAGCTGCTGGTTGTCAGAGGGGTGGGAGCGAGCTGAATCAGATCAGGTTGTTGAGCTCGAGGTGTCCTTGGAACGCCGCAGCGATGAGATCATTTCAGGATTCAGATGGGTTTCCCTCCGGCGCTCCGGATCAACAGATTTATGAGGCGTTTGAGAAGCTGGGAAGGTTTACGGCAGTCCCGGGGCTGGGGATGGGTCCGACTAATGAAGCTGAATCTCCTGGGAGGTCACAGATCTGCTGCAGGCTGAGCCAACCCACCTCTGCATGAACCGACTCATCTGTCAGCGCAGCAATCACACACTTCTCCACACGATCTGACAATAATTACAGCCTTCTGAGGCTAAAAGCATCCTGGTGTTCTCCATTACTGCTGAAGAAGAAGGCCGGGGCACTTAGAGGAAAACCGGTAGTTTAGACACATTTCTGTCCCTCAGTGGCCTCAGGAACAATTGTGGCTGATTTCTGTCCTCTCTGCTGACTTTAACTAGGCCATCCCAGAAGCATAACGTCATCGTTTGGGATGGTGGTCCTGTTGGAGCGCTCACTAAGTTAACCATCTGGTCATTGAGGTCAGGTTCAGGTCGTCCTCCCCATTCCAGCGCAAAGCACCCCCACCGGTGTCTGCAGAGCGGCCCCAAAGCATGACGGTCCCACTACCATGGACCGCATCTTGTCTCCTCTAAGCATCGATGCAGGTGTGTCCAAACGGCTCATTGGTCTCACCATCAAACTTCTCTCCAGTTTCACGGCGTTGGTTTGGAGCAGCAGCTTCTTTCTTGTCCATTTTGTTGAGGATGAGTTCTTAAACTTTCTTGTTGCCAAAATGCAAACCTTGGACCATGATGATATAGCCTTACGCTGTGTCCACACTGAACGCGATGGGAGCGAATATGAAGCGCGACACACGCCTAACTGTTCGCGTGCACATTCGCACCTTGAAGCGTGTACAACGCGAATTGGTCGCACTTCAAATATGGTATTTTCACGCGCGACCTGGCCTTCAGCGGAGCTGGGCCAGAGTGCACTGCGGTGGATTTGAACCGACTGAGGAGGACAGAGTGGATTACGTGTTCGGCCTCCGGTAGAGCTGGGACCCCCTGGGGGTTTGGTGAGCTACAGATACAGTCTAGCTACGGCGGAGGGATCCATAAACGCAGCGAGCCTCTCATAAACACCGGCTCCTCGCCGCCTGGAGAACATGACCTGCTCGCCCAGTTTGTGCCGTGAAGTCCAAGCTTCCCTGCGAAAACCAACTACTTTCTGAGCAGCTGTCCATCTGTCTGCGGTTCGTAAAAGTTTATAATATTTGAGCAGCGTGGGACGTGGTGCGGAGCGCTACCAGGAAACCAGGTGAGGAGGCCGTTTCAAGGCTGAGACGTGCTTTTACAGCAACAACGGCTCTTTTAAAAGCCACCCACAAACGTCTTAAGAGCATTCCTGTCTTAATAGTTTATTTCTTTATTTCTGTCTCTGTATTGAAAACTGCTTGTGTCATGTAGCTCGGGGTGATTAGCCACGATGTTTATCAGTATTTCCTCCATGTCCTGCTGAGGCTGTGACTCCATGACAGTCACAGAATCACTGAAACTCTGTCGCCTGATTGGTTGTCGCGGCGCGATTTGACGCTGGAGTTCAGATTTTTCCAACTCGAGCGATAGACGCCATGAGCGCGAATGCACAAAATGCTCCGCATAAAAAGCAGCGCGAATTTTCCATCGCATCTGTAGCGCGAATTGTTCGCGCGAATCAGGCAGAAAAGCTTTTTCGCGACGCAAATCTGCTTCTGAAGAGTCGCGGGACACCAAGTCGCGCTTCATCGCGCTCCTACATTGATTTTACATGTAAACCTGAAGCTCTAGTCGCTCCTATCGCTTTTGGTGTGGACACACCGTTATTGTCTGTGATTAGCTTTGGACCGGACTGGATCGAGGCAGATGGAGTCAAACCCATGGAACCAGGTTTGGCGTCACCGGCACGGAGCCTGGTTGTTAAAGAGTGTTTCTGGGAAGCCAGGGTCATTGTGGGAACCCGCGTTGGAGGAAGGAGCAAGGTGATCAAAACTAAACAGCTGAGTGTCTTTGCTACAAAGTTTTGCCCTGAGTTACCCAAGAAACACCGGGATCCGTAAGTTAAGCAACTTTCACCGAGTGGTTTTAACCTCAGTAATGGCTAAATGTATGGAAAGAGTAAGCAACCGTCTAACTTCATTCTCTGCACCTCATATGGATCCGTAACAGTTTGCTTACAAATCTCACAGAGGAACTGAAGATGCTACTTTAACTCTGATAAAACTCTGGTTTTCAGCCATTTACAGAAGAGCAACAGCTATATCGGGATTTTATTTTTTTAAATTTTAGTTCCGCTTTTAACTCCGTGCAAATTCATACGTTGCTGCAGCGGTTGTTGGATCTCGGGGTGATGGGAAGATTAATACATCTGATAAAAACTTTTTTAACTGATCGCCCGCAAATAAACCACAACATAGAAGAACTCTCAGAGGAACTCTCTCCTTTTAAGCACAGGTGTACCTCAGGGTTGTTTTATCTGCACTTTTCTTTTGATGAGTATTAGGGCCGTTGTAAACAAAACAAAAATATTTTGGAGGAATTTCCACCCCCAAAAAACCTCAGAAACCTCAGAGATTAAAGTCACATATTTTCCAGAAAATTTTTGTTTTGTGTGGAAATTCTCTGTCACAAAAGTCGCAAGATTACAAGTTGAAAGACAGAAATTCTGAGATTAATTTCAGATATTTAGTTGGAAAAAAGTTTAATTCTCTGATGTAGAAAATACGAAAATATCCAGGAAAAAAAACTAAGAAATTTCTACGATTAAAGGCAAACATTTACAAGATATTTCTGACATTGTAAAGTCAGAAAATTGTAAAAAAAAGAAGTTTTATAAAGTCTATTCTCTGAGCTACAGGGAGCCAGAGGAAGGACTTAAGAACTGGGGTGATGAGTTCTACTTTCCTGGTTCTAGTGAGAACACGAGCAGCAGAGTTCTGGATCAGCTGCAGCTGTCTGAGTGAGTTTTTAGGTAGACCTGTGAAGATACTGTTACAGTAATCATAAATGCATGGATGAGTTTTTCTACATCTCCTTGTGTCATCATTCCTTTAATCCTAGAAATGTTCCTCAGCTGATAGAAAGCTGATCTTGTTATTGCCTTTATGTGACCCTGGAGGTTCAGGTCTGAGTCCATCATTACACCTAGATTTCTGGCCTGGTCAGTAGTTTCTAGCTGGGTTAACTGAAGCTGATTCTGGATCGTTCCTCTTTAGGTCCAACAATAATTATTTCAGTTTTGTTTCTGTTCAGCTGGAGAAAGTTATTGATTTATTTATTGTATTTATTTAGGGTCTGTATGCGAAGTCACCTGGTGACATTATAATGTACAGCCGAGTATCATCTGTATAGTTATGGTAGTGCATTTTATTGGTTGTTATAATCTGGGTCAGTGGGAGCATGTAGATATTAAATAGAAGAGGCCCCGGGATGGAGCCCTGGGGGACCCCACATGTGATTTCTGTTCTGATTAGAAATTTCCTCTTTTTGAGGTAAGAATCAAACCAGCCCAGTACTGTACCGGAAAGCCCGACCCAGCTCTCCAGTGGTTCTAGTAGTAGCATCAATTTCTCCCAATAAATACTGGAACCACTGATGCATCTGATAGTCGTCCACGTTACCATGGTGATGGTCCATCCCAGATACCTCCCAGACCAGAGAAGTACACACGGTTTCCGAACTCGGTTAACACAGGGCTTTCTTTATGGCCCAGCACAGTTTGAACTGCTATTGGATGGATGTAATCAGGGTTCGAATCACCCAAAAGCTTTTGGAGGAACCAATTCAATTCAGTTTATTTATATAGCGCCGTTTCACAACAGATGTCATCTCAAGGCACTTTACAAGAAGAGTTATTACAATACAATGTTTAATGTAGAAAGCGACAGTGGGAAGGAAAAACTCCCTTTTAACAGGGAGAAACCTCCGGCAGAACCAGGCTCAGCACAAGCGGTTATCTGCAGAGACCGTCTGTGGCTTGGAGAATACAGAACAGAGACACAGAACAGAGACACAGAATTGATGCAGAAGTTTGTTGCAGGACGTGGAGAATTTTCCGTCACTGCAACGCCATCTTAGTCAGGGTCGTCAAGCAGGGCGGGTCAGGAGCACCTACTGTAGGAAGAGACTAAGAGAAAACAGGTTAGCGCTTGAATTGACAGCACATCATGCATTTGGGGAGAAGTAGGAGAGAAAGTAGGAACAGACCCTAATAATGTCCTCCAACAGCCTAAAGCAGCATAGCTACTAACATTAACCTGTCTGCTAGCTACTAGGAGACCTAGCTACTAACACTTTCTACCTGGCTTACATTAACCTGTCTCTTCCTATCTACCTGTCTGACCTGACTCTAACTACCTATAAACATATCTCTAACTGTAAGCTTTGTCAAAGAGGAAAGTTTTTAGCCTAGTTTTAAAGATAGACAAATTGTCTGCTTCACGAACCAACCCTGGGAGCCGGTTCCATAGGAGGGGAGCCTGATAGCTGAAAGATCTGCCACCCATTCTACTTTTAGAAATCCTAGGAACTACCAGTAAACCTGCAGTCTGAGAGCGAAGGTCTCTGTTAGGAACATATGGAACAATCAGGTCTCTTATGTATGATGGAGCTAGATTATTAAGGGCTTTATATGTCAGAAGGAGGATCTTGAATTCTATTCTAGATTTTACTGGGAGCCAGTGAAGAGAAGCTAAAACAGGGGAAATGTGATCTCTTCTTTTAATATTCATCAGAATCCTAGCAGCAGCATTTTGAACTAACTGAAGACTTTTAATTGTATTCTGTGGACTACCTGATAATAGACAGTTACAGTAATCCAGCCTTGAAGTAACAAAGGCATGGACTAGTTTTTCAGCATCATTCCTGGACAGGATGGTTCTAATTTTTGCAATATTCCTAAGGTGAAAAAAGGAAATCCTACAGACTTCTTTAATGTGAGTTCTAAATGACATATCTTGGTCAAAAATGACACCGAGGTTTTTTGCTTTATTACTGGAGGCTAATTTAATGCCGTCCAGGTGAAGGGGCTGACTAAGTAGTTTCTTTTTCAGAGCTTCTGGTCCAAAGACGACAACTTCTGTTTTATCAGAATTTAGAAGCAAGAAGTTTAGAGTCATCCAAGTTTTTATGTCTTCCAGACATGCCTGTAGTCTACCTAACTGATTGGATTCATCAGGATTTATGGATAGATATAGCTGTGTATCATCTGCGTAACTATGGAATTTTATCCCATGCTGCCTAATTATTTTACCAATAGGAAGCATATATATAGTAAAGAGAATCGGCCCAAGCACTGAACCCTGTGGTACTCCGCAAGTAACTATTGAGGTTGAGGAAGATCTATTGTTTACCTGAACAAACTGAAATCTGTTAGACAAATAAGATTTAAACCAACCTAGTGCTGTTCCTATTATACCGACACTTTGAAGCCTTTCTATGAGAATATTGTGATCAACAGTGTCAAAGGCAGCACTGAGATCTAACAGGACCAGAATGGTCACCAGTCCATTGTCTGAGGCTATGAGAATATCATTAGTAACCTTCACCAGAGCTGTTTCAGTGCTATGATGAGCTCTAAAGCCTGACTGAAACGTCTCAAACAGCTCATTATTGTTTAAATGCTCACATATCTGGTGTGCAACTATTTTCTCAAGAATTTTAGATAAGAAGGGAAGATTAGATATCGGTCTATAGTTAATTAAGTCGTTTTGATCAAGAGAGGGTTTCTTAAGTAGAGGTTTAATTACAGCAATCTTAAACTCCTGTGGTACATATCCATTGACTAAGGATAGATTCATTATATTTAAAATTGGAGCAGCGATCAGAGGGAAAACTTCTTTTAAGAGTTTAGTTGGGATTGGGTCTAAAACGCAAGTTGAAGGTTTAGATGAAGATAATAATTTTAGTACACCAGATTTTTCATTGTGCACTGCGACTTACATATTCATGTGCATACACTTATATATTTATGGCACTATGGTGAAAAAACATACATTATTTTTGGTAGGTTAACAGGTTCTGAACAAACGAAAAGCAAGAGTCCAACATTTTCTGCCTTACTGCCATTCAAGAACAACAAATCATGGAGCAACTTAGATCAGAAACACCATCATTATGATCATGATCCTCTTCATCACCATCAAAACCAAACTAACTGCTAAACATAGAACTTATATCAGCAAAGCTGGCTATATTATCTTTATATATGTTATCTTTGAATAAGTAGGGACCACAGGTGCAACAAGACCGATTTGTGACCCAATTTCTGTAATATTTCTATCAAACCTAGCTCTGATTTGATTGCCGATTTTTCCTATAATTTCAGCACAAGCGTGGTCTGATTTAAGCGCATTTTTACACTGTTACGTTTTTTGTCGCGTATTTAGTTCTTGCATTAATAGAGCGTTCATTTCTCTCTTCTCTCTCACATTTCAACTCTTTTTTTTAATGAGCTAAACTGTCTCAATGCTTGAACAATTTTTTTAATTTTCCCGTGATTCACCGCTGACTTCTCCACGTATCCGTTGTGCATCAGTTGTGTTTTTTTCAAAGCGGCAAACATTTTTTACAGAAACGTAGGCCTAACATACCTCCTGCAGTGGGGAGAACAAGTATTTGATCCACTGCTGCTTTCTGAAGTTCTCCTGCTTCCAAAGCAGGTAGAGGTCTGTAATTTATATCAAAGCTTCTCTTTAACTGTGAGGCACAGAATCTAAAACTAAAATGCAGAAAATCACAGTGGATGATTTTTAAATAAATCCCATTTTATTGCATAAATATTTGATCCATCAGACAAACTGAATATTTGCTACAGAAACCTTTGATCAGACGTTTCCTGTAGTTCTTCAGCAGCTTTGCTCACACTGCAGCAGGGATTTTGGCCCATTCCTCCTTACAGATCTTCTCCAGAACCTTCAGGTTTCTGGGCTGTTGCTGGGTGACACAGGTTTTCTATTGGATCCAGGTCTTCTGAGTGGAGTTTAGACCAAAAAGCTCAACTTTTGTCTCATCAGACCACATGACGTTTTCCCATTCCTCCTCTGGATCATCCAGATGCTCATTGGCAGTGGCAGCTGGTGGTCATATTTGTAAGGTGGGCTAAGAAAACTATTTTTAAATTCTGCAGTGTGGATTCCAAATGCAAAGCCTCCATGGAGGAATTAACAGTTTGAAACAGAAAAAAAAACTACTTTAAAACAATATTCTCATTTTAAGCTAAATAAACTACAACAAAAAATAAATAAAAATGGACTGCCACGCATAAAGGGTTCGAATTGTAATTTATACCACAGATTTTTTTTCCTTCCATAAAAACAAAACAGAAACAAAACTTGCCTAAATTATGCAAGTTCCTAATCCCATTAATTAAAAACAAAAACAAACATTAGAAAGTGTTTTTAATGGAGCCCTGCCTTATTTAAACAGAAGCTCACTTCGACGACCTTTCTGGGATGCAAAAAGGTTCATAACCGCCTCGTTGAAGTCCGTTGATTAATGGATGAACTGTTGCTCAATGGAAGGGGCAGCCAGCGCGTTCAACCTAATCCTGCCCCATGTTACTGCAGAGAAACGACTTACTGACTCAGCAGATGTCATTGGGGTTGTGATGGCTATCTGCGTTAATTTAAGGGTCTCAGAAAAAGTGCTCTGAAGATCGTTCTCTGTCAGCATCCTTAACAGTGATGAGGCAGAAGTTAACCCTGCAAACACAGCTGTACATCACCATCAGTTCACCTTTTAGTTTTTCTTTGCAGATCATCGGGAAATGTCCACATGCAGTGAAAAAATAAAATGAAGCTCTAACTTAAATAATTTGCTTCAATTGGTGACAAGCAATTGAATTAAGTTTATTTAAGCAGCTTTTTTACGTTTTTCAGTTCAAACGAGTTCACGTGTCGGGCCTTCTCAAATCGAGCTCTTGACTGTTCGATCATTATTCTGCAGCACTGATCTGCTACCAACGACACATTCTACAGTCCTCTACCCGCGCTGGGGTTTAGCGCCTGTTTCTGCATCAGAGTCCGACTCTTCAATCTTCAGTGATTCTTTCAGATCATTTATGGAATGGGTTAAATCCTATGCGGCGCCAAGTGTAACATTTTCGTTATTTAGTAGAAATGCCCTTTTTTTGAACATTTAGCTTCATTTTTCCACATTTAGCACACTTTCATACATTTAAGAAGAAAATGTTTCTAAAATTCGACATTTACCAACATATTTACATTTTAAAAATCTAAATTCTAAATATTATTTCGAAATGTAACATGTTAAATCTAAATGTTAAATCTAAACGTTAAATATAAATTTTAAATATAAATATAAATGTTAAATCTAAATGTTAAATCTAAATCTAAACGTTAAAACTAAATGTTAAATCTAAATCTAAATGTTAAATTTAATTCTAAATGTTAAATCTAAATCTAAATGTTAGGAACATTTATATGGGGCGCATTGGACATGTTCATTAGAACATTGGATTTAACATTTGGATTTAGATTTAACATTTAGATTTAACATTTAGATCTAACATTTAGATTTAGATTTAACATTTAGATTTAACATTTAGGTCTAACATTTAGATATAGATTTAACATTTAGATTTGACATTTAGTTTTAGATTTAATATTTAGATTTAGATTTAACATTTAGATTTAACATTTATATTTAGATTTAACATTTAGATTTAACATTTAGTTTAACATTTAGTTTTAGATTTAATATTTAGATTTAGATTTAACATTTAGATTTAAATTTATATTTAGATTTAACATTTAGATTTAACATTTAGTTTTAGATTTAATATTTAGATTTAGATTTAACATTTAGATTTAACATTTAGATTTAGATTTAACATTTAGATTTAACATTTAGTTTTAGATTTAATATTTAGATTTAGATTTAACATTTAGATTTAAATTTATATTTAGATTTAACATTTAGATTTAACATTTAGTTTTAGATTTAATATTTAGATTTAGATTTAACATTTAGATTTAACATTTAGATTTAGATTTAACATTTAGATTTAACATTTATATTTAGATTCAACATTTAGATTTAACATTTAGATTTAACATTTACATTTAGATTTAACATTTAGATTTAACATTTAAGTTTAACATTTAGATTTAGATTTAACATTTAGATTTAACATTTATATTTCGAAATAATATTTAGAATTTAGATTTTTAAAATGTAAATAGGCTGATAAATGTTGAATTTTAGAAACATTTTCTTCCTAAATGTATGAAAGTGTGCTAAATGTGGAAAAATGAAGCTAAATGTTCAAAAAAAGTGCATTTCTACTAAATAATGAAAATTTTACACTTGGCGCCCCATAAAATCCTCCATGGCCTTTCTTGGGTTAGTAGGATCCGTGACTCGTTTTTGTATATGTTATAGAGAACATCAACATGCATAAATGCGCAGTGAAAAAATGATAAAAATAAAAGTTTGATCCTCCAAGCAACGTGAACAAACCGCGAGCTTGTTGGAATGACACACTGTCCCAAATAGGATCATTATATATTTTCAGGTTTTTCTTGTTGCTCAAACACCGTGTGCACCGTGCGGCTCTTGAAGTTCCACCGTGTTCGGCCCCACGCTGGGATCCTCCTGCCGCACACTTCATCCAGGATTGCAGTTCGTTTAGGGGACTTGGAGAAAAATGATCCAAAAGCAGAAAGATTTGCAAAGAATATTCGGACATAGCATAGCAGTGCACAAAGTGTGCATGAGGAAAGGCCTCTCTGAGTCTAACCTGCAAACCGGAGGATGCATTACTGCAGCTCCATCAGACGTTTGGGCAATTAGCCTATCTTCCAGTTTAAACGGTAGGAGTTTTTTTCTTTTAGGGGCTTTTCAAATCCCTCTGCTGACCTGTCTTCTAGTGGGAAGAAGCCCAGGAAACTCTCCACGGCCGTGCATCCAGTGATGTACCTGAACACACATCAGTGGTTTCGTCAGCTTGTACAGCAACAAATGGCACTACTGCAATTTCAGCCCTGATTTTTGGTTGATAAACCTCTAATACCTCTAATATGGCCGGTCTTAGATGTGTATTTTGCCACTTGTGTGTTTGAAAGGTGATCTGCCGGCTGACTGTCTAAAAAAGAGAATCGGTTAACTAAATCGATTCAGTGATGAGGAAGGTTCGTCTGATCCCCGTAGTGGTAGCTCATGTGTCCCGATACATTTTATACAATCTAAAACACGTAATAATGCGTGTCTGTTTTTATTCACCAGCTCGTTGATGCTGTGGCCCTCATCCTGCTGACAGGCGATGTTCACTTTGCCAAACATTGATGGTTTTACACTGTTTCCGATGTGACTTGTGCTGCATTCGTGTTTTTTTTATTTTGTCTGATAAATGTTTTAAATCAACATTTCCTTGTTGGGCCCAAGCGGTATCTCCTCCTTACCACAGACAAGGAAAGCAGAAGAGATTTTTTTAGCTACACTTGCCGTTAGCCACTCCTTTCGCTGAAACCAGGTCACAGAAAAACTTCGGTTTTGCCGCTTTTCCTTTTGTTGGATTTGAATATCCACTGGTCTATCTGCCCCCAACCTCTTAACTTCCATTTTCTCTTCCAGAGACATTGATGAAAACGGGTGAGATATTAAACAATCCGCCTCATTAATGCTCATTTTGATTGCTGCCGCCGCCATTGTGTCCGCTCTTTCTACGCCAAAACACCCCCACAAATCACACATTGTGTGTTGTAATTGGCTAAAGGTCCAACTCTGGGCTGAACAGAAGTAGCCCCAATGAGCAGCAAATGGAGGCGGCGTGGTTAGAAGTCTGTCTATCACTTCATATCACCAAATGCGTTGAATATAATGGGGGCTGTTTGGGCCGGGAAAAGTTAGCCCTTCGGATACATTGCAGTTTCTGGAGATGGTTGGGCACCAGTTGTGTAAATTTTACAAAATGTGATGCATTTATTTTCAGCTGTGTGTAATGGATGACTATTTTAACGTATCCTATTATTATTGTCTAAACACAGGGGAGGGCTTAGCCCTACTAGCCCATTTATACCAGCCGTCACTGCTCATTGGTAAACTTTAACATGCGCTGGCTTGAGCAGGGGGACCTTTCATGCGCTGCAGGACTTTAATCCATGACTACAGAGTGTGTTACTGATGGTTTTCTTTCAGACTTTGGTCCCAGCTCTATCCAGGTCATTGACCAGGTCCTGTTGTGTAGTTTCCCCTGTTATGAATTCTGCACCAAATCTCAATAGATCAACCGCAAATGAAGGTCATTAATTGCTGCGCGGAGTTTGTAATATTGACTAATCAGGGCCACATTTTGCTTTCCCTTAATGATAGTGCAGGGAAGTAGTGTGCGTTTTTTTTTTTTTTTTTTACTCTGTCCCACTATGAACGGAAATTTGTTTGTGTTTGCTGTAACAAAACTAAAGACAAGATTTTCTTTGTTATATTTTCTTCTGTTTGGTCGATCCAGGGAATTAAGTAAAGGTTTAATTACAGCAACCTTAAATTCCTGTGGTACATATCCATGTATTAAATATAGATTCATCATGTCTAGGATAGGGGCAGTAACCAGAGGGAACACTTCCTTAAATAATTTGGTTGGTATCGGATCTAACATATAAGTTGAGGGTTTAGATGAAGCTAATATTTGTGATAATTCATAAAGTTCAACAGAATCAAAAAGGTACAGACATAAACATGGTTCTACAGTTCTCTCTGATACTGCCTCAGTTACTGAGAGAGAGTTAGTCATGTTTGGGAGAATGCCAATGATTTTATTCTTTATTGAATTTATTTTACTTATGAAGAATCCCATAAAGTCATCACTACTGAGAGAAGGAAGAATAGTTGGCTCAACAGAGCTATGACTCTGTTTAAGTTTGGAAACTGTACTAAAAATAAAAACGTAGGATTGTTTTTATTTCCCTCTATTAATGATGAGAAATATGCTGTTCTAGTTTGTTGAAGGGCGTTTTTATAAAGTAGTAACTATTTTTCCAGGTTAGAAAGAAATCATTTAAGTGTGTAGAGCGCCATTTTCTCTCCAGTTTCCTAGTATTCTGCTTTAAAGTACGTAACTCTGCACTAAACCAGGGAGCCAGCCTCCTATGGCTGATTAGCTTCTTTTTTAAGGGGGCTACACTGTCTATTGCCAAACGCAGTGAGGAAGTAATACTTTGAACCAGACCATCAATTTCTGAAGGGTTAGTGTTGGAATTACTGCCATCCACTGTGGTATTCTGAGACACATACGGAAACAAGAAACAGATTCTTTAAAACTTGTTACAGTATTGTCTGATAAAGTTCTACTGTAATAATTCAGATTTTGAAACGTTGGGTAAAATAAATTCAACGGTTATGGGTTATGTAGGAGGACTGTTAGTTCATAATTACAATCACCTATTTCATATCAGATGATTAATTAACCGATTTACCTGATAACGAGCCATGAACTGCCCCTTTCCCGACCTTGCAGGTCTGAATGACACGTAAGGATGTAGATTTACAAATTAAATGAAGTTGATCAGACAAAACGGTTCTGGTTCTGATGATTAAACTTTGGGGCCTCGTGTGTCTCCAAATTGAGAAAAAAATTCGGCAGATGTTTTATTCTAATTGGAGCAAAAGTTTAATTTAGCAGTTTGTGTGTCTATTTTCTCCACAGCGAAAGAAACCGAAGGTAAAAAAAATAATTAATTAAACTGTTCATGTAATTTTTTTAATCATCAATTCGGATTTTTGCTTCCTTTCATCAGAAGCAGAAACTGATCGCTGCTGCCCCCTGATGACCAAAATAGGTCATTGTAACTCTGATGTACCTCCATCTCCTCCTGTTTCTCCTGGTGGACCAGAACCGCTGGTTCTGACCCAGGACTGCTGCAGAGACCCAGCCACTGTGATTGGATCTTATTCCCGTCTCACTGTTAGAGCCTTTTCATGAAGATATTTGCAGAACCTGTGGCCCGGTGGACCAGCACATATTTGCTTGTGCATTCCTTAATGGAACCTGTGATGGATAAAGAACATGAAGCGGTTCTGAAGCTCTTAGGATGGGAGCAGAGTTTGGGTTTAGTGCAGGTTAATGTTATGCTGTATCTCTCTGGTTCTAAGAACCTCCTCATGGTTCGGTTCTGTTTTCAGAGAATTTCAGCAGAACCTCTTCACGTTCTCCTGGCGTTTTTCTATAAACCCGGATCTTTTACTGGTTCGGTTCTTTTGGGTGTTCTGGTTCTGAACCCCGAGGGAGGATAAAAGAAGACGCACACGCTGAGGTGGACTCTGGTTTTTATTTGAACAGGGAGGAAGCTGATTGGCCGCCTCAGTGAGTCAGAGAGGAGGAGTTCGATGAAGACGAGGACACCACCTTCCCATCGACGGTCTCCTCCACTACGGTCACCACCCGGCGGGTCGTGGTGGACGAGGAGCTGTGGACCAATCAGAGCCCAGATGAGTGGAAGGTTCGGATCACCTGGTGAGTCCTGATAGGTGCGTTAGCCTCACCTGCCGCCTCCCTCTCCGTCCAGCAGCCTCCTGTACTCTGCGATCTCCATCTCCAGCCGGGTCTTAATGTCCAGCAGCATCTGGTACTCCTGTCCCTGACGCTCCATGTCGCCTCTGAGGTGCGTCAGCTGCTCCTCCAGAGACGACACCTGCAGACGTGGCACAGGTGAGGCCTGAGGCTCCTCCCACCCACTCTCGCAGGTCTGAACAAACCGAACCGAGCGTGTCTCACCTGCATCTGGTACCCGGACAGCTGCATGGAGTATCTGCTCTGAGTGTCGGCCAGCGTCGCCTCCAGAGACGCTTTCTGCACAGAGAACACGGAAGAAAAACTCTAAACACACCATCCGCACGGTGGTGGCAGAATCATGCTGTGGGAAGATGGATGGAGATAAATGCAGGAGAAGACCAGGAGGACGTTCAGCCACTTTAAACACCCAGCCAGATATTATTGGATGGTTTAGATCAGAGCAGGTGAATATGTTCTCCATCCAATCTGAAGCTGGAGTCGGACCCCAGAACACCCGACGCGAAGGTACGCCACACTTTTCAGATGCTCGTTTAACATTCCTGCTATTTCCGCCCTCCGTTTAAAAAAAAAAAACTACCCCAAATTGAAATTAAAGCTGTTCTTGAACCACTTTGAGTTAGAGACACGGCTGGGCTCCCTTTGGAAAGCAAACACTCGATAATATGTCTGAGTGCTGTTGTTGCCAACCAATATGAATTTTGATAAACTGAAAAAGACCTAAGACCTGAATTATTACCTTCATCCACACCAAATTTTACAACAATGAACCGGAAAATAAATATTTTCCACATATTTTCTAACAAAATGTCCAAGTTGCCCAAAAGTGTGCCGTATTTGCCATCTCCTGGGTGCATGAGTTGGTCTTCACTGCATAAAAAACATAAAATAATAACTTTATCATTTCTCATAAACTTCAACGGCTTCTTTTAACGTTGCATGTAGACAACAAAACCTATTGAACGTAATCATCTCATTTCTCTATGTGGAGAAGTCACCTTACACTCGTTATTTACCATGGCAACAACATATATCTGCAGCATTTCGTCGGATAGTTGATGCGTCAGTCGTCGGAATTCTGCGCTGTGATTGGTTCTTACAGAAGTAGGGGGAACGAGACCTTCCATCCATTAGCTATTGGTAGCACGATGTGCCCCACTGAAGTAATGTTAGCTGGCGGAAGTGACATCATGCTAGCGGAAATTCAGCGGTAAAGGACTACAAATATGGAAGGAGTTTCGGAAGGGAGTTTTCAGTGTTTATTTTACATATTTGGTCTTATCGTCCTGAATTAACCACTTTTTTGAGGACGTCAATCAGACACTTGGGGATGTAAAACAATCGGATTTGTTCAAAATGGAACGATTTATTCAACTACAAAGGGCTAAGCTGCACGTTTTTTCTCCTACTTGTGGTTGATTTAGCTACAGTTACAGACGTGGACAAAATTGTTGGTACCCTTCATTAATTAAAAGAAAAACTCATAATGGTCACAGAAATAACTTTAAACTGACAAAAGTAATAATAAATAAAAATTATATAAATGTTGACCAATGAAAGTCAGCCATTGCTTTTCATCCATGCTTCAACAGAATTATTTTAAAAATAAATGCATGAAACAGGCCTGGACAAAAATGATGGTACCCACAACTTAATATTTGGTTGCACAACCTTTTGAGGCAATCACTGCAATCAAATGATTCCTGTAACTGTCAATGAGACTTCTGCACCTCTCAGCAGGTATTTTGGCCCACTCCTCATGAGCAAACTGTTCTAGTTGTTTCCGGTTTGAAGGGCGCCTTTTCCAGACAGCACGTTTCAGCTCCTTCCAAAGATGCTCAATAGGATTGAGATCAGGGCTCATAGAAGGCCAGTGTTTTCCTCTTAGCCCTTCTTGGGTGTTTTTAGCTGTGTGTTTTGGGTCATTTTCCTGTTGTAAGACCCGTGACCTGCGACTGAGACCATGCTTTCTGACACTGGCCAGCACATTTCTCTCTAGAATCCCCTGATAGTCTTGAGATTTCATTGTACCCTGCACAGATTCAAGACACCCTGTGTCAGATGCAGCAAATCAGCCCCAGAACATAACCGAGCCTCCCCCATGTTTCACAGTAGGGACCGTGTTCTTTTCTAGATATGCTTCATTTTTCCGTCTGTGAACATAGAGCTGATGTGCCTTGGCAAAAAGTTAAATTTTTGTCTCATCTGTCCACAGGACATTCTCCCAGAAGCTTTGTGGCTCGTCAGCATGTAGTTTGGCATACTCCAGTCTGGTTTTTTTTAATGATTTGTCCTCTGGCTCAAACAGCGAAGGATGTTCCGATCTGACACTGATGTTCCTTGAGCATAAAGTTCAGCTTGGATCTATTTTGAAGTCTTTCTAGGCTCTTTTGTTACCATTTGGATTATCCGTCTCTTTGATCTGTCATCAATTTTCCTCCTGCAGCCACGTCCAGGGAGGTTGGCTACAGTCCCATGGATCGTACATTACTGAATGACATGTGCAGCTGTAGTCACAGAAACATCTAGCTGCTTGGAGATGGTCTTATAGCCTTTACAGTTAACATGCTTGTCTATGATTTTCTTTCTCATCTCCTGAGACAACTCTTTCCTTTGCTTCCTCTGGTTTATATTGAGTGTGGTACACACCACGTCACCAAACAACACAGTGACTACCTGGAGTCCTATATATAGGCCCACTGAGTGATTACAGGATTGTAGACACCTAGGATGCTGATTAGTGGACATACCTTGGATTAACATGTCCCTTTGGTCACATTATTTTCATTCTTTTCTAGGGGTACCATCATTTTTGTCCAGGCCTGTTTCATGCATTTATTTTTTAAATAATTCCGTTGAAGCATGGATGAAAAGCAACGTCTGACTTTCATTGGTCAACATTTATATAATTTTTATTTATTATTACTTTTGTCAGATTAAAGTTATTTCTGTGACCATTATGAGTTTTTCTTTTATTTAATGAAGGGTACCAACAATTTTGTCCACGTCTGTATGTCTGTGTCCTTAATTGGCATACATAACTGTAATCAGAAGACGATATGTATAGATTTATAGAAGTTAGAAGCCAGAATTTGGGCGGATTTTAACCAGCAACTGGGCTAGGCTGCTAGGAAAGCTAACGGGTTAATAAAGGGCTTCATAAACTGCATGGTTGGCAAGAGACAAAATTAATAAGCAACTTAAGTTGAGTAAGGGTTTAAACAACAATAGGTTGCTTTTTAGATGTACGCACTTTGTGCATCAGTGTGTAGATCAATGTGTGTAAATCATGGCTCAGTAACAGATTCACTGATTTCTATTCGGTTCTCTAAATCCCTGTGGAGAGTTTCAGCTGAGCTAACTAATAACGGGAGCCTTGTTTTAACCTTTTTAACCTGACATGAACATTAATCTATCGACAATATATTGTCTAAGTTACCGAGCAAACAGAGCAACGTAAAGATAGCGAACATGAGAACATCTGTCTGCAGACGTCACTGCAGCGTAATGGAATAATCTCCATGGATCAAACTATGATAAGTTATAAACTGCCTGCAGAACCCAGTTAGGGTACAAAAAACTACTCAACAAAAAAAGTCATCTGGTTAAGTTTTTTTGCTTCTTCATCCCTTCTCTGTTGCTGTGTGGAGCAGCTGTGTCAATCACATATTTTTTTGGTATAAAGTTTTTCCTGCTCCCGAATACAAATATTTCTTAAAGTATTTGTTCTAAATAGGTATTACCGCCTTTCAGATTTCTGTATTCAGGTTCAGCTCCACCTCTCTTGTGTGTAGATCGGTGTGTGTATCTTCTCACCATTCCCAGCATGCTCTGCAGCTCCATCTCCAGAGACTGCAGCGATCGTTTGACATCCGTCACTTCGCTCTTGGACTCCTGCAGCGTCACCGTCTGAGAGACCACCTCCTTGTTCAGAGTCTCCTTCTACACACACACACACACACACACACACACAAAGAGTTAGTGCACACATTGCACCTGATGTGTGAGGACAGGAAGTGACGTAACAGCGGCTCACCTTGGTCTGAAACCAGGCCTCCAGGTCTCTCTGGTTCTTGGCGGCGACGGCCTCGTAGTGCTCTCTGATCTCCTCCATGACCTTGGTGAGGTCCGGCGCCGGGGCGGCGTCCACCTCCACATGGACCTGACCGCTCATCTGACTGCGTGTGGACACCAGCTCCTACACACACGATGACATCACGTTCCTCTCTGTGGCACCTTCGCCATCATCAGGTATGCTCATTCGACAGATTCTTGACAGATTCAGACTCTCACCTCCTCGTGGTTCTTCTTCAGGTAGATCAGCTCCTCCTTCAGACCCTCGATCTGCATCTCCAGGTCCGACTTGGATAGAGTCAGCTCGTCCATGAGCCTCCTCAGTCCGCCGATGTCGGCCTCCACGGACTGACGCATGGACAGCTCGTTCTCGTACCTGTGGGGGGACAGAGGAGGACAGGTGAGACCCTTCCAGTGGTGAACACCTGATCTGGTGGATTGGGTTGGATGTGTTCTGGGCTCACTTGGTCCTGAAGTCTTCCGCAGCCAAGCGAGCGTTGTCGAGGCTCAGGTGGATCGCTCCGTTCTCTCTGAGGGCTTCCTGGATCTGCAGACAGAAAGTCTGAAGTTACTCCTCTGAACCAGTGAACACCTGAGGCAGCAGTTGAGTTCTGATGGAGGAGCACTACACGACGAGTTTTATGTGAATAAACCTGCAGAATAACCTTAACAAACTCACCTTAACAAGGTGGAAGACCATAACAAGTGGGGCTTAAGGAGCTGATAACAACCAGCTGACCTTAGAGAGTGTTTGCTGACTCAAACAAGATTACCGTAGCTAAATGTTGCTAAATGTAACCAGATTATTGATCTAACCATAACAAGTTACCCTTAACGAGTTGACCTTAATTAGTTTACCTTAAAAAAATTTACCTTATCTATTGTTGCTGACCTCAACGAGTTGATCTTAACTACTCACTGGAACCAGGTGACTTTAACAAGCTGATCTTAATGACTTGACCCTTTGCATTTTATTGCTGACCTTAACGAGTTGTCTTTAACATGATGACTCAGCAAGTTGTTGCTGATTTAAACTACCTGACCTTGAAGATGTGGTTGCTGATCCTTTCACTCCCTAACCTGTACGAGATGGTTGACTTTAACAAGCTTCTTCTTGATGAGCTCCTACCTTTTAAAATGTGTCATTGGTGATCTAGAAGAGGGAGATGTCAGCTGAACCTACAGAAGGATCCTAAACGTCATTGAAGAAGGAAGATCAGCACAATCAGTGGAGGAAATCAGGGGTAATGGGGAAACTCCAGGTTTGACCAAAGGAGGAATCAAAGCTTCAGGAATGAGAAGAAAACCAAATTAGATGACCAGGAACCCAGATCAGTGTTTGGAGAAGAGCTTTGAGAACTCAGATGAGGAGGTGGAAGATGCAGATGATGCAAAAGAGACAAAGAACATTGAAACCTGGATGAAGGTTTCTAGCTGTCCAACAGGAGATACTGTTAGACCTGCTGAAAATGACCTTCTTCTCCTCCTGATTGCCTCCTTACCTTGTCTGTGATGTCAGTGATGGAGCCGAAGAAGCCGCTGTTGTCCCGGGCGGAGGGCCCCACCTTGCTCTCCACAAACCCCCTGATCTTCAGCTCCAGCTCGGCGTTGGCCTTCTCCAGCTTGCCCACCTTCTCCAGGTAGCTGGCAAGGCGGTCGTTCAGGTTCTGCATGGTGAACTTCTCGTTCCCCACCAAGCTGTCCTCCATGCCGGACGAACTGAAGCTCATCTGTGAGGAGAAGCCTCCACCACCACCCCCTCCCATGGAGGAATAACCTCCACCACCACCCATAGAGAAGCTTCCACCTCCCATGGAGGAGGAGGAGGAGATGCGGACCCCGGAGCCTCCAGCTCCCCCGTACACGCTGCCGGCCCTCATGGAGGAGATACCTGCACCTCCTCTGAAGCCCATCATGGAGCCGCCGGAGGAGCGCACGGAGCGGGACATGAAGGTGGAGGTCATGACGGATGCTGCGTTCTGCTCTGGAGAGGACAGTGAGCAGCAGGGAGGAGGTGCCGGTGCTTTTAAGGCCCCTGCAGGAGGCGAGGCTGCAGGAATGCGAGGAGCTGGGCGTGGAGGTGACCTTTAAGCAGACCTGTTCCAACAGAAACCCACGCTGCCGGCTGTTTCAGCAAGCTAGATGCTTGGGTAAAAATGAATAACAGCGTGTACCCTGCAGGTGGAGAGATCCGTCAGAGATCTGTGGCATGTTCTCCATCTCTGGAGAAGTCAGTACGTCCCCCAGAACAGAATAAATCATAGACCCGGAGGAGGTCCTGAGATGATGGAGGTCCTCCAGGTTGGAAGATCCCGCAGAAGCAGAAGTTGGTCAGAAGATCAGGCAGGAATGGATCCAGAAGCAGGGGCGATTCTATAACTTTGCTGGGGCACAGGCCCCCCAAAAAAATAATAATAAATGTGTTCGCAATAATTTAATTAAATAAACATTCTCTAACAGCGATCAAACAAGAATTAAAAAAGGGGACGACTTACTCTGGGCTCCAGCGGTTTCCACCATGTACCGTGTGGGTAAAATGAAACTTTTGCAAGAATCATGTGAATGATTTTCATTGGTTGTTGCGTTCAATCTTACCCAGCTACGGAGGTGCTGTTTCCTGATTGGCTAATGTGACCCCTTTGTTTTTTCCTTTTTGGCGGCTAAGTGATGCGCTGACGAATGCCGTTTCCAGTGAGAGCAGCGCTATTATTTTACTGGGGCGCTAGAGACTTTTACCAAGGCATCTGCCCCAGTGAATAAGGTCTAGTAACGCCCCCATCCAGAAGTTCTGGACAGTGGAGCCGGACATCTCGGTCCAACTCTTCTCCCAAAGTTCTGGGACTCTGGAGCGTCCACGGAAAATCCCACGTGGGGTTGATGGTAGAAGACTCCGTCTGACCAAGTGTGAAAGTCAAATGCAAAACCAACGTCAGCTAGAAGACCTGATGTTGAAGTTGAAGAGCGTCTGAATTTCTGACCTAAACCCGGAGATTTGTTAGCTATCGACAGCTAGCGCTGAAGGAGGAGAAGGGAAGGATTTGGTTGCATGGCAGACCGTTCAAGAAAAATGGGATCTTTTGAGAAGTGGTGGCGTGACCCCAATGCTAGCTGGCCTGTCCCAGAAGAAGAAATGCTTTGTCTGTCGCTTTCCAACAAACTTAGCCGCTGCTAACGGCTCCAGAGAAACGTTGTGGGCTGCACCCGTTTCGGATGTAATCACTCCCATTAAATGCCGTCAGACTGTGCCCTCTCTACCTACTGAAACGTACTTTTCCGTTTGGTGCTTAAAACCTTTTCAAATTAGGTTTAGGTTTTAAAAGAAAGTATATTTGTCCTTCTGTGACCCTAACCCTTTTTGGGATCCTATGGGCCCTGAATTCATAATGCAATATGTATTTCTAAAAAATATGGTTTGAGCGTTTTTTTACAGATGTCATACACTGGTGTCCATGCTTGGTTTCATAATTTTTGTGAATGTTGTTTCTACAGTCCGCATCAAAAATATCGGTCATTTTAAGAAGAGCAATTTTATATGTCATTTTCCTGTTTTTTGGGGTTTTTTTAGAGTGCAGATTTTCAAATAAAACCTGGTATTAAATGGCTTTCATCTCAAAAACTCCAGAGGACTGAGGCTAAGGATGGCATTTGTGGAAAAAAAAAATTGAGAGTAATTAAATATAATATGACTTTATTTGCACTTTTTTTCTCTTGGACATTTTTTTGTGCCGAGGATCCCAAGTGTAGCATTTATTTGAGGGACTACGAAGGGTTAAAGACGTTTTAAACGTTCATCAGCTCCTCTGTTTCCTCCCTGAACTCCTGCTTCACCCAGCAGATCCGTCACACCAGCCGAGGCAGGTGGGAACATTCCTGCTGTAATCCACCCGCCTCGGATCATTTGACGAACGGATCCTCTTTCTTTCTTCCCCCTGAAGTTATATTTTCTGCTTAGAGCATGAGAAAATGTCGGCCTCTAAGCAGCGCGGGAAGCTTGAAGCAGAGAGGAAAGAGAAAGCAGGCAGAGAGCAGATATAGGATTGGCTTTTCCCGCTCAGAGAACCTGATGAGTCCAGTTTGCTGGCGACATTCACGCCCTTTTGATCAAATATGTATCGAGTTAATTAGAACCTCAGACCCAGTTCTGCTCCCAGTAGCCGACCTTTAACCCCTGCACCTGCAGACTCTCCCTCCTGAGACACACCAACCCGTCACCTTATCTCAGATCAATGTTTTCTCTGCAGTCAGCGCATCTGTCAGAGCGCTGATTAATGCCATGCTTCAGGGCGGCAGGTGCACAGTACTGGGGGCGGCAATAATTCCAGCAGCCAGACGTCTTCAGGGTGAAAATCCAATAATCCATCAGCTCAGCGACAGCCTCGCTGATTGTGGAGCTTTTATGATTCCGGTGGAAAAATCACGAAAGGGAAAGATGTGGCTGCCGTACCTAAAGCTCCAAGTAATGAGCAGTTCTGGGTTCATCAGGGCTTCTCTGGTCATCAATTCCCTCTGCAGCTTCAGACGCTGAGACTTGTCTGCAAACTCCTCCCTGAGGAAACAGCAGGAAACCCCCTGAATGAGCAGAAACTCCAAGCTTCTGTCAAAACTTCTGAGGTTCCTGAGGAACATTCAGCTAGTCCTGGATTTGGTTCTGGAGCCTCAACAAAGAGATGAATAATGGAGGTCCAGACTGGTTCCTTTACACATATAAAAAATATTTATTTGAAAGAACTTGAAAAAAAAACCCATGTAGACTAGTAACACACAATTGAATCAAGTTTGTTCAAAGTGAAATATAAGGTTTGATTGAAGTTATCATTTTATTCTGATTACATAGATTCTTTTAACTTCATTTTAACTACTTTTCTCCAACTTAAGAGAAAATAAACTATTCTAGTTTTTACTTTTTGCACTAAAACAGGGGTCTGCTATGAGGCGCTAAGTGTAAAACTTTCATTATTTAGTAGAAATGAACTTTTGTTGAACATTTAGCTTCATTTTTCCACATTTAGCACACTTTCATTATTTAGGAATAAAATGTTTCTACAATTCAACATTTACCAGCATATTTACATTTTAAAAATCTAAATTCTAAATATTATTTCGAAATGTAACATTTTAAATCTAAATGTTAAATCTAAATGTTAAATCTAAATGTTAAATCCAATGTTCTAAATGTTCCTAACATTTACATTTAGATTTAACCTTTAGATTTAGATTTAACATTTAGATTTAACATTTAGATTTAACATTTAGATTTAACATTTAGATTTAGATTTAACATTTAGATTTAGATTTAACATTTAGATTTAGATTTAACATTTAGATTTAGATTTAACATTTAGATTTAAGATTTAACATTTAGATTTAACATTTAGATTTAACATTTAGATTTAACATTTAGATTTAGATTTAACATTTAGATTTAACATGTTACATTTCGACATAATATTTAGAATTTAGATTTTTAAATATAAATATGCTGGTAAATGTTGAATTTTAGAAACATTTTCTTCCTAAATATATGAAAGTGTGCTAAATGTGTAAAAATGAAGCTAAATGTTCAAAAAAAAGTGCATTTCTACTAAATAATGAAAATTTTACACTTGGCGCCCCATAGTCTGCAACCTGTGGCTCTTTAGATCTTCCACAATGGCTCTCGCACCAAACATACCAAATAATGTATTTTCTGTTCTTTCAATAATAAATTCAGGTTTTAGCAGGAGTTTTGTTATATAAAAAATATTTTGAATATCTGTGATAGAATGACATTAAAATAACGACACTTCATCTGCTATTTAGGTTTAAAACTGTGTGCATTTTTACATAATTTTGCCACAAATGTCAAAAACTCAGAAGAAAATTAATCAGTCCTCTTTACGCGAACATTTCATGATTTTTTCTTTCTTTTACCTCAACCTAAAACCAGAAATAAAATAGTAACTATAGTATATACCTAAAATAGTACCTATTTATGAATTAACACATGTTACTCCAGTAGATTATTATAAAAAAATCCAAAGTTACGTTTTTCTAAAGGTCACGTTACGTTTGCGGCTCTGAATGAGTTTTATTTTTGTGGATTAAACGCAAAACGGCTCTTTGGATGGTACAGGTTGCAGACCTCTGGTCTAAAACTATACAAATTTAACAATTCAAGCTGTTCCTACTTAATATTTTGCTTCATTCTAACTTTTTTTTTATTGAAGTCCTAAATATATGAAATGTTTAGAAAATAAAATACACAAAATGTAACGATTTCCACTTTAATACAAGTTCTGCTACAATTTAACAAAACAATGATTTAACTTATTGGCTTACATATAACTACATCAAAAAGCCAAACACGTTACACTGCGTTGTAAAGATTTTGGGGAATGTACAAAATGACTGAACAATATTAGTATCAGGTCTACAGTTCCAGTGTTTGAGGCTCAGTGTACTGCAGCTCTCTGTTGTGTCTTTGGTTCAACACACCTGAATCAAATTGCTTAATAATCTTCTCAGTAAGCAGCTCAGGAATCTACATCCATGTTAATGACCTGATTATTTGATTCAGGTGTGTTGAAGCAAATAAGGAAATCACTTTTCCCTTAGTTGGACATTTTCGAGTTCTTTGCCACCAATTTTTTTGCATTAGAATCCTTAACTCAAAATTGTATACTAGGGCTGCACGATTATGTCCCAAAAATAACCACGATTATTTTGATCAATATTGTAATCGCGATCATTCATCCAGTCCGTTAAAATATCTATTTTTATTGCACCAATTATAAACTTTTAAAAATGTAATTTTTTGTGTGAAAAATAAAACTTTAGATTAGAATAGATGATCAATAATAATGCAAAAACACTAACAAAAACAAACTCATATATATATATATATATACATAAAAGTACAAATTAAATATGTTATTGCAGAGTGTAATCTCAAAGTGCAATTTAACGGAAACAATTACAGCTTATACAGAAAAGGCCTTTAACATTCCCTGCATCCAAATCCTTAGTATTTACTATAAGCTACGTAGCAACTATTATTAATGTAGTAAATGCTGTATAGCAAACTATTGCGTAATAGACATGATATCAGACGTACTGCTCCACATATTTTGTATGTCCTTTGACCCGTATTGACTGTTCTGTTGACCCAGATGTTTACGTTCGTCTGTGGTCCCGCCTCCTCTAGCCGTTATTTTATCCGGTATGACTTAACAACTTAAACGTTTAAACAGTCAAAAAACAATTACAGTGATCAGTAACATCGCTTCACGTACATTTATCTGCTGAAACTGCGGCGGTGTCGATGGTTGACAGTTCATCTGTAGCCATTTTTAGCTAGGTCCTTCTTCTTCTATGATTTCGGGGCGTCCGCTGCATTGTGGGATAGCGTAGCGTCCACCGGCTGCTTACTGTACATTAGTACACTTTCTGCTTACTAGTCTGATCCATAATGGAGATTTTGGATCTGCTACATCGATCAAATACTCATTTTCATCTGCTACGTAGCAAGCGTAGTGCAGCCATTATGAGTGCTGAGTTCTGAGTGTGCGCGGTTTTTATTTGGGCAGCTTAATGAAGCTTCAGCCCGGCGTTTGCCCCCTGGTGGTTGGCAGACTATTGGTTGAGGCCGTGTACGATAAAGAGGCACGCAGTGAAGCTCGCATTTTGAATGTAAATATCGTTCACGATCAGGTTCATTTAATCGTGGCCACCAAAATCGTGATCACGATCAAAATCCGATTAATTGTGCAGCCCTAATGTATACTGAATTTATGTAAACTATTACATTACATTGACTATAGCCAAATACACTTTTTTCAGTGTAGGACAGTGTTGCTCAACCAGCGGTCCACGAAGCCCCAGTGGTTCGTGGTGTACTTGCAAAGGGTCCGTGATGATAAAATGGATGTTCTCTGCAGGGGCGTCGCACCCGTGGGGGATGTGGGTGTCGCTCCTGTTTCTCTGGCCGCTCATAAGTTCCCGTCCCGTCGGCACGAGCTGACGACTAAATCTAACACACCACGAGAGACGGAAGTTAAGGCGGAACAGCCAATCATCAGCCGGTCCCACTCAAAGCCGGATTTAACATCTCACCTTTCCGGTTACTTTCGTTGAGTGTTTCTGCTTTTGAAGAGTTTAAATACGATTGGTATGTTTTTGGGAAGATATTCTGTTTATGTTTTATTCACATGTCGAGTGTTTTCTATGTTGTATTTATTTTTTTAGCTTAACGCTGAAAAATATAGATATTATTTTAATGTTTAAAAAACGTATTTTTTTTACATTGTTTATGCCACCAGAGACAAAACATTGTGGGGTTTTTTTTGTTAGATTTTTCTTGATGTCTCCCATTTTCAAGGTGCAAGTAAGCAATATTGAGCAGTCACAGTCCTGTCAGACGCATGTCACCGCTGTGTTTTTATCACCCACAACAATTACGATTCAGAAAATCAAAGAGGCAGGAAAAGATTGACACATTTTTCAAGAGGAATCGTGTAAGTGAAGCTTAGAGGCCGATGAAGGAAGAGAGATGCTTATTTCCATCCCAGGTACACACATATGTCTGATGATTTTATATCAAATTCAACATGCAAACTCCATGTAGAAAGGCACAAGTCTGGGATTCGAACCCAGGACCTTATTGTTGCAGGACAGCAGTGCGGTTCCACCATGCAGCCCTAAAAGTAAACCGTTAAACAATATCAGATCTTTATTTCTGCAGCAAATTGAATGAAACTCGTAAGACATTTGTTGGGCATCTTACATCAAAAAAGTAACTAGTTACATTTACAAATTACTTTCTCCTTAAAAGTGATTAAGTTAATAACTCAGTTGCCATACTGTAAAAGTAATTAGGTACTCAGCAAAGTAACTGAGATGTTATTTCTATGTTGATAACTCTTTACGCTATACATAATATCTATAACCTCAAATATTTTAATAACTGAATGATGAATAAAAACAGGTCTATATACAGCATGTTAGATCATTTGGTATTTGAACTTGACTCAATAAGATTGAAGCTTATGAAGAAATAGAAAAATATACAAAAAGTAAATATCAGAAATACGTAATCAGAACATTTTCATTAAAGTGCAAAATTTAAGACGGACCCGGGTAAAAAGAAACAGGATAATTTGTCCATAAAGCTGCGCAAAACTCTGTATCTGTAATATTGCACAGTGAACAGAACAGTATCCAATTGGTTGCAGTAAAACATTTAAGATGCTTTGATTTCTATATTAGAAAAATCACATATTTCACTGTAGCATATTAAGAAAAGTTATTGATGTGGTTTTTTTTTTATAAATCAGTGTGCCATGTTCCAGTGTAACAGTTTATCAATATTTTGGGGTTAATTTGTTAGTAGATCTCATAACGGGTGGCTTACAGTAGATCTCCACACGTTGGTTTGTCTCATTCTCGTGGATTTTCGCTCCACTCTTCCATCCCACCTTGTTTTTATTCACTGATGTCTACGCACATCTCTCAATCAGGTTGAGGTCTGGACTTTGATTAGGTCACCGCCGCTTGTTCAGAAGATCTCCAACCTTTAAAAGCTGCAACAAAGTCAGAGAAAATCCTGAGGGAAGGCTGCCCTCGTGTGGCACTCAGCAGGTACTACATGTTGGAGATCCAAAGAGACAGAAAGGCACAAAATAACTAAGAATCAGTGGCGGATTTAGCAGTTTGGGGGCCCCAGGCGAAAAAAGACATGGGGCCCTATGCAGCTGTTGTTAGAACCTTTTTCAATTCTAAGTTAGAAACATGTCCTTTATTTAACTTCTTCACTGGTTCAGTCATTAAACGGCACAAATGTCCAGAATTTAGATGTTTGGAAGTGCATCTAAATGAAAAACCCTATTTTCCACAGATAATAATATTAATTTCTGTAAAAGTTTGTGCCAGGCAGCCATGTTTGTGAAAATGCAAGATAAATGTATTTGTATACCACACTTTCAGCAAAAAGACTATTCAAGTTGACCTGTTCAGCAAACCTTTCATGTTGTTTCAAATTGGCTGCAAGTTGTGACAGCTGGTGAAAAATATTCTTGTTTGTGCTGATATACTAATAGATTTACCTTCCTAGTATTAACAATTAAATTGGGAAAATGACTACAGTAACTTAACATTCTTAATGCAGATATCAATAAAAAGGTAAAATTATTAAAAGGGAAATGTAGTAACTTGCATACTGTTCAGTACTTAATCATTTAATTTGTAACTTTGCGTTATACAAAAAAAATGCCATATTAATGTATGATTGGCTAAAAGTCTGAACAACTTTAAAAACTTTACCTTTAACAACCAACTAATGAAAGAGCGGACGCCTTCCTACCAAGAGGAATTAAATCACACTTGTATAGAATTAAATAATAATGGCTACAAACATAAAATTAAGAAATCAGAAGGATTTAAGCAGGTTCTACACTAAACAATTCACCTGGATTTAAATGACAATGAAGCGCCCAGCCACATTTTACAGAAGTGAAAGCAGAGCTGTATGTTGTGTATCAATTTGTTGCTTTGGAGGAGATGGTTGACTGCACAACGGACTATATAAACTTCTGTATGGACGTTGTTGTTCCAGTAAGAACTGTGCGCTGCTTCGCTAACAACAAGCCCTGGATAACCAGTGACATCAAAGGCCTCCTGAACCAGAAGAAGAAGGCCTTCAGAGATGGTGACACACAGGAGCTCAAGCGGATACAGAAGGAACTCAGAGTCCAGCTCAGAGAGGGGAAAGAGCAATACAGAAGGAAAATAGAACAGAGGATGCAGAACAACAGCATGAGGGAGGTATGGGAGGGGATGAAGACCATCACTGGCTGCAGCTCAAAGAAAGGAGCCCCCATTGAGGCTGATGTGGGAAGAGCAAACCAGTTAAACCAGTTTTTAATAGGTTTGATCTCCCTGCACCTACGAGCACAGCAACCCCCACCCACCCAACCCCACAAGCCATCTCCAGCACAGAGGAGGACACCTCCCCTCCCCCGCTCACACCACCCACCATCACAGCAGCTCAGGTATGTGGAGAGCTGAGGAGGCTACGCCCCGGCAAAGCTACAGGTCCAGATGGGGTCTCCCCCAGACTACTGAAGACCTGTGCGCAGGAACTGGGACACCCCCTAAAGCGTATCTTCAACCTGAGCCTGGGACAGGGGAGGGTCCCCCAGCTGTGGAAGACATCCTGCATCATTCCAGTCCCCAAGAAACCACATCCTGGGGAGCTGAACGACTTCAGGCCGGTCGCCCTGACGTCCCATGTGATGAAGACCATGGAACGGCTGCTGCTCCATCACCTGAGGCCACAGACCCACCATGCTCTCGACCCTCTGCAGTTTGCTTACAGAGAGAAGGTTGGAGTGGAGGATGCCATCATCTTCTTGCTTCACCGCTCTCTCTCTCACCTGGACAGAGGCAGTGGTGCTGTGAGGATTACATTTTTGGACTTCTCGAGCGCCTTTAACACCATCCAGCCTCTGCTCCTCAGACACAAACTGACAGAGATGGGAGTAGGATCAGACCTGGTGGCATGGATTACAGACTATCTGACCGGCAGACCTCAGTACGTTCGACTGGGGGACTGCAGGTCCGACACTGTTACCAGCAACACTGGAGCACCGCAGGGAACTTTGCTCTCTCCTGTCCTGTTCACCCTGTACACGTCCGACTTCCAGTACAACTCGGAGCTCTGCCACGTGCAGAAGTTCGCGGACGACACAGCTATCGTTGGCTGTATCAGGAGTGGACAGGAGGAGGAATACAGGGAGTTGATCCAACGTTTTTTCACGTGGTGCGACTTTAACCACCTGCTCCTAAACGCCACCAAGACCAAGGAGATGGTGGTGGACTTTAGGAGAATCAGGCCGCACCTTGAGCCTGTCAACATCAAAGGTGACTGTGTGGAGGTGGTTCACACCTACAAATACCTGGGAGTGCAGCTGGATGACAAACTGGACTGGACTGCCAACAAAGACGCCCTGTACAGGAAAGGACAGAGCCGTCTGTACTTCCTCAGAAGGCTGGCGTCCTTCAACATCTGCAAGAAGTTGCTACAGATCTTCTACCAGTCTGTAGTTGCGAGCGCCCTCATGTACGCAGTGGTGTGTTGGGGGGGCAGCCTCAAGAAGAAAGACGCTGGACGCCTGAACAAACTGGTGAGGAAGGCAGGAACTGTTGTTGGCACAGAGCTGGACAGCCTTACATCTATGGCAGAGAAACGGACTCTGAACAGGCTATTGTCCATCATAGACAGTCCACACCATCCACTGCACAACGCCATCTCCAGGCAGAGGAGCAGCTTCAGTGACAGACTGCTGTCATTGTCCTGCTCCACTGACAGACTGAAGAAATCGTTCCTCCCCCACGCCATGCGGCTCTTCAACAACTCTAGGGGGAGGGCCATAAAATCAACCATAGAACACTGGACTTAATGCTAATCACACCATGCACCTTCGGTCACACATGCACTTTATCATACACACACATCTACAAGTTGGACTCTAAGTATGTACAAACTGTTTTTGCATATACTGACCATATGCACACTGCACTGAACTGGACTGGCAGACATTAACTTTTTTTATACCATTATGTGTAGGGCAGGATTTCAACCTTAGTTCTTCTTTTAAATTTTTATATTGTATTCTCCCTGCATGCCCCTGTGTTCCCGTAAGCTGCTAGAACTGTGAATTTCTCTTGGAGATGAATAAAGTATCTATCTATCTATCTATCTATCTGTCTGTCTGTCTGTCTGTCTGTCTATCTATCTATCTATCTATCTACATTCATTGCTGCCAAGAGTTTGCTGGTTCTGTAGCACAAAAGAAAAAGTTGCAGCATCTGCACAAAACGTGTTTTAAAATCACTGAAAAGCTTGTCTTCAGAAGAAGATGCCATACCTGAAATATACTATCGAGAGAAAGGAACTGGTACGAAATCGACAAGATATCATATGACAACCGGAAATCCAAAACCTTTCAAACAAAATGTATAAGTCTGGAAAAAAAACTTTTTATATTGGTTCAACGTAATAATTAGCAAAATCATAAATAATATGCTGGTTTTATCCAAAGAGGACTCTAGGAAACAGTTGTAGCTTCATTTTTCTCTGATTGACGCCCTGTTTGGATGAAAGACGGACGTCCTCGGACCGGTCAAGTTTCGCTGAAAAGTTGGTGGTCTGATGGATGCCAGAAGTTTGACCTGGTGGATTCAGATCTGTTCCTTCACCTCATACAGTAAAAACACAGAGAAAGAAATAGAACCACCGAACTGATTCAGAACCTGGTGATAGAATATCAGAGAGCCTTCTAAGATCATCAGGGAATTTTTCTCCTTCATGGTTCTGAAGCCTGATGAGGAAAGAAACAACTTCCTTTCACTGTCGTTACAAGAACCAACTCTAGAGGACGTTGAAGCTAACAACTGAAGTTCATTTTAAAGTGACAGTGTGTAGTTTTTGCAGTACATCTTTGAAAATAACAATTCAAATATGATGTAATAATAATTACGTAAAGCACATTAATTGTAAAATATGACTTTAAAAATCTGTTTTAAAATGCATAGGCGCGGGTCGTCTTTTCAGGGGAAAGCCATATTAGACGACGTCTTTACTTCTACAAGAACCCAGAAGGACAAAGCGCACGGAACACGCCCGCTATTAAAACGTTGATTTCCCCTCAAAATGCAAAAAAAAGTTTCACCATAAATACATTTTTACCTCTTCCTCCAGAGAAGAAACATCTCAGCAGATTCAGACCACAGTCAGAGCAGGAAGAGCTTATTCTCTCTCTACAGGCCTCATGGAGCAGGTTAAAGGTCATGAGGTCAGAGCTGCACATTTACAAGACGAAATTTTGACGGAGTTAACGCAGTGCGGCAACCAATCAGATCGTCTCACTGTAGTGGTGTCACTACACGTATCTTGAATGAAGTGGGACGAGTGAAAACATTTTCAACAAACGCAGATTTAAAAAATCAGAAATAACACTTACCGAAGTCGGATGAACAGGCGCTCCTAAAGAGGAACAGAGAACCTGTAGTCGGTGTCCTGGTAGGAGATTTAAGCGAACCTCATCCATACGCAGCTCCTGGAGCAAATGGTTAAACTCCCCGAACTCAGAACGCCGGCCGCGGCAGTCGCAAGTTTAATTACTCCTATTCGGCCCCCTGCTCCTTTAAGTGAGCTGTGGTACATATCCATGTATTAAATATAGATTCATCATGTCTAGGATAGGGCCAGTAACCAGAGGGAACACTTCCTTAAATAATTTGGTTGGTATTGGGTCTAACATACAAGTTGAGGGTTTAGATGAAGCTAATATTTGTGATAATTCATAAAGTTCAACAGAATCAAAAAGGTACAGACATAAACATGGTTCTACAGTTCTCTCTGATACTGCCTCAGTTACTGAGAGAGAGTTAGTCATGTTTGGGAGAATGCCAATGATTTTATTCTTTATTGAATTTATTTTACTTATGAAGAATCCCATAAAGTCATCACTACTGAGAGAAGGAAGAATATTTGGCTCAACAGAGCTATGACTCTGTTTAAGTTTGGAAACTGTACTAAAAATAAAAACGTAGGATTGTTTTTATTTCCCTCTATTAATGATGAGAAATATGCTGTTCTAGTTTGTTGAAGGGCGTTTTTATAAAGTAGTAACTATTTTTCCAGGTTAGAAAGAAATCATTTAAGTGTGTAGAGCGCCATTTTCTCTCCAGTTTCCTAGTATTCTGCTTTAAAGTACGTAACTCTGCACTAAACCAGGGAGCCAGTCTCCTATGGCTGATTAGCTTCTGTTTTAAGGGGGCTACACTGTCTATTGCCAAACGCAGTGAGGAAGTAATACTTTGAACCAGACCATCAATTTCTGAAGGGTTAGTGTTGGAATTACTGCCATCCACTGTGGTATTCTGAGACACATACGGAAACAAGAAACAGATTCTTTAAAACTTGTTACAGCATTGTCTGATAAAGTTCTACTGTAATGACATTTTTCTTTCAGATTTGGGAACGTTGGGTAAAATAAATTCAAAGGATATCAAAAAATGGTCAGATAGGACTGGGTTATGTGGGAGGACTGTTACTTCATCACACTCAATGCCGTCAGTAAAAGGTCCAAAGTGTGCTGATCCAAGTGGGTGGGATCCTTCACCTTCCGTGTAAAGCCAGACTATGAAATCAGCCCTCCGAGGGGTAGTTGCAAGCCAAGGTAGAAAATATCATGAATCCAGATTTTTCCTTTGATGTAGAAGGGACTGGCTTGTTCTGATTTGCTTGTTTTGCCATCTTTTTCCTTTCAGTAAAGTATTCATATGCCGCTCAGAGGAAACAATTGGATTTCACAAAGTACAAGCATGACACAGTTTCTCAGTGAACGCGACCTTTAGTAGCCTGAAGGACTGTGCTTGGCTCCCTGGACACTTTAGCTGCTTGTTAAAGGTTGTTTTAATGAGTTTGTAGACATTAATGGTCCTAGTCTGACCTTCATGCCTTCTGCTCAAAACTCACAAACAGCCGGAGACGCGAACGATTATTTATCTTCAAGGAACAAACGGCAGATGATGGATTCGTTTGCAGAACACAGGGGGAAAAATCACATGAGAGATTTAACGTACAAATGAAATGAATTTTTATGACTAAAATTAGGGGGTAACTTATCATGCCTGTGTTTTTATGCAGCCTATGGTTGCAAAAACCGATGTACTACTGAAACCAGGTCATCTGGGGTTAAGTAAGAATGAACAGTATTATATGACTATAAAACTATGTAATTATAACTCATCTTATGTGGCTATCAAAGACATGCTAACGGAAGGAAGTATAACCGTCATTGTTTATAATTATCACTAACATTTCTGTGGACAAACTGTCCATGTGCTGTGAAGCCGATCCCAGCTGCTGTGCCTTCATCCTCCTCCGATCTACTACCTGCTTCATGTTAAAACCAGCTGATGGCTCCTTCAGAGCGAACGGTGACGGTGATCAGAGCAGCAGAGCGTTTGATTCGTCTAAACTCTACAGGAAATCCTTCACCAACTATTTGGTTGGAGCTGAGATTGGTTCAGAAGACGTGTTTTTATCTTTTACTCTGGTTTTGGTTCCGTTAGTCCAGTGAGGAAGAGTGAAATAAATACAAGTAACAATCAAACTTCTTTTTTTTATCAAAACATAAAATATAATCATTTATATTGGTATTAATATGCCATTACATATGTCTGATTTTGTTAAAAAGCATAATAAAATATGTTTTTATTGTTGGCTTTACACCTTCCTCATTAGAAATAAACTGACTGGGTGCGAATGGGGACCTATCCAAGATGGCGGCCGCGCCGATACGTCAGCTCCAATAGGCAGCGTCAGTCCATGAGGCGTCTACGTATATAATATCTATGGGTGTTCACCTGAGCAATAAACCGGACTGGAGCCACTCTGATGCTCTCTACAGGAAGGGTCAGAGGTCAGAGCAGACTCTACCTGCTGAGGAGGCGGAGGTCATTTGAGTCCATGGAGCGCTGTTAAATACCTTCTATGACGCCATTTTTTACAGTGTTGTACGTTGGAGCAGCAGTTTATTAACAGCTGAGAGGAAGAGGTTGATAGCTGCAGAGACAAACTGCTGCATCCCACATGCATGAAGGAGCGATTCTGCAGCCGTCAGACTCTACAATCACAACTGCTCCCAACAAACACAGATGTTTTTGCACTGGTGCTTTATTTTTGTATTTTTGTTGTCGTTATAATTTGCACATTATTCTGTTTTTCATGCTATATTTTTATGCACAGTACAACGCACGATCCGTCCTTATGTGTGTATTTGTTTTCAACATGTCAGCAAATATGTTGTCTTTTTTTGCGACTGTTACAACCAAATATCCCCTATTAAAGGATTATTCTATTCTATTCTAAAAGCATCTGTTAGTAATTAATATTTCATGCCTAAATTAACCCTAACTGAACTCCTACATTTTATCCCTCTTTTTGTAGAACAAACAGAACCACAGAACACTCTGGGATGTTCATCAGTAGTGTTTTATTGGTTAGAACAGCTGGTTAACGTCTCACTAGTACTCCTGGGAATCGGTTGTGACCTCTCCGTCCTCTGTGATCTCCTTGGTGACGATCATCACCTTCCGAGTGGTGGTTGTGGAAGAGGAGGAAGAGGAGCTGAGGAAGAGGAAACACTGGTTAGATCCATCTGGACTGAGGCTGGGATGATGAATAGTTCTACTGTGAGCTATTTCTCATGGTTCTATCTGCAGCTGGTGTTGGAGGTGTCCCATTTTGAGCTGGTTAGCCTCACCTGCCGCCTCCCTCTCCGTCCAGCAGCCTCCTGTACTCTGCGATCTCCATCTCCAGCCGGGTCTTCATGTCCAGCAGCATCTGGTACTCCTGTCTCTGCCGCTCCAGGTCGCCTCTGAGCTGCGTCAGCTGCTCCTCCTGAGACGACACCTGGTTCTGGTACCCGGCCAGCATGTTGGCGTACCTGTTCTGTGTTTCTGCCAGCGTTTGCTCCAGAGATGCTTTCTGCAGGGATGAGGGGAATGTGTTATTGGGTTCAGTGAAAGCATGGCAGCAGGAGAAGTGTCCGGGAGCTTTTAGAGACTCACCATGCTGAGCTGCGACTGGAGTTCGATCTCCAGATTCTGCAGGCTGCGTTTCACTTCTGTGACTTCACTTTGAGTTGATTTGAGCGTCTCTGTGCTGACGGTGACCTCTTTGTTTATCTCCTCAGACTGAAAACAGAAAACGAAAATCATGAGAAAATGTTGCCTGCTTTAAAATCGCCACATATGCAGATGAAAGTCTGATATTCATTAAGTTCCTTTTCTGGGAAATACGAATGTTTTCCTGTGGAGTATTCATTATTTTAATGTTTGCTCTAACGGTTAGAAACTTCAAATATTTGAGTGCAGTTCCTTTTGCTGCCATTAGATGGTGACATCATATGAACGTCCCAAATGTACGGAGGGCCAAACGTGTTTCACTCTGATAAATTAAATAAATGTAAACATGTTACAGTATACGTTTTTTTTAATGGGTGAATAATATCTCAAACATTCATTATTTAAATGTTATTTATTTAAAAAATAGAAAAACTGAATGCTGAACTGAATATGGGTGTGCCTAACTGTTATCGTGGCTAAATAATTGGTCAGATGTGGGCTGGTTGAGCACATTAACCAATCAGAGGCTTTAACTGTTAAAGTATTATATTATATCTCATTAAATATTTACACGGTGTATTTTTCCTTAAAGAAACACCCGATTATTGAAATTCTTTTTTTGTGTATAATCTTTTTACTTTTTTTGGACCGCCAGTGAAACTAAACTTCATGGGTTCAGATGTAGAAAGTGTTGAACAGTTTGGGTCAGTTTACCACCAGAACCAGAAGATGTTTCAGCCTGTTTTGGTTCTGAAATCCAACCTTTGTTCTGGGGTTCTGTTAAAAGCTCACCTTAGCATTGAACCAGGTCTCCAGCTCTTTGCGGTTCTTGTTGGCGACAGCCTCGTAGTGTTCTCTGATTTCGGCCATGATGGCGGTCAGATCCTGCTGGGGCGCGGCGTCCACCTCCACGTTTACCTGCCCGCCCACCTGGGACCTCATGCCCAGCAGGTCCTGCAGGGATAACGGGTTTTAGACTGAGGCTTTGCTCCACCTGGAGTGGGTTAGTTCACGTCTTGATGCTCACCTCCTCGTGGTTCTTCTTCAGGTAGATGAGCTCTTCCCTCAGAGACTCGATCTGCATCTCCAGGTCGGATCTGGCCAAGGTCAGTTCGTCCAGGAGCCTCTTCAGCCCGGCGATGTCTCCCTCCACGCTCGTCCGCATGGCCAGCTCGTTCTCGTACCTGCAGCATCGATCAAAGCAGCAGATGGACTTAGAAACAGGTTCAGTCCTCACATGGAGACAAGAAGGTTCTGCACAGATCAAGAGCTAATGAACAGGCAGCAAGGTTGGTGTTTGTGGACTCACTTCATCCTGAAGTCATCAGTAGCCAGCTTGGCGTTATCGATGGCCAGGTGCAGAGATCCATTTGTGGTGGTGGCTTTGATGATCTGTGAGGAGAAAAACCGAAAGAGGAAACATGTTTAAACTGCACTCCTGTCTAGCTGAGTCTTATTGCTGTTAAAAACAAAAAGAGATGGAAATGAGAGTCAAATGAGGCGGGTTCAGGTAACAAGTGTGGTCTCAGGTGGCCTCCTGTGTTCTGGGTGTGGTCGCTCCTGTTTCCTCCAGCAGGAATCAGATCCTGCAGCAGGGCGTGGCCCAGGCAACCAGGATTTGTTTCAGGCTTTATGTTTCAAAAAATGGAGCATCTTTATTTCTTCTGCTCTCTATTGAGTTAAAATCACAACCTGGACTCACCTGGTCCTGCAGGTCGCTGATGACAGTTAGGAATTTAGAGTAGTCGTGGCTCTCAGGTTGGGCCTTCTTCTCCAGGAACTCTCTGATCTTCTTCTCCAGCTCGGCGTTGGCGGCCTCCAGTTGGCGGACCTTCTCTAGGTAGGAGGCCAGACGGTCGTTCAGGTTCTGCATGGCTGCCTTCTTGTTATCAGAGATGTCCAGGGCGTCGGTCAGGCTGAAACCTCCACCTGAAGCAAAGCCAGCTCCACCACCTGAACCAAAGCCAGCTCCACCACCTGAACCAAAGCCAGCTCCACCACCAGAGGCAAAGGATCTGGAAGTGCTGCTGCTGGAGATCCGGACCCCAGAGCCCCCGGCTCCGCCGTAGACGCTGGGGGACCTCATGGAGCCAAAGCGGCCTCCGCTGGAGTAAGAAGTGGAGCGGGTGGAGAACGTAGTGGCCATGGTGGAGGAGTTCTGCTGCTCTGGATGGAGACGAGGAGAATGCAGGAGAGGATGTGCTGAGCTGCTTATATGCTACTGAAAGGGGAGGGATCCAGGTCCCCCCCCCATCCCTCAATGGCCTCCAGGGCAGGACAGCGAGAAGACGTACCAGCGCTGGAATGTCTGATATTTCATTCTGTTGCACAAGGACACATCCTGCTGGGTGCGGGGGACGTCTTCCAGAACCTCCGAACCAGTCCTCATCCGACTTCGGCTTCTCCAGACCCAGATCCCTCCTCCAGTCGGAGCTACCTGGAGTTCTACCGTCGTGTCTCGACCCGCCTGTTGTGTTGCTTTGAGCCCTGCAGGTCTGCACACATACTCGCCCCCTCTCCCCACCACCATTCTCTTATTGTGCAACCAAACAATGGGAGTCAGACTCTGTTTGCTCTGATGAAACTGGCACTCTGGAACGCCCTGAAGGGGAGAAACTCGCAAACTGACCCCAAAATGTCCAGAGTGCAGCAGAAACCTCTAACTGAGGTTCTACTCTGCGGCCGCATCATCCAGTTCCGTACCATGTCACCTAAGTTTCCAAGTTTCTACAGCAGGATGATGATAAAGGTCTCGTTGTTAGATGCAAACATGGCTCATTTCCATGATGTGAGTCACACATTTCCCAGCTGCAGAAAATATTTGTTTTTTTCCTTTCAGATGGAACTTTTATCTCCTTCACATCTGTCATCGGAAACTCGTTCACACATATCCTACAAAAAACACAGAACACGTTACACAACCTTCGTACTTCATAGTTTAGATTCACATCAAAGCTTAAAATTAAGTTATTTTGAGCTTCAACGTTTTTTTCCCCCTCTGGTTTATGAAACGCTTGAGTTTGAATTCATTTGTAGAAACTCTCAGAAATCAGCAACTCACAGTTGAAGCTAAATAGCTTACACCCCTCACCCATTCAGATCTGAATTTACCAGTATGTTTCCCATGACTAAGTCATATTATTGCTCTTGGCCCAGAGCTCATAGAAACTGTTTGGAGGGAGGTAACAATTAGGGTGATGGCTAAGAGGCCTGAAGCTCAGCAGCATAAATAAGTTGGATAAAACCCAGAAGAGTCATGAAGGAATCAGCTGTTACTGTTGAGTTTTTCATTAATTATAGAGGAAACAAAATTCCCACATACATTTAGAAATAAAAACCCCCAGAATTCTTCGTTTCAAAGCTTAGAAATTTTAGAGATAAACAAATTAGGAGAAATGTATAAATAAGGTTAGTTTGGTTTTGTTATAGAGAATATTTTAATGATGAATGAGGCTAATTTTAAGGATTTATAACAGCATTGTGATCAACACGGAAGATGAAGCGTGTAAAGCGCTTTGGGGTCCGTAGGGAGTAAATGAATCGCTATACAAATACAGGCCATTTAATATCCGTGTTCATAACATCGTTTGCATCAATTCTAAACAGGAAACTGTTTTAACGAGCTAACGTTTGCTGATTGAGAGAAGTAAGCCAAAGTTCAGATCAATCTGTGACAAATTCATGCAGAGGAAAGACAAATAATGGGCATAAATGTTATTAATCGTTAGAGAAAACCCCAAAAAAGACCAGAGATCATTAGAGGAGGTGAGTTTATTGTTCTACCATTCTAATATTAACCCATTATACCATAAAACTCACCTGGTGGAGTTATGAATCATTAATTAACTGCAAGTTTACCCTCAAACCTCCTTCAGCCTTTCCTACTACTAAGTCCTAAAGTCTGTAAATTTACTGTCGATTTTGGGTGAAAGCCTCAGATGAAATGATAGAGTCTTCTTCTGACATGTTTTCTCCCATCTATCAAGTATTATTGAATAAGTATAGGGTGATATCAGGTAGAATGGGCCATTTAAGGTTGGGGGGGGGGGGTCCCAAGTAACAGGTGATTTGATTGGTTTATGGTAATCGACAAACACACCACACACCAAAACAACACAAAAACACAACAACAACAACAAACCACAACAAAAACAAAACAAACAAAAAAATTAAATATCAGATGTAGCTACTCTAATTAGTTTTCAAGTATTGATTGCTTATCTCTGTTTCTTACCTCATTGATATTTCATTTTGATGTCTCTAATTTGTGTTCCATGTTTTATTTTTATTTTTTTACCCGACATGTCTGTTTAAATGCTTCGTGTGATTTCTTTTTTACACTATGAGTAAAAATGTATATCTTTTTAAATAATGTGGACCCGATTATGAAGTGCCGTGTGTATTTCCGTGTAATACCTGTTTAGTAGAGTGTATTACTCTGTAGTACCTGGGTGTATTATGTTGAATTAAATATTATCAAAATTAATTCAGTGCATGTTCAAGCAGAGACAAAATGGAGCCAATTTCCAGTTCTTAACATTTATTTTGAACAGATTAACAAATTGCAGTTTACAGAGAAAGATGCCCTAGTTTCTCTCAGACAGATTTAAAGAGATCTGACAATTGAATGATCTTCATTTCACAACTTTATAGACACCGGGCCTCGCCAGGACTCTAGGCGTTTCTTCTCCCTCCAATCAGAACATTTCCATACAGTGTCTTAACCATGATTGGCTGTCAGAGAATTATGCAGTCATAAGATGAGACATTTCCCTGTTCTTGGTCAAAAGTTCATTCTGAGATTTATGGTTTTACGGCAACACTCCCAGCTTCATGGCCTTGGTTCCGCATACTAAATCTACAGACATCCTGTTTTTACAGCCTGCAATAAAACTTACCCAAGAGTTTTATGACTTAAAAGCTTATCCCAATAACAAATACTGACAGACAATATATTTTTACAACCATGCAAACTATATCAAACAGACTTTTACCTTCTGAATAATAAATGTTTAAAACATATGTAGAAATATTACCACAATTATTATGCAGTGAGTGTAGTACTGTGTAGCGTTTGTAGTAGTGAGTATTAGTGAGTAGTTGTTTATTACTGTGTAATAGTGATTTATACTATGTTTTTCCTGTGTAGTACCTTTGTGTATTACCCTGTATTATGATGTGTAATACTTTGTAGTACTGTCTTTGTTACTGAGTAGTACCGTGTGTATTATGTTGTAGTATATGTGTACTAGAATTCTATATACCCTTGGGATGCATCTCCGCCATATATATATCATAACGTGTGGATCGATCACATAGCGTCTCATAATTCTTCCGAACACATATTGTACATTCAGCTATATGTATGTTTTTGTCCATTGAAACAGACCTCTTCATCCTACTTAGGAAAGCCTTAATTCTATATCCATAACTCTTCACACCCCTTCCATAATCAAGTATAATGATAACATAACGGATCACATGGGAATATAAAAACATACTAGAACCCTTAGAATAGTTTTCACTTTTGTAAAGACTAATGGGGATCCTTAAATAAATGAACAAATAAAGACCGAACCAGAAAGCTGCATGGAAACTAGCCTGGCATACCAAATCTACTAAACTATTATACGGATGATACATCTATAAAAACCCAAACATGGACACAAAAAAAACTATGCATAATATCTGTCCTGATGGCATAAATCATAAATAATGCTCTTAATTTGGTGTATCAACATATTATTTGAAAATTTGATGTTTTTCTTTCTGGCCCAATTTACCTTAAACCCACTGAGGTAAAATAATCTGTGTCACTCCCAAACACACATACATATGTGTTTCAGTGTGTCCAAAGGGCGGCCTGGGGGCCATTTACGGCCCTGGGACTGATTTTTCACGGCCCTTCACCGACATTTAAGATCGGTACTTTCTGCTATTGGCATCACAACACAAAGGATTGATGAAGGTGGAGACTTTCGTTTTTTTGTTGACAAATTAAAAAGCATCAGAACATTTTGTTGGCTTTCTTTTTCATTTCATTGCATAAACAACTAACACAACAGCGGACGTAGAGACAACCAAATATTGCCAAAAAAATAACGCATAATTTCAAAGCGACACTAACCCAAACCGTTTTTTTTTTCCTGCTGAGAAAAAAAACTGATTTTTGCTTTAAAATTAGCCGCTATGAAATATTTGAAAACGCAACGATTTATTTTAAAAAGGCAAAACCTAAAAGCCCTGTTTTCTACAATCATTTAAAAATCCCTTTTCTACAAAAATTTGTACTTTATTTGTTTCATTAAAATATTACATGTTTCATTTATTGTTACGCAGGTAAAAAAAAAAACGCATTTTCACACAAAAAAATCGTATTTTTGTGGCCTATTTGACTTGATGATTTTGGCCCTTGTAGCAAAAAAATTTGGACATCCCTGACATGCACGCACACACCAACACACTCGCACACCGACTGACACAAATACGTTTGTTTTTGATGCCACATATGTTTGTTTAATGCAGTTTTAATGTTCTGTGGCTGTATAAGCAATCGTGTTCTTTAAGATTGATGATAAAATTACTATTTCGCGTTGCAGTTAGACTGGCTCGTTGTACCTGAAACAGCCCATGCAAAAAAAAGTTGGCACAGCTGATGTGTCAAGAACTGTAGGCCTAGATAAGTATATTTCATTACATCATTTAGACACAAAAATATCAAAAACAGTCATTATTAATCATAAAAACACATGGAAAAGGCATATATGGTATTGTATTATTGTCCCAAGCAATTGACCAAAAAGTGAGCCAATTTAGCTGATGTCATCCTACAATTACACAATGTCTACAGTAAATTTATGAATTATTGTTGGATACATTATATGTGTCCCTTAATAAAAACACTGAATGGTTTTCTTTTTTCATTCAGAAGCATTTTTTTTTACATGTCCCATAATTAAGCAATGCTAAATTAAATATTCTTCGACTACAAAATTCAAGCATTTATATTATGTCCTCCCGTTTGTTTTGTAGTGTCAGTCGTTTGTTCAGTGTTTTGAATTGCTAGTTGTGATTGGTGGATTTTAACTGCAGCAAATGCAGTTTTTGCACAGAACACTCTGCATTAAAAAAGACCGGTCTGTGATTGGCCAGTGGTGGGGTTCATTTATGTAAAACTGAAGTGGCGAGGAAGTAGCTGTTCTTGTTCCTTCCAGTGTCGGGCAAGTTACAAAGAAACTGTAATATATTTCACATTACTAGTTACAATGTCAAAAATGTAATATGTTTGTATTACATATTACTGTCTTAAACATGTAACTGAGTTACACTACTTTAAGTTACTTTTGGCAAAATATCTTAAATATCTAACATGCTGTCTAACCACCGTAACTTATTAATGTACATTTTATCCAAGTATCACACCACAAATACTGTATTTTAACACTATTTTATTTAAATGAAGTCTCTAGTTCCTTTGCATGCTTTCTATTTCATGGTAATGTTTGTTAAATCTAATCAATCACAAAGATGGCCGACAAAGATGATACTCTGATGGTTAGGAAAACAGTGTGAATAATATTTAAATGTAGAGTCCATCTTTTCCTCAGCCGTCCTAATTCTCTGATGTTTTAGTTTGGAGCAACAGGAAGTGGTTCTTCTTCTATGGTATCCAGCTTGATTTGGTCTGTTGCATTAGCTGGACAGAAAAACTATTTAAAATGCATTTGTAACTTGAGTTACTGAAACTGTAACTAGCAATATATTGCTGTGTATTTTGTAAGTAATGCATTACATTACTCACTTACTGAAAAAAGTAATCTGTTCCTGTAACTCATTACTTTTGTAATGCATTACTCCCAACACTGGTTCTTTCACATAGATATGTGCTCTCAGATCAGTCTCACTTGGTGGCACCAATATTACAGAATAAAAAAAGGAGAGTGGAAGGATTTATTTTTTTAACAGTAACCGACTCAGACAGCATTCATTCGTACAGAAAACATGATCAAATATGTAAAAGCCCCAGTAAATGAGACCTTTAAAGGAACAAAGCCACAAAGTTCCTCCCGTCGTATAAAGGGCCATTATTTGGTGTGGGATAACCGGATGACCGGGACACCAGATACAGAAGTCGTTCCCTGTGGAGGAAAATTAAGCAGTTATATAGGTGTGTTTTTTTTATGCGCATTTACGGGTCAGCTGCTAGGAAGAGGAGGCACAGTTGAGGCTTGAGAGAATGTCATGAGACACTGGTTTAGATAATATTTCCTCCAACTGTAGTTGGACCGGTTTCCTATGTTAGAGGTTGGATTAGTGGAAAACAACTGAGATGTGGGGTGTGACCCGACTGTGTATGAAACAGCTGCGCACCTGATCGTACCAGAAACGGACCAGAATGAAATGCTTGATCCGCCTCTCGTTGCATTCAAGAAACGAACCAGAGAACAGTCTCAACCGTCTTTATTTGAAGTTAGGTGGCCTCCATCTGAGTCTGCACAGGCTTTCAGCCGCTGCAAATGCTGATAACCCCAGTTTTTCTCATCCGTTTGCCCCTGCAGTAAATAGTGCCTTTTCATCATCCCCTCTCCATGTAGACCATGAGAATGGAGAGGGTAGAGTGGGTGCGCTACACCATCCGGGCCAGAGGGGGCAACAATCACAGCGTCTTTGTAGAGAATTGGACTCATATGGTGAATCACTTTCCTGTAGGATGGATTGACGGCTCGTTACACCAGCTATCAGTCACTTGCATGGGGAAACCTTATTCACACCTGCATGCTCTCACACACAAACATGGGGAGCCTAAGTCCCGCCCGTCCATGGGTCCCATAATGCGAAAAAAAATGAATGAGAGTCAATGGAGCGATTAAAGTTATTTTCTTACCCAGTTTGAAATGCGCCGTGGATCAAACATATGATGTCCGTTAATTTTAAAAACAAATTTTGATGCAGATTTTGATGCTGATTTTCGACCGGAGGTAAAAGTTACTTTAGGTTTTGCGTAAAAACGTTTAGCGGACTACAACTGCAGAAGAAGAAGGAGAGTGATGGTCGTAGCCTCCAGGATGAAGAAAGTAGCATTAAACACGTAGAAAACCTGTATAAATCTGACCATGTGGAAAGTAGCAGCTATGTTGGGGTAAAGCAGTCGGTGGAGTGAGAGGCAGCATGGAGGAGAAGCTCTACAAGCTCTAGGTGAAGGTTTTATAGCTAGTGCTAGCTCATGCTAGCTAGTGCTAGCTGTGTGATGTCATCTGTGCGACTTCTGATTTGTAGGCATTTTAAATGCGAATTTTTACAATCAAATAAATTGCAAATCACATATTAGAAATGTTCATCATTAGTTATAATTTAAATAGAATTACAACATATGTGTGATTCAGAACGAAAGACAAAGCGGACCAGAAAAAGCTTTTATCGCTTCATTGACTTCCATTCATATTTTTTTCGGTTTGGCGCCAACAGGAAGGGGAGGAGCCTTATGCTCCCTATAGGTGTGGGGACATTGGTGAGTACGGACGTATCTTGGGCTGAGGTTATCAGTCAATAGATAGTTGGTACCAGGAGCTTACCAGAAACATAATGCTGCGTTCAGACCAAGGGCTTTGTCAGCGTCAGGCAAAGCTCACAAAGCATCTAGTTTGACGCTTCTATGTTGAACCTTGCAAAGTCTGCCACTTCTGAGCAAAAAACAACGCGTGGGCGGGGCTTCTTCTGTTGCCGGACATTCTGAACTATGGCAGGTTGTATTGAGAGTGGCTTGGCTTTATTTGCTAAAATAAAGCTAGACAACGTCGCCTTCGGCAAAATCAGTGCCGTTTGTGGTTACACCGTATTCTACGGATGCGTTCTGAGTTTGGGGAGTTTAACCATTTGCTCCAGGAGCTACGTATGGATGAGGTTCGCTTTCAGTGCTTCTTCCGTCTGTCCCGCGCCTAATTTTACGACCTCCTGGGCCGCACCGGAGCTTAAATCTCCAACCAGGACACCAACTACGTCAGTTCACACTTCTACTGGTCCTGTTTCCTCTTCTTTAACCTTCCTTCTTTCTTTCTTCTTATATCAATTTCGTGTCCATAACTTCAAGAAATTAAACCCACAGTAATCACTAATAAAGATTTTTCATACATATATATATCAAGTGGAGTGTTATAGCAAAGCTGTAATGCTCTGCTTGGGAAAGTAAATCTGTTGGGCTTGTACTTGGTACTCAGACACCATTTCTGAGTGGCAAACTGCTAGACAGGACAATAAAGGTCACTTCACTTCCTTTCTTCATAAGTGCTCAGCTAAACAGGGTGGTTCTTAGCTCCGCACTCTTGTTCTGATAGTGGAAACTTGTCTATTATATCTATTTAGTGCCGGTTATGGCAAACCGTTAGGGTTCATAAACAAAGAGGATTGTTATATTCAAAATACAGATTGGCTTTAAAGATGGATTAAAGTGACAGTGTGTAGTTTTTGCAGTACATCTATGAAAATAACAATTAAAATATTATGTAATAATAATTACGTAAAGCACATTAATTGTAAAATATTGGCGATATTGTAAAATATGACTTTAAAAATCAGTTTTAAAATACATAGGTGGGGTCCTCTTTTCAGGGGAAATTCATATTAAATGACGTCTTTACTTCTACAGGAGCCCGGATGGACAAAGCGCACGGAACACGCCCGCTATTAAAACATTGATTTCCCCTCAAAATGCTAAAAAGTTTCGCCATAAATACATTTTTACCTCTTCGCTAGTTCCAAGCGATGAAAGAGAGACTGATGTGCTCGTCATGTTGCTGCAAATAGATCATTCTCAAGGAATTGAGCGTTTGAAAACAGCACTAGTTGTTGAATTTCTTACTCCAAGACACAGATACCGCATGCTTGTGATAATTTAGGTATACACTGCCCCCTACTGGGGGAAAAAAACACACTGTGCCTTTAAAGATGGTTTAAAGACCGAAAGCTAGTAAGTCATTTTTGAAACTGCCTTCTTAGTATGTCAAAATAAAACAATAAGATTCATCACTGTGGTGACTGATCCATAAAATCAAATTGATTTTTCAAAAGGTTATTGATTTTTTCATTCATCGAATTACTTATTGAAACATTTTTTAATCAAAGTAATGTTTTATCTTCATTTGTGTGTTGCATTGTGATTGATTGTTCGAACACATAGCAAAAGGTGCTAATGAGTCCTAAACTCCTCACAATTAGTTTAAAACTATTTTGTCTTCACAATCAATTTATTGGTTATTTTTTCTACTTCTTTTCATATTTATTATTATTATTATTTATTTACTGTTTTACTTTTGGTAGTCAGTTTTATTATTCATTCTTCTACTAATTTGCTTACCTCTACTTAGTTGTGTGGAACTAGTTTCGTGAGTTTGTTGATTAAAGCATATTAATAGGAAATTTGAATTCTTTTCGTTAATAAACTCTTTTATTTTGTAAAGTCGTTTTTTTGTCATTTCACATACATACGAAATAACTTACTGTTCCAATACTGCCAATAACTCATTCCTTTATCTGTTGTTTAATTACCTCAGCCTTATCAGACAAGTCGTCATAAACATTCAAAGAGACTGAGCAATCCGGCTATTATTCATTTCTGCGATCCAAGGGTGGTTCCTCAAACTTGGCAATTCCAACATAAAATAATTTATCTTATTAATAATTGCAATAAGTAATTACTTGAAATTATTCATAGTTGAAACTCACATGTCACAATGTCGTTGTTAACAGCGAACTAGGAATGCTAGGAAATGGGGTTCTGTTAAATCCTTTTTGCGTAAAATTAATCCTAACAGCTGTAATAAGTCTAAAATGAAAGGTCAATTTATGTAGTTTGGTAATTTTTTTGTTTTTATAATTAAATCTTTTGAACTTAATAAAGTTTCTCCTAAGCCAGGTTCTGGTTATCCTGGAGGTTTCTTCTTGTTAAAGGTTTTGCTCTCCAATTTCACTACATGCTTACTCAATATGAGGGATTGTTGCAAATCAATGACAATGAAATCTCCCTGGTTTCTGTAAATAGAAAACGTTTAAATTAATTGAAATAATGAATGGAAGAAATTAATAACCTTGATTAGCAGGATTCGTTGTTTGCAATTGATTGCTTAAAGCCTAGTTTATGCTTCTCCGTTTTGACGGAGACGGGTTGACGCAACGCCATTATTCGTCAACGCAAGGGCTCTCCGTCACCTACGCAAGAACTCACGGAGTAAAGCCCCATTTTTTAACAATTCGTCAACGGAGAGCGTATGCATCTGATTGGTCAGTTTCAGTAACAGCCAGAGATCACTTCACCAGAACGGGGCTCAATAGTCGATGTAATCAGTAGTTAATGCAGCGTTTGGCCACTGTATGCTTTATATTGAAAGGATAATTTATTTTATCTGCTCTTTTGGTGATTTTTAACATAGGGAGGTGTAGGAAAACAACAAAAAAAGGCTGCTGTGTTTGTTTCAGTGCGTTTCTAGAGGATTCTATGAGCTGCACTTCTAGTAAAAAGCTTTACAGCTTAATCAGAACTTACTTCCTGTCGTCCATTGCTCCTTGAGGAAGAGATACGTTCATAAGCCTAGAAAAAAACACAAACGACGCTGTTATAGTAGGCAGAGACGCCATGAAAAGTTAGCGCCCCCTGCTGTCCTGGTCGAGCAACGCTCAAAAAACGATGGAAAGGGGAGAGGAGAAAACAGACTGTTATAAACAAAAAAGGTCTCCGTCAATACGTCTGCGTCTGACTGCAAATTCACAGTGGGAGAAGCAAAACTGGGCTTAAGCTCAGCTAACTTAGAAACTCAAAAAACTCATTGGGTGTCTTTTTGAACTTATACGGATTGAGTAGGGCTGGACGATATAGAAAAAAACCATATCGATAAAAAAAATTGTCATATTGATCGATATCGGTAATTATCGATAAAAAATCACATAATGTAAAAAACATATTTTAAGTGCCTCCCTAGTCAAATTGTTATTCTTCAATGAACTAATTTTAACTTAGAATTAAATTAATTAATTTTTCAAACAAGTCTTTTTATCATAAGTAAGTTTGTAAGACACAGAAACAAACCAAGAGACCTGAGTAACATCAGTAAATACTAAGAAAAGTATTATTAACCGTTATATTATATATATTTTTAATCATGTTAGTAATTTAAATTAAAGGCTTATTTTTATGCTTTTTAATCTTTTAAACATTTTACGACACTTTGTAACATTAATGGCTGAAACCTTTGGTTTAGTTTGTCAATAAAGTTTATTCAAATTCACTCTGTAGGCTAAAGCTAAAGCTAACTAGCTACTCACCAGTGTTGATGGGCTCCATCACTGCAGCTCAGTCATTGAGAGCTGAAGCCAGCAGGTCTATCCAACCCCTGTCGGGTTTTTTAAAGCGTTCTGGGTACGTTTCCTGTGTAGCGAGCTGGGAGAGGGAAGTCCTGCTTAAAACAGCTGATCGTAGTTTTATATTTCGTTAATTATCGCTCCGTTTAGTGTTTTAGTGCGTGGAGGATTGGTTTAAAACGGGCATATCTGAAATATCTAAAAGCATATTTAACAGAAATTTGTAAGCCAATGTTCTCTGATATCCTCCCAACTCTAAATGTCCCATTTGTTTGTTTGTTGAACTGTGCTGATTTATGTGAAAGAAAGTCAACACCCCAAGATCACATCTTATTTGGATACAGCGGTACAGCGATACTGCTTGAACGATGACCCAAGAAATGTTAATTATACCATTATCCTTGCCTTAAAATGTGCTGCACTGGGAAAAAAGTCATTCAGACTTTGTGAACTGACCCAGAGACTCTGTGTTTTAACAGTCAACTTGTGTGATAAAACTAATGGAATTTGGATTCCTCTCCTTGTAATGTGTAATCAAAATTACACGCATGGAAACAGCCTTCAGTCATAGAAAAGGGGTTTTATAGTGTAAGTAGAAGAGGCTGTGATTCTAACATGAACTTTATGCACTGTTTAAAAAGAGGGATCAATTGGAACGTATGAATGAATCAATTGAAATAATTTTTTTGTGTGCGTTGAAATCTGGTTACAAAATGTTAGTTTGACTTAACGTGTTATGCACTTGTGATGATGTCTAATGTCGGAACGTTGATCCCAACCCAAACCTGCAGTTTCTGGGCTTCAGTATTACAAAAAGCAGAACCAGAGAACACACAGAGATGTTCTTCAGTAGTGTTTTATTGTTGAGAACAGCTGGTGTTTTACGAGAACTCCTGATACTTGGTTGTTAATCTCCGTTCTCTGAGATCTGCTGGGTGACCATCATCACCTTCTGATTGGCGGTTGTGAAAGAGGAGGAAGAAGAGCTGAGGAAGAGAAACACTGGTTAGATTAATCTGGACCGAACTGGAATGATTAATGATGTTGGATTTATTCTCCTTCATTTTAACCCTTTAACACAAGATGTTTAACTCCTAAAGTTCAGTTCGAGGAGTTTTTTCTTGGGGATGCACTGATGCCGATACTGGTATCAGATATCAGGGCTGATACCATTCTTGTGTACAGTATTGGTTACAGTTAATGAATACCATGAACCGATACTTAAAGAGGAGGGTCTTCTCAGGCAGAAAGAGCAATTCTGTGGTACAGTAAAACTATAATGTTACCGTAAAGTGCACTGTAAGTTTAATAAATGATATCTACTACCTATTTGAAATATTACACTCATAACATGTCCAAACTTAATGCCTTGAAATTAGCTGGAGGTGCCTTTAAGAGTCTCAGACGTTCCGCCTTCTACACGCTGCCTTCAGTGTCATCACAACATTCTGGGAGTGTCGTCTCTATCGAGCCCAGCGCATGGAGCGCGGCTGCCGGTGGACTCTAGTCTCCGAGCTGATCGCATTACGTGTTCAGCTTAGCCTCAAGCTGGGACCGCTACAACGGGGAATCGGGGGGATCCATAAACACCGGCCCCTCGACGCATCGGCAGGCCAAGTTTGAGGAGCCGATGTCCCGCGTAGGTCCAAGCATTGCCTGCCGAGATACCGACTATGCAATGCAGAGTGTCTCTCCATCTGTCTGTGGTTAGTAAAAGTGTATAATAAAATATGTTAGCGGTGCAGGATGTGCTGTGGTGGAGCCAGGCCTGGGTGTCTGGGTGAGGAAACTGTTCATAGCTCACTTCTCGGCGAAGAGAGCGGTGCATTTGCAGCCAAAATGGCTCTTTGAAGAGCCACAACCTAACCTCTTAAGAGCTTTCCTGTCTAAATAGTTTAACCTCTTTATAATATAAATGTTATTCAGGTCTCGGTATAGAAAACAGCTGGTGTCATGTAGCTCGGGGTGATTAGCCACGGTGTTTATCAGTATCCATGTCCTGCTGATGCTGTGACTCCAGCATCACTGACATTACAGTACTGTAGCATTTTTTTTCCACGAAGGCATTGCTCAATTAGGAAAAAATAACTAAGTATATAGCGGGGGAGGGAGGGCTGTGGAGAGACGGGGGCGGTAATCAAAATGTAGGGGCGTTGCTGGGAGGACTCAGGCGTTCAGAACTCAACATGGCGGCCAGCAGAGCTTTAAAAGATTACTCAAACATACATTAATTACCCTAAGGAACGCTTTAGTAGCCAGGTAGTGTCAAAAACTAGGAAGAAACAGGTTAATGTTAGTAGCTATGCTGCTTTAGGCTAGGCTGTTGGAGGACATTATTAGAGTCAGTTCCTACTTTCTCTCCTACTTCTCCCCAAATGCATGATGTGCTGTCAATTCAAGCACTAACCTGTTTTCTCTTAGTCTCTTCCTACAGTAGGTTCTCTGCAGATGACTGCTTGTGCTGAGCCTGGTTCTGCTGGAGGTTTCTTCCTGTTAAAAGGGAGTTTTTCCTTTCCACTGTCGCTTCATGCTTGCTCAGTGTGAGGGATTGCTGAGAAGTCCCGACGCAATCTTCTGTGGTTCTGTAATTTCTACACTAAACATTGTATTGTAATAACTCTTCTTGTAAAGTGCCTTGAGATGACATCTGTTGTGAAACGGCGCTATATAAATAAACTGAATTGAACTGAATTGAATTTAGGATGTTTTTTAGGTGGGAATGAAATAAGAATCTGATGAAAAGCTTTAAAAAGTGGATTTTACATGGCACCCCCTTTTAAAATGTGTAAACTGCAAACATTTTACAGAAAATGTTTATTTTTTTCACTTGAAATTTTGGTTTTGTGATCCATTTTATTAATATTTTATTTTTTATCTAATTCACCTTTTGTTGTAACAAGCAGAGAAAAAAAATAAAACCTATCTTCCAATTCATTGCATTTTTTTGTGTACTCCAATCCGATTATCTGTATGGTACGGGTTTGAAAAAGTTGCTATTGTTCTGTGCTGGTTTATATGGCTTTACCATTTACTGGTGCTGGAAGTGTCCCAGTTTGAACTGGTTTCCTCATTCAGTCAGAGCGGAGGAGGTTGACGAAGACGAGGTCACCACCTTCCCATTGACGGTCTCCTCGACTACGGTCACCACTCGCCGGGTTGTGGTGGAGGTGGTGGAGGAGGACAAAGAGGAGCTGTGGACCAATCAGAGCCCAGATGAGTTGAGGATTCGGATCACCTGGTGAGTCCTGATAGGTGTGTTTGCCTCACCTGCCGCCTCCCTCTCCGTCCAGCAGCCTCCTGTACTCTGCGATCTCCATCTCCAGCCGGGTCTTCATGTCCAGCAGCATCTGGTACTCCTGTCTCTGCCGCTCCAGGTCGCCTCTGAGCTGCGTCAGCTGCTCCTCCTGAGACGACACCTGGCTCTGGTACCCGGCCAGCATGTTGGCGTACCTGTTCTGTGTTTCTGCCAGCGTTTGCTCCAGAGATGCTTTCTGAAGGGATGAGGGGAATGTGTTATTGGGTTCAGTGAAAGCATGGCAGCAGGAGAAGTGTCCGGGAGCTTTTGGAGACTCACCATGCTGAGCTGCGACTGGAGTTCGATCTCCAGACTCTGCAGGCTGCGTTTCACTTCTGTGACTTCACTGCGGGTTGATTTGAGCGTCTCTGTGCTGACGGTGACCTCTTTGTTTATCTCCTCAGACTGAAAACAGAAAACAAATAAATTATATGAAAATGTTCCCTGCTGTAATATAACTAAATTTTACAATTATTCTCATTAAATTATATGTGTACATCTGTAACGGAAAATTTAATGTTACGGATACTCTGCCCTGTGTATTCTTGAATACTGATAGTTTCTGTGTGCTCTTTCTTTATGATAGGTTAAATAATCTGATTATGTAATTCTGTATGATTAGAGGTAAATCTACATCTCAGGTTGGCATAGAAACCCTCAGATATCTAAGGGCACTTTGACATAAGCAAGATGATGCCTTCTCTATCTAACCAGCTGATGCCTGCAAGTCTTGGGTTCTCCTTTTGAAGAAATGTATCTGTGATGTTGATAGGTTTTAGGATTACTGAATCTATATAAGTATCAGATGTATGAAGATATTTCTGTGTAATTCTGTCCTCATTGTTTTATCAACAAGCCTGTAATTAAAAATTACTGAAGGAATTCTCTCTCATCCCTTGTTTTAAAGAAATTCCAACACACTTCCTAAATGAAACACTTGATAACTGCAGATATTTGGTCGAATTTCTTATGAAGTTTGCAGCACATAAACAGTTTGGGTCAGTTTACCACCAGAACCAGAAGATGTTTCAGCCTGTTTTGGTTCTGAAATCCAACCTTTGTTCTGGGGTTCTGTTAAAAGCTCACCTTAGCATTGAACCAGGTCTCCAGCTCTTTGCGGTTCTTGTTGGCGACAGCCTCGTAGTGTTCTCTGATTTCGGCCATGATGGCGGTCAGATCCTGCTGGGGCGCGGCGTCCACCTCCACGTTCACCTGCCCGCCCACCTGGGACCTCATGCCCAGCAGGTCCTGCAGGGATAACGGGTTTTAGACTGAGGCTTTGCTCCACCTGGAGTGGGTTAGTTCACGTCTTGATGCTCACCTCCTCGTGGTTCTTCTTCAGGTAGATGAGCTCTTCCCTCAGAGACTCGATCTGCATCTCCAGGTCGGATCTGGCCAAGGTCAGTTCGTCCAGGAGCCTCTTCAGCCCGGCGATGTCTCCCTCCACGCTCGTCCGCATGGCCAGCTCGTTCTCGTACCTGCAGCATCGATCAAAGCAGCAGATGGACTTAGAAACAGGTTCAGTCCTCACATGGAGACAAGAAGGTTCTGCACAGATCAAGAGCTAATGAACAGGCAGCAAGGTTGGTGTTTGTGGACTCACTTCATCCTGAAGTCATCAGTAGCCAGCTTGGCGTTATCGATGGCCAGGTGCAGAGATCCGTTTGTGGTGGTGGCTTTGATGATCTGTGAGGAGAAAAACCGAAAGAGGAAACATGTTTAAACTGCACTCCTGTCTAGCTGAGTCTTATTGCTGTTAAAACCAAAAAGAGATGGAAATGAGAGTCAAATGAGGCGGGTTCAGGTAACAAGTGTGGTCTCAGGTGGCCTCCTGTGTTCTGGGTGTGGTCGCTCCTGTTTCCTCCAGCAGGAATCAGATCCTGCAGCAGGGCGTGGCCCAGGCAACCAGGATTTGTTTCAGGCTTTATGTTTCAAAAAATGGAGCATCTTTATTTCTTCTGCTCTCTATTGAGTTAAAATCACAACCTGGACTCACCTGGTCCTGCAGGTCGCTGATGACAGTTAGGAATTTAGAGTAGTCGTGGCTCTCAGGTTGGGCCTTCTTCTCCAGGAACTCTCTGATCTTCTTCTCCAGCTCGGCGTTGGCGGCCTCCAGTTGGCGGACCTTCTCTAGGTAGGAGGCCAGACGGTCGTTCAGGTTCTGCATGGCCGCCTTCTTGTTATCAGAGATGTCCAGGGCGTCGGTCAGGCTGAAACCTCCACCTGAACCAAAGCCAGCTCCACCACCTGAACCAAAGCCAGCTCCACCACCTGAACCAAAGCCAGCTCCACCACCAGAGGCAAAGGATCTGGAAGCGCTGCTGCTGGAGATCCGGACCCCAGAGCCCCCAGCTCCGCCGTAGACGCTGGGGGACCTCATGGAGCCAAAGCGGCCTCCGCTGGAGTAAGAAGTGGAGCGGGTGGAGAACGTAGTGGCCATGGTGGAGGAGTTCTGCTGCTCTGGATGGAGACGAGGAGAATGCAGGAGAGGATGGGCTGAGCTGCTTATATGCTACTGGATCCCACCCACTCACCACCACCCTCCCCCTGGCCTCGAGGCAAAACCGTTAGAACTGTTTAGAGTTCTCAGGTGTTTTATTCCGTTGCACACCTGAGGGATGCCAGGGTGCCTTCCAGAACACCAGAACCAGTTTGCGTCACTTTCCTCTCTGATTCACTTGCAGCCCTGCAGGCATGCATGCAACAATCTGCAGAAAATGTTCAACAACCTTCCTTTAAATGCAATTTTTTTCAGGTTTTATCTAATCCTCTCCCCTCTTCAGAGGAATTGGTTGTATAAACCCCGCTGTAAACAGTACAGTTACATGTCACTAAACCCTCTTCACCACAGCCTTTCACAGTTTACACTACCACCCAAACCTTGGTTTGTGAGTCTAGATCACAGGTGATACTAAAGAGCCTTAAATTCTCTCATTTAGAACTGAAAAAAAGTTTTAAAAAAATTTCAGGAATTCTAGTTAAAATTTAATTCTAAGAACTTTTAGGAAAAAAAGGAACTCAGAGAAAAGCTCTGAATTATTCAGACTCCTGCCACATTTAATCTTGAAATCACCTCGTACATTTACCACCCATGAAGAAGCAGAACCCGATTTTTCTCATGTTTGTTGACTCTTTGGCCGTCTTTGTTGATGTCTAAATATTTTGGCCTAAATCTGATGATGTTGGCGGAAACATATGGCTCTTTCGAGTGCTAACATAGAAACTAACTTGCTAGTTGTCCTCAGAGGCCGGATTGTCCTCAGGTCTATGCAGTCTTTGTTTTCAGGAAACAAAAACCTTCTCCTAAGGGACAGGAAACCAGTTTGACCATCAGCCACCAGGTAACGTCTCATTATTGCGTCCTATCAGAGCCCAGAGAACAGATCTGATGACAGTTGGCTCATCATTCTGAGCGTCTCTGTTCCATCTCTGCTTTAAAATAGAAACATAAAGAAATACTGAAGTTGTAAAACGCTTGCAGCTTGGTTCTTTCTTTATACCCCAGTCTGATTGAATGAAGTCACCTGAACTACAGCTCAAACCAACTGGCATCCAATAGGACACTTTGTGACCTCTGTGGGTTAGCATGGTTAAAGGTTCCAAGAGTCTGGGTCCGTCTGTTGGAACGCTGTTGGTAAATTTGGTGATCCTCTGAGAAGTGTGGCTGGATGGTTCAGAGATGAGCTGTGTGCTGCTGCATCACATCTGATGGAGACCATTCTAAAGTCTCAACAATTGTGTGCACTCGATATGTACATTTTGTTACGTCAACTTCATTTATATAGCACTTTACGACACAAAAAGATGCCCAAAGATCTTTCCTATGAGAAAAAAGCAAAACCACACAATCCACAAAGTTACACAGTACAGTAAAACAATAATAAAATCTATTATTTGGAGTATACTTCCCTCCTGTGGAATTTAAATGCCAGGTCAACCAAATCGGTTTTTAGCTGAGATTTAAAAATGACCAAAGATGGAGCCTGCCCAACCTGTAATAGTAAAATATTCCAGAGCCTGGAAGCTGCCACCGAAAAAGCTCTGTCGCCCCTAGGCGTCCGTTTAGTCCTCGGCACAACAAGGAATATCTGATCAGCTGACCTCATGGCCCGAGCAGGACAATGAACGTTCACTAGTTCAGACAGAAATTATGGGGCTAGGCTGTGCAAAGATTTAAAAACAAATAAAAGTACATTAAAATGAATTCTAAAATGAACAGGCAACCAGAAGGATGATGTATTGTGCTCGTGCTTCCTAATGCCCGTTAAAAGGCATGCTGCCGCATTTTGTACTAACTGCAGGCGAGCGATGTTTGATTGAGAAAGACCAAAAAACAGTGAATTGCAATAGTCCAAGCGTGATGTCACAAACACGTGGATTACGGTTTCAAACTCCTGCTTTGACAGCATATACTTTAATTTGTCAATCCTCCTCAAGTGATAAAAGCCTGACTTCACCACCGCACTAGTCTGCCTATCAAAAGTTAGGCCACTGTCCACTTTTACCCCTAAATCAGTAACTACTGATTTAAGGTGTGATGCAAGTGGACCATGGTCAGCTAGACACGGTCCACTCTCATTACTTAGACCAAACACCATAACCTCTTATTTTTCATCATTATAAAGAAGGTAATTGGAGGACATCCAATCCCTGAGGTCAACCAGACATTCCAGGAGATGTTCCAGGTGACATGATTGGCCAAGTTTAAAGGGAATATACACCTGGGTATCGTCTGCGTAACAATGGAATAAGCATCTGTTTTTTCTAAAAATCCAACCAAGTTGAAGCAAGTATAAAGAAAATAAAAGAGGACCTAAAACTGAACCCTGCGGAACCCCACATAAAAGAGGGGAAAGACGTGATGTAAAGCCTTGCAGGGCTACATAAAATGATCTGTCAGTGAGATGAGACCTAAACCAGTCCAACGCAGAGCCTTGCACCCCCAAGCACGATAAAAAGATGGTATGATCCATTGTGGTGAATGCAGCAGTCAGGTCCAGCAGAACCAGGATTACATAATCCCCTGAATCAGTCAAGAAAATATAATTTTAAACTGAAAGTAATGCTGATTCAGTGCTGTGTGCCGACTTAAAACCAGACTGAAACTTTTCAAATAAAAGTCCTTTTCTAAAAGCTTAGAAATAAAAGGAAGTCTTGAAATAGGTGTATAATTGTTATGACCATGAAGATCTACAAATAATTGCTTAGAGCAAATATTAATAAGATTAATAATTTTATGTCAAAAAAAATAATGAAAACCAGAAAATATAATAACAACCAATAAAAATTGATCAAATCTACTCAACTTTACGTAGCAATGGAAAAGGGTGTAATCGAATTTAAGACTCTTAATAAAAATGAGACAGATTCCTTTAAGCGTTTGGAGGTTTTAATAAAAGTTGAATCAATTCTACAGAAGAACAGTAAAGATCACAGTGAATGCTGAATGCTACCCCCCCTCCCCTGCTCAAATGAAAATAAGTATTTATAAAGTTCAGCAACCTTGCCTCTATAACTTCTGAAGACAAAACTATTCTCTCAGGGTGAGGATTTCTCAGAATGAAGCCACCTGGCTCTTTAGATGTGAATAAGTAACTTTTGACATATACAAAAAAATGGCAATAGGTTGGGTTAAATTGTAACACAATAAGAGAAACTCTCAAAACTAAGTATATAAGAAGAATCAATATTTTCTCAGGCAGTGAGGTTTTCTCTAACCTCGATTCCCATGTTAACTCTACACCTGTTTTCTGGCCCATCTGCTCTCAGTGTTAATAATACTAACAGATGAATCATAATAAGAAATTTCTCCATCACAATGGCATCCGGCTTGTCCTGCTGAGACCTATCCTGCAGGCTACTTCCTAGACATTTGGAAAGCGTGGGAGCCCCAATGTTTGGGGATACTTTCTCAGGAGGTTGCGAAGAATATCTAGATCTTTGGGTTCCTGCTGATCGGCATGGGCAATTACTGGATCTTCCAAAAATTGGAGCAAGAAAAATGCCATACATGGTCGAAATTGGAGAAGGTTCTGTAAGTGATTGGAAGGCTAAAGGTGCTCACTGGGTGACCTGGGACGCAGGCTGGAGGCTGTAAAAGGTGATCTGGCCGATGTTTCAGGACTCGCACATGAAATGTCATCGGACTCTGAGAAACTATCAGTGGTGCAAATGGAAATTAAATTGATCTGGAACTTCAATTTGGTTGAATGGACTGCTGACAGACTTAAAGGATAGAGAGAAATGGCTCTTCCTGCTGACCATACAATAACAGTCCCTCCCACTTCAGGAAACAGCTGATAGCGTGCATTGGTTGCAGTACCCCCCCCCCTCCCCATAATGTCTATTGTTAATGCCTGACTACGTGCTTAAATGCTTACGGAGTGTTTTTTTTCTATTGCCTGTCTTTTACATTACTTGAAATAGGAATCAGGATACAGATGAGTGCTTTTTTTCTTCCACCGTCCCTTTCTAACCTTGTGTGAACCCTTTCATCATGCATACATGGGAGCGCTGCTTGGTGGCTGAAAGCCCTTCAGTGACCTGAATCTGTTTGTATTGTTTGTTTGTTTGTTATGATCTTGGACAGGTTGTACTGTAAACTTAATCTCGTTGTTCCTCTGGTTCGATGACAATAAAGTTCATTCATAATTCAATCTCAGTTAATAATTATGACTACCTGTCTAAAAAGGCTGAGATAATTAAACAATAGATTAACTGAGTTACTGACGTCCATTGAACAGCAAGGTGCTACATATGCATGTGACACATTTCCAAAATAAAACAGTTTGTTATAAAAACAAAACAAATTAAGTAAAAAAAAACGTTAATCATCTACTCACCAAACTAGTAACACATAACTAATAAGTAAAAGAAGAAGGAATAATAAAAACCATAGGAATTAGCTCATAGTAATCAGGAAATTGTGTATTTAGATGACTTTGAGATGTAACTTATTGTCAGAACAAAACAAAAAATTTTTTTGGGATCTTTTAGTTCATTTAGGCCACTTGTGGTGTTGGTTCTTTGTTCGCCACACAGTTCGTTTTGATGAGAAAAAGACGTTCTGACGACTTCCCTGCCCCTTTGGGACGGCCACACTTTGTCTCGTCATCTGCCAGAAACTCTAAAAGAAAAACAACAGCGAGACAGATGTTATGTACCCTCTTTAGTACGTCTTGATGAGTTATTAAATGTCCACTCAGTGTTGAACTGTGTAATCTTTCCTTGGTTGTTGGTTCCAGGCCATCGCTGTGAGCCCTAAGGTCCTACTCTGGTCCCCCTCAGCCTCTGCACCAAGTGGCCCCTTCCACTTCTGAGTCCCCCCAGAAGGGGAGGATCATCAGTCAGGAGACCTGCATTTCTGGAGGCCCCTTATGTGATCCTCTAGATGAGTTATTAATTGTTAGTTGCTTTAAAGTGAATAATGAGATCAATGATTAGCAGACATGGGAGTCTGGTTTAGATTACCTCGGTGTTTGCTGCATCAAGCAATCGTAAACGAACTCCACCACTGAAATTAATGAGCCAAACTTCTTTAATTCTTATGAAAGAGGAAATTAGTCAAGATGATAGATGATCAAGATGAAAGAAAGTTCTTAGGTCTGTGCCCAAAACCCAGAAATACTGTCAATCTAGTTTAGATCTGAGCTGAATCCATATATAATCATCCATATTCCCCTTCTCCTCTAGTGTAATATTGTACAATAACTGGACTATACTATAGTGGACCTGAGATGTCAGTTTTGTCTGCTATGCTATTTCTATGAGGAGTTAGGACTGGAGCAATGCGTTTTGAAACCAGGACCTGTTGGAACTACAGGTTTTTTTGCACCCAAAATAATCTGAAGAATGATATTTACAATTGCAGCACAACACAGTGAAATAGACAATCAAATCAACCCTTAAATTGTTTAGCCTAATCTAATTAATCTCTGCACTGACTACCTTACAAAAATTATTCTTAAACATCTATGGAAGGAGAGCGAGGTAAACTTCAAGCCACAAAACAAAGAAGCTGGATAGCTGATTTGGCTAGCAGGAGCATGGGATGCTAGCTGTGGTTAAAGCAAGCAGGGAGGCCTTGTTGGTTTCTGGAAAGTGGAGCCACAGATAGCCACTGTTAGCTCAGGCTGTCCTCTCTGCTTGGTTCTGCTAAACAGCGTTTAGCTCCAACCTTCTTACGACAGAAAAGTACCTTTTTTGCAACAGCTTTCAGTTCCATGTCTCCAGGCTCAGTGGTTTCAGGTGCAAAGCCCGGCTCTTTCAGGGATCGTGTCAATGGCTCCCATAGTGGGTAGGGCTGCATGTTGAAGGGCTGGTTGAAGCTCAGTAAAATCTAGCTGATGAAGTGAATCGAGTTGCTAGGAGAGCTCTGTCTTCTGTCTAACAGCTTGTGGTTAACAAGGACACGATATAAGGCTTATAAGGAGACTGCTGAGAGGCAAAGTGCAGGGAAGTTCTGGAAAGGGCAGAGTGTCCAGGTGGAGCAAAGGTTCTCAGGTGGCTTGTCTTGACATTACTGTGACTGTCTAGATGTATTAATGAACAATAAACTGACTGGCTAAAGCCTAGTTTATGCTTCTCCGACCGCAAATTTGCTAGGCTTGTGAACACACTTCTTCCTCAAGGAGCAATGAACGACAGGAAGTAAGTTCTGATTAAGCTGTGAAGCTTTTTACTAGAAGTGCAGCTCATAGAATCCTCTAGAAACACATGGAAACAAACACAGCGGCCATTTTTGTTGTTTTCCTACACTTCCTTGTGCTCTAAATCGCCAAAAGAACAGATGGGCTAAGTTATCCTTTCAATGTAAAGCATATAGTGGCCAAATGCTGCATTAACTACTGATTACAGCGACTATAGAGCCCCGTTCTGGTGAAACAATCTCTTCTTGTTACTGAAACTGACCAATCAGATGCAGACGCTCTCCGTCGAACGGAGACAGATAGTTAAAAATTGGGCCTCTACTCCGTGCGTCCTTGCGTAGGTGACGGAGAGCCCTTGCGTTGACGGATAATGGCATTGCGTCAATCCGTCTCCGTCAAAACGCAGAAGCATAAACTAGGCTTCAGGCTGCATATTTCAGACTGAAGTGTTGTGACTGCGTTATTTTATTGCCAAACTCTTGACATGTTGGAAACGAAGGTTGGGTTGGGTACACCTCATGCAGTCCCATGTGTTTAGCCTGAATAACCTAGGAACACTTTGCAGGTTTGTCTCCTTTTCACCATCTGGGAGCAAAAACGATTCCACAAACTATTCTTGTTATGTACATATTGACCTGGGCATCATGGACTGTTGGTGAGAAACAGGGACTGATCATCACCTGCACTCATGTATAGATCGATCTGTTTATCCCATATTTCTATTTATTGGTTGCATAGAACTTTATGTCTTTTCATGTATTTGGACAAGTAACTACAGCAATTTCGAAAAGTTGTGAATCTGTTCACACATTTGACAACAAAACCTTTCTGATTTTGATTCTGAGACCCTTTTGGTTAAAGCTAAGGTAGCAGCAGGAAGTGATGCAGGTAGCCTGATGATGCCCTTATAACTTACTTTCATTGCTGAATTCAACTTATTATAACTTATAGAGGGTAGACCTGGTTCAGTACAGGAACAAATGCTGCTACCTTACATGCTACCGACTGGAACGTCTGGGAGGATGAAACACCACAGAAGACCTGACCTAGACTGCAGTAGGAAGTTTGATCTGCCGTCCACATCGGCTGGTTTCTCCTCATGTGAATACTTTCAATGACACGGTCCAGTCATTCTGTGGGTCATCCTCTCTGCTAGCTGGATGTTGAGCATGTCAGGAGACTCTCATACAGCCAAAGTCTTCAGTCAGGGGCCCTGATTGGTTTTGTTGCAGGACTGACTCCTGGCAGAGACTCCTCCTGCCCACAGCAACACCATCCACAACGATTCTTTGAAGATAATTGGATGATATTGGTTGTATATTTAATTCCCGTTGGGATAAAGGATTTTTTAATGGAATTTGGACAAAAAGTCGGCAGGAGAGTTGTAGACTGGTTTCTTCTGAAGAATTCTGACCTGATTTCTGATGTTAACCTTCACAGACAGATCAAATCAGCTTCTTTAGCTTTAGACCTCTGCAGAAACCTCTGATGCAGTCGTTCATCCTTGAATAACACCTCGTTTGGCTTCTTTTTGCTGTTTCCTGTAGGCAGTGAGAACTCTGGAGCTCAGCTATTGACACGATCCAAACAAAGAATTCCACCACACCCTGCTGACCTTATTAAACTGGTTCCCAGCTCATCCAGTATCTGCAGGGTGTTTTCCACCTCCAAAGGTTAGGCCTAATTTTTGGGTCAGGGATTTTCCTCTAGGCAGAGGTCTTTAACCCAATAAACATTCTACGATCACAGCACAGATATGGTTCCGTTCAAGTCCAAACATTTTGTCTCCAAGGCCAAAGAAAGAATTTTACTGAAGAATGTCACAGGTAGTTAAGTTGCATTATTGTTTTACCTGCTGAACAATAGGCAAATAAAATCATCTGTTTAATGTTGGAAAGGGACGAAGAAATTATCATGGATCAAAAACTTATAAAGCTTTTGTGTCATTACAAGTAATATTTTCAATTTGCTGATTATTTCATGTTTTTAAATTCATTCTCAGTAGTTGAAACTTTCAATAATTATGATGTGGACATAAGCCATCAGAGAGCTGCAGTTAATATATAAATTAGCTCCGGTTACATGTTCATCTGTGCTGTAAGCTCATTTAATTATTACATTATTTTATTTTTTTTAAACTATTGCAATACACAAAGTAAAGTATTGCTATTTTATTAAATACACATTAAAATAATAATTAATTTATTTTGGTATTTATTGACATAATTCAAAGCAGTGGCTATAAGCTAGTGTAAGCACACATCACATATAATGAAAGCAAGTTACTGCTCAATATTAAAATATCCAATGCAGTGCATATTATATTTTAGTCATGTCAAATTGTGAAAAATGTCACTCAACACTTAACTTGTCAAAATCAGAACAATGAAACAGTTTGTATTTGCAGATTGTCTACATTTCTTTATTAAAAGTATTGAAATCAAAAATGTAGGTTTTATTGTTTTTTATAACCAATTTCTAACCAGTTAACGGGAAAATTACTGAATGCAAAGTGATGGAGTTGCAAAAGTCTGTGAAAAAAGCCACAAGTACTTAAAATATTCTGACAAGGTTAGGAGGACTGCAGTTTCTGTTTGCATCTCTGAAAGCTGCCTGATTGAAGACTGGGAGTTATATCAATTAAACCAAAGCTAACTTCACCTGACAGTGGGTTTCCCACACCTGAATTAGAACGATGAACCTGATTCTAGAAACTGGAAAACAGCCGACAGAACCTGCATGAACAGTTCTGCAGCCGGTTCATGATTCTGACCTTTAAAATCTGAAAAAACATCTAGTTAATCTCCTCTTGTTGGATAAATCAAAGGAATTGGAGAGCAGGAATGTGGAGTGACTGAAAAGATCATGTTGGAAATCTGTTGGTCTGCTTAAGCCTGTGAATATTCTCATTCATCCAGGTCATGGTTATCTCAAGGAAATCTCAATCGAACGCAACTAGACTTGGTAATTTGTCTTGGAAGATGTTTCACCTCTTATCCAAGAGGCTTCATCAGTTCATGCTCGCCGCTGACCAGGCTGGGACTGGTCCAACTAACTGGTGTGGAGACTCAGCTATTTAACCTCTTGAACAAGAATCATTATGTCATTGAAACCTTTGTGCTCCATGTCTTAACGACGGTTGTTGGCGTGCCGCCTATTGGTGGAGGTTAGGTTTCGGCTTCATTAGTGCCCTATTGTGTTATAACGACAGTCATTGGACTCACAGTTGTTTCTGCTATTAGAGGTCAAGTTGTTGAGTCTCCTTGGGAGGGATGAAAGTGCAGCATTGTAAATTGGAGATAGGTGATGTCTCAGGCCTCCTCCTCTGTTTAGCGATGGTTTCTCTACTTTTACATAGATGGCTTCTTTTACTCCTCTTTCAAACCATCTGTCCTCTCTGTCTAATATCTGGACATTGCTGTCCTCAAAGGAGTGGGCTTTCTCCTTGAGATGTAAATGAACAGCAGAGTCCATGCCTGAGGAGTTAGCTCTCCTGTGTTGGGCCATGCGTTTGTACAGTGGTTGTTTGGTTTCACCAATGTAGAGGTCCTTGCATTCTTCATTGCATTGGATTGCATACACCAGGTTGCTTTTGTGTGTGTGTGGTGTTCTGTCCTTGGGATGTACTAGTCTCTGTCTGAGTGTGTTGCTGGGTTTGAAATACACAGGGATACTGTGTTTGTTAAAAATCCTCCTGAGTTTTTCAGAAATCCCAGACACATATGGAATGACTACATTGTTTCGTTTGTTTTCTTTTTCTTTTTCCACCACTTTGTTGGTTTTCCTTCTGGAACTAGCTGCAGTTTTCACAAAAGTCCAGCTGTTGGTCTGCTTCTTCTTTCAGGACCATAACAGGTTTTGTTTTATTCTCTCGAATAAAGGTTTAGAGTTCTAATTTAAGGGTGGAAATCGTCTCTCTGATACCCCCCCCCCCCCCCCCAAAACATCCGGTGTCATTATCAACTCTTCCACAAGAAATAGTCCTGAAAAACTGATGTCTGACTGAAAGAATCAAAAGTCCTGCTTATCTTGTCTTCTTTTTAAACTGTTCCACAATAAAACTTTCAATAGATAATAACCATAAAATATTTAAGAATTTGTCTATGAGGAAAAAATGAACTTCGTACTCAGATTTATCAATTTCATGTCTGAGTTGTGAGACAGAACTGAGGACAGCTGCAGTAATGAACATGAGGATGTCCTGTACTCTGCGTAATCTGACAAAGGTTAGATTAATCTGGTTCAAAGTATTACTTCCTCACTGCGTTTAGCGTTAGACAGTGTAGTAAAAAGAAGATAATCAGCCATAGGAGGCTGGCTCCCTGGTTTAATGCAGTTACGTACTTTGTATAATTATATTGAAATTACTTTTCTTGTAAATTGCCTTGAGATGACGTTTGTTGTGAATTGGCACTATATTAATAAATTGAATTGAATCATCCTAATGTCCATAGCTGATTTTGCTTGATAAATTATTTAGATGGATGGGATCAAAGTCACCTGGTGATATTTTCATGTAAAGCTGAGTGTCATATGCATAGTTATGGTAACTAATCTTATTGGTTGCTATAAACTGGGCTAGTGGGAGCATGTAGATATGAAATAGAAGAGGCCCCAGGATGGAGCCTTGGGGAACCCCACATATGATTTCTGTTTGTTTTAATGAGGAGTTTCCAATTGAAACAAAGAATTTCCTGTTCTTCAGGTGGAACTCAAACTAGTATGTTACGATCAACAGTGTTAAACGCTGCACTGAAGTCCAAAAGGACCAGAACTGTGGTTCTACCACAGTCTGTATTTATGCGAATGTTATTGAAAACTTTGACTAGGACAGTCTCAGTGCTGTGATGGGCACGGAAAACATACTAATAAATATCAAAGCGGTTGTTAGGAAACTATTTAAGTGTTGAAACAGCTTCATCAGTAACTCTGCCGATGAATGGAAGATTAGAGATTAGTCCGTGGTTCTGCATTAATGTGTCCAGGTTGTTTTTTCTTTAGGCGTCGTTTTATAACTGCTGTTTTCACGGCCTGGGGGAAGACGCCTGACAGGAGGGTAAACTTTAAATGTTTACGCACATGAGAACAGATGGAGCTATGGACATTAAGTGAGTTTTTCACAGCGGATCCAGCAGGACCTCCTCCTTCTTCACCGTAAAAACGATAACTGATAATTGTTGATTTGATTTAAGTTTTCAAATGTAACTAAATCAGAAAAAAAGCTTTCCACTTACAACGTAAAAAACTTGTCTGCCCAACAAATTTTTGTCAGTGTTGTCATAACTAAGACTTTCTATTTTGCATAACAAAAATGATCAACTTTTGAGTAGGTTTTTTAAATCAAGTTGGGAACCGCTGGGAAACCCCGTAGATTACTGATGTGCTCATGCGCACAAGGTCTGAACAAGTTCAAACAGCCTACTGAGCAGATCGGACTCATGTCAGGCTGGTTTGCCGACATTTTCTGTGCCCCAAAAGTTGACCAAACGTGGTCAAAGTCGGATGTGAAGTGAATTGTTTCGACCAATACCGACTATACTTAATTTTTCTTTTTTTTTGGTTGTGGATTTAAACTTTAATGTTTCTGCAGGGGTGGTGCAGTGGTTAGCACTGTTGCCTTGAAGCAAGAAGGTTGTGGGTTCCCTCCAGGTACTCCAGCTTCCGTCCAAAACATGACTGTTAGGTTAGTTGGTCTGTCTAAATTGTCGTTAGGTGTGTGTGTGTGTACGTGCATGGTTGTTTGTCCTGTGTTGCTCTGTGATGGACTGGCAACCTGTCCAGGGTGTACCCCACCTCTTGCCCATTGACAGCTGGAGATAGGCACCCCCTGAGGATTAAGCCGTTCAGAAAATGGATGAAGATTCCTTTTTATATTTGTACATTTTCAACTCTCTGGAATAAGAATTGTATTATCATCCAACTAGAATATCTGCATTTAGTGAAGACAGAAATAAAAGGCATTAAACTAGAATTTCTTTGTTAGCCTTACAAGATTATCTTATTCAGGTGAAGAAGAAGATCCATCTTGGCAGAACTTACAAACTCAAAAATCTCTTGTATCGTGTTGCCTTGAAACTAGGGTTGGGCGATGTCCCCCAAATTGAGAGTTAACGATGTTTACAGTAAAACATCGTGATGGACGATGACTTTTTTTTTTTCACTTCTCTGTCTTCACACCGGCCTAAAAATGTTAACTTAACATACAGCAAAAAAAACAACTTAATTTTGTAAACTGTGCTTTGATTATTTTACCACACTTATAAAAGCATTTTCTGATTTGCAAACTGTCAAATGGATTTGAAATCCATATTCATGCTTTAATGTGCGCACGGATTTCGGCATCATGCTGGACCTTTTCAAACCTTTGAACAGAAAAAAGGGCATTATTCCTTTACCTTCTAAACAAGAGGATTAAGCTATACGTAATAAACTCACTGCAGGTCGTTCTCCTTCCAGGTAACAGCTTTATAATATTTTATCCAACCGAGCGTACTCCACTACGTCAGCTGACAGGCGAACAGCTGATCTCCTTTGACGCTCTCATTCTCCCTTTCAGCCAAAAGCAGCAGGAAAACAAAAGGCAGGCACCGATATCCAGGCAGCTTTGACTCATAGTGCGCATAGCAAAAGTTTTAAGATAGGATAAGTCTTTATTAATCTCACAATGGAGAAATTCAAGAGTTACAATCAGCTCTCAGAATAGGCAGGAAATGAGCACACAGGAATTAAAAATAAAAATCTTAAATACATTAACTATATGGAGGTTTCTTATATACATTGACCAGTAATAGGGGATCTATACAATACTACACAAAAAGGAAATATAAAAAATAAAAATAATAATAAAAAATTGAAGAAAAACTGACGAAATAGGAACTGAAGGGGCAGAAATGTACACAGTGGAGGGTCGATAAATGAGATTTTGCAGGGATCTTTGCTTCACAAAACAGGTGAAACGGTAATTATCTGCCTCGCGCCGCCTGTCTGCCGCTGGAGACGTGCGCGCCGTAGAGCTGTAATCGGGCCTTAAAAGTTGGACCCGAACCGACCTGAACCCGAGAGAGTTCAGCCCGAGCCCAAGAGTTTATTTTTATTTACAGCTTATTGAAGCTCGAACAGATTAAACCGAACATTTTTCCGCTAGATAAAAAAAAAAAATAGCATGTTGACGGTCACGTTGTCCGGTTTTCAATTTACTGGACAAATCCGGTTGATCTGAGAGGAGTGGGTCTTTTACATCATGACGCATCCTGTGTGCCGGTAACATCTCGACAGGTAGAATCCGAATAATGTTAATGGCCCACTGCAGCGATTTGTTATAAATGATCGCACTAAAGAGATGGACGGGTTCGAGGAAATATCTTCAGCTCTAGTGCGCAGTAATCGCTTGTGTTGTTCGGCCAGTGGGTTCAGTCTTTGCCGTTCCGCCTCGGCTCTTTTTATTTGCAGCTTAACAAGTTTTGCGCGGCTGTAACAAAGCAACTGATTGCTGCGCTCGTCCTGAATCATCCGGGTCAATTCTTTTTTCTTTTTTTTTTTGGAGCTTCACGGAGGGAAACGAATGCAAACAAAACACACCAATTCCACACACACAAATCACGCAAAAAAAAAATAAAAAAAATATATATATATATATATATATATGTATATATATATATATATATATTTATATAAATATTTTCCACTGTGCTCCACTCATTAGTTAGTTATGTTCTCAATGTTTCCATAGCGGTCCCTGCAAAGGTTTGAGTTAAACTATAGAAGAGACCAAAGGATTAGTGCGTGTCTGACAGGGTGGGGGGCGTGGCATCACGATGGTGGCTTTCCATCGTGATGTTGGTCAGCCATCACGATGGACAATGACATCGTTCATCGGCACAACCCTACTTGAAACATTACGTTTTCTCAACTTGTTCTTTTGTACAGTGTTGTTGCCTGCAAATAAAGTCTCCATACGATTGTGGTTTAAAGCTGAACTTCTACAGAAGGTGGAGTCATAATCCTTCTGCTTCATCGAGCGGAACGGCGTTTCGGATCCGACTGAAACTGGTTTCCATTTTACAAGCTGGCAGGGCGAGGCCTCCATTAGAGCGGAGGTATGTTTCAGAGATGGAGGCTGACCCTGACTGACAGCAGCTTTATGGACAGAGGAGGGTCTCCTTCATGACTTCTGCCCCCGGGGCCAATTTGCTCCAAAGATCGTTTATAGTTTGAGAGACAGAAGAGACAAGAACCGGGCTGGGCTGGCGCCACTGAGCCGATTGATGAGGAGATTCTCCACATAAAGAAAGCACATACCAGCTGCATGACTTCACACGATAGGGAGGTAAACAAAGAAAAGAAGAAAACATCCCGGTCCTCAACCTCTGTTGGACGGCAGAGAAGTAGGAAAACAAACAAACAAAAACTACCAATAGAACAGAACAACATGAACTAAATGGATCTAATAATATAAACTAAGAATTACACATTCACTACACACAAACATGGATTAATGAACACAATACTAATGTTTCTGTTAAGCTCCTGGTAAAAGCTAACTAATGACAATAACCTCAACTCAAGATATGTCCTTCCACACCAATGTCCCCACACCAATGTGTGTGTGCGAGCATGCAGGTCTGAATAAGGTTTCCCCATGCAAGTGATTGATAGCTGGTGTAAGGAAACGTCAATCCGTCCTACAGGAATCGACACAGACATGAAGGAGGCAGGAGCCGCAGGCGGACCAGCGCAGGGCCGATCACCCACCAAGAGAGGAACAGATGGAAGCCCCAGGGGAACACCAAGCAGCCGCAACGCTGGGGCCTGAGAGATCGCAGGGACGAGCCCACGGGCTCCACCGGTAACCGGCTACGCCAGGGCGGGCCCGGAACAGGACCCGGAGGCCACGGGGATCAGGGGCACCCCACCCCCCAGCAGGGCCCCAACCAGGGACCCGCCGAGAGGGGTCCCCCGGCACCACTGCAAGGCAAGAGGGACCCGCAGCCGGCCGACGGGCGACACACGCCGCCGCCACCCCGGGCCGATCCCCACCGCCAACAACTGTACTCTGGAGATGAACCCCCTATACCCACCGGGATGGGGACAAGCATACCGCCAAAGCCCCCACCATGGCAAGAGTAGCCGACCAGCCCAGGTCTGTTTGGTCCCCAACCAGACGGCCTGATATCCCCCCCGGACTCCAACCCCTGATTGTCAAACGGACAAGCCTCTCTCCCCTCCTGCTCGGGATCAGCCGACAGTGGTTCCCCACCGCCGCCGCCGCAAGGCAGGAGGGACCAGCAGCCGGCCGAAGGACGACACACGCCAACAACCCAACCCTCCACAACCCCACCCCACCCCGCACGCCAGGGAGCCGGATGTACGCCCTCCGCAAAAAAAATAAAAAAGATTATAATATTAATAATAAATACATAAATAATGTCCCATTTAAAGCTGTAATCCAGTATTCCTGTTCTAAATTATGTTTTTCTTGTTTTTTTCAAAGGTTGTAACTACTGCATGTTTATTGCGTCAGAGTTTTTAATCCTTTAGAGCTTTAATTGTTTTCTGTAGGTCTGTACCCTGTGGATCTTTAGTACTTCCATAATGCCTCAGACAATTTGGCTAAAAATAATGACTATATACATATATATATATATATATATTTCCAGCAACAAAGTCAGGTATTAGCAGGTGTTTTTTGTTTTTGATTGAATAATTGCTTTTCATTTCCATGACCGAATGACACTAAAGGTAACAATATTTTTATAGATAAAAATTTTTTGGTCACTTGGTTTAAAAACTATATGCATTTTTACATAATTTGCCAAACGTATCAGTAACTCATAGAAGAAAGTGAATCCATCTGCTTTTCTTAACTTAAGTTTAATGTTTTTCGTTCTTTTAAATACCTAAAAACAAAAATGAAACTGTGGCTCATTTTACTTATCAAAATTACAGGTTACATTTTTCTAAAGGTCATGTAACTTTTGCGGCACTAAATTAGTTTTATTTATCTTGACTGGCACAAACCAGCTTTTTGGGTGGTGCAGGCTGCAGACATCTAGATCAGTCATGGATTCATGTTTTATTAGTTCCCTCAGTTGGAGTTGTTCCTCGTCCTTTTGTGATGTTTTATTTATTTGTTCTTTCTGCTCTTCCTCCTCTCTCCACTCTACAAGAGAATATTCTCTCATAACTACAATCTGTTTCTAAATCAGCCAAGCCTCATATTTACGCTTCTCTCTTTCACTCACTCTCTGCAGGATTCTCCGGTAGTCTCCTGTTTTCTGGCTGTTTGCTCCTCATGTTGTTACCTGCCGAATGTCACACACCTTCTCTGCCATTACTAATCCTGTTTTCCCCATTACTGCTCGTGATTTTCCGTGCTAATAATTTTAACATCATTCTATAAAAAAAGGAAACATAAGTAATTTTCTATAATTTCTCCACGTATATTCTTATTACCATCATATTTAAAAAGGAACATTATCGTCTAACAACCACCATATTTTATTCAGGAATCAGTTTATCTTCTTTTAAGTGGAATTTTTAATGAACTCATGAAAATTCATTTGAAAATGTATAAAAAATCTGTATTCTTGGTTCTTGGCCTGGTGGTGATGAAAGGAATCACAGACACAACATGCTTCTTTTTTTTTCCAATTGATTTTATTTTGAAAGCAGCTCAGTAGAACTTTGCTTGTGTTTCCAAGTCTGAGACAGCGCCCCCTGGCTGCGGCTCACTAGGTTTCCTGAGTGGAGGTGCTCACCACCTTTCCATCCACCAACACCTCCTCTACAACGACGTACCTGGTTTTGGTGGTGGTGGTGGTGGTTGAGGAGGAAGTGTCTGAGGCGGTGGAGGAGGAGATGCTATGAATGAAAGAACAGGAAAATAAAGTTAGTATTATAAAGTGATCAAGTTTAGCAAAGACTGAAACATCCATTGTTTTTTTTTAAAGATTGTTTTACATTACTAATGTTGGATAAAATTCTGTTTGTAACATATTTTGTTTCCCCAAAATACATAATCAAAGATGATATTTTATCTAAACTTTTTAAAGGAGGAAAATATACAGAAAAAAGAAAAACAAGCTTAAGAAAATGTAGATAAAAATAACTCAACAGTGGTTCCCAAGTGTTTTTAGAGCTTTTTTAAAAGTATATATAACTTTGGAAGTAAACTATAATTCTTTTTTTGATCTGTTTGGCTTCCTATTGGATTTAAGTTTCATGATGTATAACTTTACATCTTTTTTTTTGGTTAAAAACAAAAACAATTATAGCTGTTTTATGTATTTTATTAAAATGATTGTTATACACTTGAGAGACAACATTGCATTTATTGTTTATTTTTAGGAGGAAATATTGATTATATCTGTGATTTCAGTCATTTAACTTAATGAAATCTATTTGCTGTGTTCGACTCTATGCAGATGACGTTATTTTCTGTGTTCTTTAAATAAATGTGTGTTTATCTCCTGTAGATTCTGCTGCTGACGCTGATAGTTTCCTCCTGATTCAGCTGAATATTACAAACAGTAACGTTGTTTTTATATTCGAGGAATGTTCCCCAGGTGAACGGGTTTGCCTCACCTGCCGCCTCCCTCTCCGTCCAGCAGCCTCCTGTACTCTGCGATCTCCATCTCCAGCCTGGTCTTCATGTCCAGCAGCATCTGGTACTCCTGTCTCTGCCGCTCCAGGTCGCCTCTGAGCTGCGTCAGCTGCTCCTCCAGAGACGACACCTGGTTCTGGAAGGACTCCAGCCGTACGGCGTAGCGGTTCTGGGTCTCCGCCAGCGTGCCTTCCAGACCGGCTTTCTGTTGGAGGCAGCAGGGAGGAGGATCAGTCGCGGTTCGATCGTGGATGCTTGCAGGGAGGTTTTGCTTCACTCACCATGCTTTGCTGTGACTGCAGCTCGATCTGTAGGGCCTGCAGCGTTCGTTTCAGCTCTGTGATCTCTGACTTGGATGTCTGTAGCGTTTCTGTGGTGGTGATTACTTCTTTGTTGAGACTTTCGCTCTGCAAGAAAGAAAAACATCAGAGACGTTTTAAAAACGGGCCAGGTCTCCTACTGCCTCTCCTAAGTTTAGTTTTATTTCAAGCACACAATGAGAAAGTCTACACTACAGTATGCACAACATAAAACTGATGGTCAGACAAAGAAAATCAACTGCCGCTCTAAAAGGAGTCTGCTGAAGTTTAATACTTATTAACCCCCCCATTTCTACATCTTAACACAATAATTTACTTCCTTTGGTTTTAAACACTTTTTTACAAAACGCAACCACATATATCTTCAACTAATTATACATTATACTCATTATAATAATTTCTTTGAATCTTCACCTGATTTTTTTAAATATTTGGACATTCTTTGAGCTTCTTTTTTTAAGTTTCCTTATATGGAAACAAAAACATTTCTTCCTACTTTGTACTATTCGTACTATGACATTTTGTTTCTCCTCCTCCCCTCTGAGTACATAACCTTTGTACATTTTGAGGTAAATCATTAAAACTTTGCCCTGTATGGATATTGCAGAGTCTGTAAATCCACCGGTTCTTTAAATTGGAGTAATTTGGACTTCAGAAAAACAGTCGTGTTCCTTATAACCTGGATGGTCCATCTTCTGTAAAATGACAAGTGAACTGTTGTGTAATTGTTTCACCACACTTCTGCACAAAATATGGCAAGACTAATGAACAATAAAGCATACGTAATAGATTCTGATTTATTTCAAACCTGCCTTGCTCTACTAATTGATGCCAGACTCCGTGAAACTTTCCTCCTAACATGAATAATGTGAAGTTTCCAGTTTACGTTATAACCAATTATCACTCCATATGGCTATATTTCAATTTTCAAATGATTTTGATCATTTTCATCATTAATGTCGTATTCTTTAAATGTAGTGATAGAATCTTCTCTAATTCATCATTTATCTCCTGCACTAGCGTTAGCGTTCAGCTGTTTGGACACGTTTTTGCTGGCGTTGGCATTACTTGCATCCTCCAGCAGACTGCTCACCTTGCTCTGGAACCAGGCCTCCAGCTCTTTGCGGTTCTTGGCAGCTACAGCCTCGTACTGCTCCCTCATCTCCTCCATGATCTTGTTCAGGTCCTCTCCTGGAGCGGCGTCCACCTCCACGTTCACCTGGCCGCTCATCTGGCCGCGCATTGACAGAAGCTCCTGCAGAGACCAAGACATGGACAGCTGCATGAACCGGTCCTGGTCCTCACGGAGACGTCTACATCTCACGTCACAGCCTCACCTCCTCATGGTTCTTCTTCAGGTAGATCAGCTCCTCCTTCAGGCCCTCGATCTGCATCTCCAGGTCGGACCGGGATAGCGTCAACTCGTCCAGGAGACGTTTGAGGCCGGCGATGTCGCCCTCTACGGACTGCCGCATGGACAGCTCGTTTTCGTACCTGCAGGAGAGACGAACGCAGCATTTCTGGACCGTTACTACACAAGATGAAGCAGGAGCAGGTGTGATGCTGAGATGTTTTCTCAACCTGCACTTCCAGTTTGAGCAGATTTAACCTTACTTCTGCCTGAAGTCATCAGTAGCCAGCTTGGCGTTGTCGATGGAGAGGTAGATCCCTCCATTGTTTATGGTGGCTAACTGGATCTGAGGGATGAGAAGGTCCGGTTGTGTCATTGAGTTAACTGGTGTGTCTGTCAGACATTAGTTGGTTAGTCAGCATCACTGAAGCTACCTTTCCCTGCAGATCTGCGATGGTGGCGTAGTAGGCGCTGTAGTCTCTGGAGGATGGTGAGGCCTTCTTATCCAGGAACTCTCTGATCTTCTTCTCCAGGTCGGCGTTGGCGGTCTCCAGTTGGCGGACCTTATCCAGGTAGGTGGCCAGACGGTCGTTCAGGTTCTGCATGGTGGCCTTCTCGTTGGCAGAGATGTCGCCGCCGCCTCCTCCACCACCACCTGCTCCGCCACCAAAACCAAAGCTGGCTCCACCACCTGCTCCGCCGCCGAAACCAAAGCTGGCTCCACCACCTGCTCCACCGCCGACGCCATAGCTGGCTCCACCACCTCCACCGCCACTGCGCCTGCCACCATACATGGACATGGTAGAGGAGGCAGTGGACATCCGGACGCCGCCGAAGCCGCCGCCGCCGCCGCCAGCCATGTAGCCTCCGCCGAGGGACCTGGAGGTAAAGCTTGTCATGGTGATGAAGGTTCTGGAGATGCTTGAGCGTCAGCTGCAGAGGAGAGAGTGAAAAGGTGAGGAAGCAGAAGAAGTTTTATACTCTCCGATGGCTTCCAAAGGAGGAGGAGGAGGATGGAGAGCTGGGGTGAAACAGGGAGGAGACACCTGTCCTCTAGGTGTGTCTGAGACACGCAGGAGCCAAAGATTATCGGAAACAGAACCGCTGCAACATGCCAACTTTCATTTCACATAAAAGAAGAAGACACAGGCCAGTTCAGACATGGAAAACATTAACCTCCAACCATTCATGGAATGAGGAGCCACAGCCAAAAGTGGAAGGAGTGACCTGTGTGGCTTTGAAGAGGTGCCAGAACAATTTAAGTATTAACCCTCTCGTTGGGCCTCTTCTGACACTGTAAATCCTCCGTAAAGAGCAGAGAAATGACAGAATGTTCTTCTGTCAGGTTAAATTAAAGGGCTGCAGACTCAGAGGGATTATCCAGCCCCACAGGGCCGACTCTGACAGGAAGCGGCGTCTTGGTGTTGATCCATCCAGGGTGGAACAGGTGCAGCGTTGCAGAGTCTCTGGAGATGTTCTGCTGAGTTACTAATGGGATGAACTGGGAAGGTGGACTGTGCCGGTGTCTCAGAAATCTCCTGTTTTTACATCATTCTCACTTCTGCTTATCCAGTGTCATAGATTAATGCTTATCATCTCTTTTCTCCGCCATCAGTAGCTGCGTGCTCTGATATGTGCATTTAAGACAACAGTGATCCGATTTAATTCTTTTTCATTCAGATGCATTGAAAACCAGCGAACCGAGCCAGTAGTGATGGCAGGGCTCTACGCAGAGAAAACAGAGAGTTTCATTTAAACCCTGTAATCCAGGATAATCCATTAATTATTAACTGCAGGTTTTATCCAGGAATCCCTTCACTAACCGATTCTGGGTGTAATACAAGCTTCCTGTGACCCGTTCCTGGTCAACGCGAATAAGCTGCAACAGAAAAGTGTTCATCATTCGTTTTTGATTACATTTATTTGATTTAAATATAAAACAATATTAATATAATTATTAAATATTATTTGTTTTGTTTTTATTAAAGTATTAATCATTATGAATAATTATTCGATTCTAAATTCATAAACTTTAATTCATTATTTATCAATTTAATTGTCAATTTGTAAATTCCTATTTTTAAACGTAATTTTATTGATACATATTTATTTATTTAAATTTTATTACATTTTTAATAATTAAATCAAACTTTTATACGTTACTATTAACTCCAGGTGGCAGCATACACACGTTCCCCTTGGCGTTTCTCTGCTTTGCGTTCCTCTGATTGGCGTTCCTCTGATTGGCCTGGAGAGTCACACAGACGGTAAAATAGACGCTGGCAGCAGTGAAACAGACGGAGTAAAAGTAGGGTGTGAAAAACGAGAGAAGAATTGGACGAAAACAACGCTGCAGCACTGAACATTTAGCGCTGTGCTGTTTGATTGTGTTACTCTGCTTGTTGCTGCTTGGCTCCCAATCCCATCGCTTCCCAAAGAGGCTCCTCACTCAGCTAAGCTGTGATTTTCTGTTTACATGCTGTGAAACGTGTTTTCTTAACCGCATTATCTGGTCGTGTTAGCTCAACAAGGAGTCGGACGGTTTGGTTTGACTTCAGCCGGACGAAAGCCTGGTTTCTCCTGGGGAAACCCTGCCGCTTCAGGTGAAAAGAAAGGCCTGCTCACTCCTCAAGCAAGGAGGCTTGTGCTCAGTGCTGGGACCTCCAGAGGTCGGCAGAGGGAGAACAATGCCCAGGACTGAACTTAGGTAGTGACACCTGGGTGATTGATAATGGGAAAAAACATTTATAAAAATAAAATAAAAAAAGTTTGCATCCAGACGTAGACGAATTAATGAAAACGTTTTTCGTTTATAGTTCTCTAGTTTTTTTCAGTGTTGCAAAGCAATTTCCTGCTAAGACGGCAGGAGATGCAAACTTTTCAGGGGAGGTCTGCCTACCTTTGCTGTGTCGTTTCTGGTTAACTAGAGTTTTTTTTCTTCAGCTTGTGAACGCATTTCCCCCTCAAGGAGCAATGGACGACAGAAAGTAAGTTCAAAAATCGCTAAAAGAACATATTAGATAAATTATCCTTTCAATCTAAAGCATGAACTACTGATTACAGTGACTATAGAGCCCCGTGTTGGTGAAACGATCTCTGGCTGTTGTTGAACTGACCAATCAGAGGTAGGCGCTGTACGTTGACGGAGACGTATAGTAAAAAAATTGACCTCTGCTCCATCCGTCATTTTGTAGGTGAAGGAGAGCTTTTGCGTCGACGGATAACGGCGCTCCGTCTGTCGGTTTCGACGTAAACGGAGAAGTATAAAAAAGGCTTAAGCTGTGTACGCTAGGGTTGCCGCCCATCCCTTAAAATACGAAATCGTACTTTATTTAACAGTTAAACGTGGCGTCCCATTTCGAATCTCGATCGAAACGCTGTTAGTGGAGGTGGTGCCCTTAACTGGAAGAAGGGCTCCCCGAGTTAAAATCTACTTATGGCCCCATAAGAGTTTGGGCCGGCCCTGGCCTAGTTATAATCTATTATCCAATCAGTAGAAATGACAACTAAAAGAACAAATCATACTAACCGATTAACTGTTACGCTAATAAGTAGATTAAAATGAAAATGTTTGGATAGGTTTTTTGCCAGTTAAAATGTTTATATTTTAAAAGGGTTGGCCTATACTTTAAATGTTAAGTAAACATTGCGTTAAATCAGTTTTTTTTAAGTGGTTTGATTGTTGTTCAGACAAGCCATGCAAGGCAATTTAATCAACAGTTTGACATCCCACCCCTAAAATTGTATGAACATAAGCAGATAAACAAGTTCACAGTTGTTGCGTTTTTTTGCAATATGCCGATTAAAGAGTCACTTTAGACAGAAAATGTAGAAAGTTGATTGTTGGAAGCTCAACAAACAGACCTGTTGTCATGTGGTAGATCACACTGCGCTTTATTATTTACTTTTTTATGTGGATCCAATTAATTACAGCTTTATTTAGCCTAATTTATAGCACTGATGCATCGATGTGTTTAATGTGAATAAAGCATTTCAAGCTTAATGTATGACCGTTCTTGATGACCCCTTCACTAAAAGCACCCCCCACCCACCCCCACCTGCTGGTCGGACGGCTCGGCCCCATGGTGAAAAACGCCCTGTAGCCTAAGTGTCCCTTATTTTGATTTATGAAAGGTTTCAACCCTACTGGATCTCAAAAGTCCGAATTTAATCGGACCAAGTCAGTAATTGTGATTCCTCTCACTGCATGAAGACCCACTGAATGTGAATTCCCCCGATAACATCTAGAGTTTTATCAGTTTCCTGCTCTGGAAGGTGTTTGTTAGGGGGTAACTGTTGACTCCCCTCAACCTGAGAAAGGTCATAGGGTCATCTTCAAACCACCTGAAGTCCATTTTTCTACTGTCAAGCACGGTGGTGGAGGGTTGATGATGTGGGCTTGTTATGCAAACTGTGGTTATGAAGAGGAGAATGGATTCCTCTTGATTCTAGAGCATTCAGTCCGTCGGTCAGACAGCTGGATGTTGATCCAAACTGGTCTAGTCAAAGTTCAGACCTCCACCAACTTAGATAGTGAGGTAGAACCAAGGATTGATTCCTCTAAGTCTAGCAGAGAGACACGGAGGAGGTTCTGATCTAGTTTTATCACCACTCTGAATCCTTGCCCGGAGATCAGCTCGGATGTTCTTCCTCCAGGATAAATTGTTACTAATTGGGAGGAACACATCATTTTAGGCCTAATCGGCTTGTAGAACGAGGTTTTACAGTTACATCAGGTAATTATACACGGACGCGTTTCTCCAGTTACAGGCCGAAATCCTTAAATGCTGGTGTATTTAATCACTTTTGGCACCCTCAGAGATTTCGGCAGAACGCTGTCAGAACTTGTACCAACACGAATCTCCTCCCTGCTGTTTTTAATGATTTCTTGATAAATGTTTTTCCTTGTGGTTTGGGTGTAACTGATCACGTTCCCATCGTCTGAAGATGCTGCTCCCAGCCTGTAGGGAAAACCGTCAGGAACAACCCTCAGGATTTGGAGTCCGGCCGCTGAGCGCCGTGCTTCACCTGAGCAGAGGTCAGCTGGATGGCCAGGAAGGTCTTCAGGGAGAGGAGTTCAGTGTCAGTTCAACCTTCAGCCACCTTCAGCGAGGGTTCATACGGTAAAAGCATTTCTGACAGATAAGAAGGTCCAAGACCATTAAGACACTTAAAAACCATTAAAAGAACCTTAAAATGGATCCTAAAACACACGGGGAGCCAATGCAGCGATTCTAAGACCGGTGTAATGAGCTCCTTCGTCCTAGTCTTCATCAGGACACGAGCTGCTGAATTCTGTAAAAGCTGTAAACTTGAGGTAGTCTTTTTGGGAAAACCAGAAATCATTACAGTAATCGATTCTACTGGTGATAAAATCTGCATTAGCGTCTCTGTATTGGTCAGAGAGAATGGGGCGGAGTCTGGCGATGTTCTTTAGGTGATAAAAAACTATTTTGGTTATGTTTTTAATGTGAGGGATAAAAGTCAGCTCAGAGTCAAAAATCACTTGTAAAGAAGGGTTAAAAGACAATGATTCTAGTTTTGGTAAAAGTTTCTCTCTCTGAGCCTCAGGACCGATAACTAAAACCTCAGTTTTGTCCTGGTTGAGCTGGAGAAAGTTTTCTGCCATCCAGGATTTAATGTCTAATATGCAGTTAAAAAGTGCATCCATTGGCCGTGTGTCATCAGGAAACATGGAGATGTACAACTGTGTATCATCAGCATAACTGTGAAAGTTAACTCCATGTCTTCTGATGACACTGCCAAGAGGGAGCATATACAGGTTAAAAAGCACTGGGCCTAAAACGGAACCCTGGGGAACACCACATGTGATCTTATGGACCTTAGAGGAACAGGTATCTAAACTTACCGTAAAAGTCCTGTCTGTGAGGTTGGATGTGAACCATTTGTGAACAGCACCAGAGAGGCCGATCTGTTTTAAACGAGTTAAAACAATAGTGTGGTCTACTGTATCAAAGGCAGCGCTTAGATCCAGGAGAACCAACACTGTCACCTTTTTAGCATCATAGTCCAAAGCGCTTGTGGTGGGCCTCACTGAGGAGAAAACTTTATCAAGGGTCCCAGCTTCTACCAGGACAGAACTGTCCAGTGTTTCCTCTGGTGAAGGCAGACACTCATATTTGTCTAAAATCATGTTTGTTTGAGAGGATATATTACATCTGATGGTGTCTACCTTCCCTCTGAAGTGGTCTGCAAACTCCTCACATAGAGAGTTTGGGGGGGGTTTCTGAAAAGTATTAGAGGTATGATTTAGAATATTGATTTAGCGTTATTGTATAATTTCAGATGTTCTATGTATATCTGATGATTTATTGTAATTTTATTTTTTCACAATTTCCTTTCTGCCACCCTGCAGCTCTGTTTCTCCACGGTACTGTACGTTTTGAATTTATGTTTAAAACTTTAAGTGGAGCCAGCAGGTCGAGAGCAGATTGAAGCCTACTTTTAAAACGATTAACAATAAAATCACAGGGGGCAGGTAAAGGTACAGGAGGGAACATTTTAAAAACTTCAAGAAAACCTGCAGCCACTTCAGGGGTTAGATGACCCTTCCTGACAGTTCTCACAGAGGTCTCTAATTGGATAAAACTGGTGATATTAAAAAAACACAGTAAATGGTAAATGGCCTGCATTTGTATAGCGCTTTACTCAGTCCCTACAGACCCCAAAGCGCTTTACACTACATTCAGTCATCCACCCATTCATGCACACATTCACACACTGATGATGGCAAGCTACGTTGTAGCCACAGCTGCCCTGGGGCACACTGACAGAGGCGAGGCTGCCAGACAATGGCACCACCGGGCCCTCTGACCACCACCAGTAGGCTAGGGTGAAGTGTCTTGCCCAAGGACACAACGACTGAGACAGTCAGAGCCAGGGCTTGAACTGGCAACCTTCCGATTACAAGGCAAACACCCAACTCCTGAGCCACAGTCGCTCCCTGTAGTGGTCAGAGACACAGTAGTGGTCAGAGACAGAGGACACACTGGTGGACAGACCAAAGGTGATGACCAAGTCCCGGGTGTGTCCTCTGTTGTGAGTTTGCTGCATGACATGTTGGCTAAAATCCATATAATTCAAAACATTTAAAAAGATCTGTTGATAAAGGATCTAAAAGGTTATCTATATGTAGATTAAAATCACCAGCTAAAATGATGCTTTCATAAGAGTTGTGTAAAATTGATAAAAACTCTTTCGGTGGACCTATAAACTGTGACACATAAAACCTGAGGAGTGCTAAAAACAGAGGAAGTGTATTCAAAAGTCGTAAAATTATCAAATAAAAGAGGTTTGGCGGAAAGAGTTGATGAATATATAAAAGCAGTTCCGCCTCCCTTCTGGCTACTCCTCGTTGAAAACGAAAAGGTAAAATTTGTTGGGGAGGCCTCTGTAAGAACAGCAGGGGCATCTCCACTCAGCTATGCCTC